>WNWK01001507.1:0-274396 GCA_009830355.1 Cherax destructor | reverse complement strand
ACACTGCAGCCACACACCCTGCAGCACACACTGAGAAAACCCACTGACCCAAAACACCACAACACACACTGAGACAAACTGCCCCACACACACTGCAGGACACACCGAGAAAACACTGCAGCACCCCCCAAAATGCAGCACACAAACACTGCAACACCACACTGCGCCACACAAAACTGCAGCACACACACACTGCAGCACACACAAAACACTGCAGCACACACACTCAGCAACTACAACACTGCAGCACACACACCATAGCACACCACACTGCACACACACCTGCAGCACACACACACTGCAGCACACACACACTGAAAAGACACACACTGCAGAAAACACACTGCAGCACAAACACACTGCACACACACACTGCAGCAACACACACTGCAGCACACACACTGCAGCACACACACCAGCACACACACTGCAGCAACACAGAAAACTGCAGAAACACACACTGCAAACACACTGAGCAACAACTGCAGCACACACACACTGAAACACACACACACTGCACACACAACTGCAGCACACACCCCACCCAAGCACACACACTGCAGCACACACACTGCAGCACCAACACTGCAGCCACAACCACACCCACTGCAGCACCACACTGCAGCACAAACTGCAGCACACACACACTGCAGCACACACACACTGCAGACACACACACACTGCAGCACACACACTGCAGCACAAACCACACAATTGCAGCACACACACCTGCAGACACACACTGCAGCCAAACTGCAGCACACACACCCCCTGCAGCAAACTGAGACAACACTGAAAAGCACACACCACCCAAAACCTGCAGCACACACACTGCAGCACACAACCAGCACACACACACTGCAGCACACAACTGAACATACGCAGCACACACACTGCAGCACACACACACTGCACCCACAACACCTCACCACCTGCAGCACACACACTGCAGCACATCACTGCAGCAAAACCCCACACTCAGCACACACCCCTGCAGCACACACTGCACCCCAAAACACACACCTTGCAGCACACAAAACGGCACTAACAAAACTGCAGCACACACACACTCACCCAACACACTGCAGCACACACACACAAAGCAAAACCCCTGCAGCAAACTGAGCTTACCACACTCAGAAAGACACACACACTGCGACATTGGCCACTGCAGCACACACACTGCAGCACACACAACTGCAGCACACAACTGCAGCACACACACACTGAAACCACACACACACTGCAGCACACAAAAACTCAGCAGCACACACTGCAGCCACAACACTGCAGCACACACACTGCAGCACACACACTGCAGCACACACACACTGCAGCAAAACACACTGCAGCACACAACACGCAACACCACACACCCCTGCGACACACACTGCAGCACACACACTGAAGACACACAACTGCAGCACACAACCGCACCACCTGCAGCACAACAACTGCAGCACACACACTGCACCCAAAAACACTGCAGAAACCACACTGCAGCACACACACTGAGCACACAACGCAGCAACACCCCTGCAGCACAAACACTGCAGCACACATTACTGCAGACACACACACTGCAGCACAAAACTAGCCACACACACGCAGCAAACCACACACTGCAGACACACACTGCAGCACACACACACTGCAGCACAAACCCACACAAAACTGCAACACACAACTAAAGACACACACCTGCAGCCACACACTGCAGCACCACACTGCAGCACACACTGCAGCACACACACTGCACCACACACACTGCAGACACACACCGCAGCACACACTGCAGACACACTGCAGCAAACACACTTTGGCACACACTGCACAACACACTGGAAAGAACTAAAAACTGCAGCACACACACACTGCAGCACACACACTGCAGCACACACACTGCAGCACACACACTGCAGCACACACACTGCAGCACAACACTGCAGCACACACACTGCAGACACACACTGCAGACACCACACTGCAGCACACACACTAGACACACACTGCAGCACACAACACGCAGCACACACTACCCAGGAGACACACACTGCAGCACAACACTGAAGCACACACACTGCAGCCCACACACTGAGCTTAAACACACCGAAAAACACTGCAGCACACACACTGCAGCACACACAACTGCAGCACACACACACTGCACCCCACACACCACAACTGCAGCACACAAAACTGCAGCACACACACTGAAAAGCAACACACACGGCAGCACACACACTGCAGCACACACACTGCAGCACACACACACTGCAGCACACCACTGCAGCAAAACCCCTGCAGCACACACACACACCCTGCAGCACACACACTGCAGCACAACACACACTGCAGCACACACACTGCAGCACACACACACACTGCAGCACACACACACACTGCAGCACACACACACACTGCAGCACACACACTGCAGCACACACACACTGCAGCACACACCACTGCAGCACACACACTGCAGCACACACACTGCAGCACACACACACTGCAGCACACACACACTGCAGCACACACACTGCAGCACACACACACTGCAGCACACACACTGCAGCACACACACACTGCAGCACACACACAGCACATACACTGCATCACATACACTGCAGCACATACACTGCAGCACATACACTGCAGCACACACACTGCAGCACATACACTGCAGCACATACACTGCAGCACATACACTGCAGCACATACACTGCAGCACATACACTGCAGCACATACACTGCAGCACACACACTGCAGCACATACACTGCAGCACATACACTGCAGCACATACACTGCAGCACATACACTGCAGCACATACACTGCAGCACATACACTGCAGCACAACACTGCAGTACATACACTGCATCACACACACTGCAGCACACACACTGCAGCACACACACTGCAGCACACACACTGCAGCACACACACTGCAGCACACACACTGCAGCACAACACTGCAGCACATACACTGCAGCACATACACTGCAGCACATACACTGCAGCACACACACACTGCAGCACACACACTGCAGCACACACTGCAGCACACTACACTGCAGCACAACACTGCAGCACATACACACTGCAGCACATACACTGCAGCACATACACTGCAGCACATACACTGCAGCACATACACTGCAGCACATACACTGCAGCACATACACTGCAGCACATACACTGCAGCACATACACTGCAGCACATACACTGCAGCACACACACTGCATCACACACACTGCAGCACATACACTGCAGCACACACACTGCAGCACATACACTGCAGCACATACACTGCAGCACATACACTGCAGCACATACACTGCAGCACATACACTGCAGCACATACACTGCAGCACATACACTGCAGGGGGCTGCAAGAGAGTGGGAGAGAAGAGGGGAGGGGAGGGAAGAAGAGGGAGGGGAGGAAGAAGAGGAGGGGGAGGGAAGAAGAGGGGAGGGGAGGGAAGAAGAGGGAGGGGAGGGAAGAAGAGGGAGGGGAGGGAAGAAGAGGGAGGGGGAGGGAAGAAGAGGGAGGGAGGGAAGAAGAGGGAGGGGGAGGGAAGAAGAGGGGAGGGGAGGGAAGAAGAGGGGGGGGGAGGGAAGAAGGGAGGGAAGAAGAGGGAAGGGGGAGGGAAGAAGAGGGGAGGGGGAGGGAAGAAGAGGGGAGGGGGAGGGAAGAAGAGGGGAAGGAAACGGAAGGAGATAGGATGGGGGATAGGGTGGTAAAGTCTGTCTCAAAACGTCCAGCACCGTCTCAAAGGCCGCATTGGGCCGTTCAGATAGAAATATTGATCGGACTAGCATTCCCTTTCAAGTATCGTTTCTTCTGTCGTTCGAAACGAGATCCTCTCAGTGTATCTACAACTGGATATGCTGAATGTTAAAGCCAGAGTAAAACAACTGAAGTTAAATCACGTTTATAAAATTGCTGACAGTGTCCAGAATATCTTGCTGCCAATTTTGTCAAGGCTGAGAACCACAGCAGTCATAGTACTAGGGGAAGGGAACACAACTCTATAGTACCCACAGTCAGTGGTCAGGCTTCAAACACATTTTACTGTACAACTTTGGGGTCCAGTCCCTGGACCCATTATGTACCTCTGTAATCTTTTGACTACCGCCCATACCATGGGTATGGGTGCATAATAAAGATATTAAACTAAACTAACATGTCAAAACCTGTCATAACATGAGCCAGTTCAAGGTACCTAATGAATGTTGCGACAGAAAGGGAAGAGAATGATTTCTTGTACAGCTAACATACATGTACCTATTACTGTGATCTGATCCTCTTTTTTAGTGTTAATATAAATAAGTCAGTTTATCTTATTCTTGGTATATATCATTTTATTGTTTAAATAATAAGTTATTACAAGGACCCCTGTGGAAATAAGTCACTTTGACTTTCTTGGGTTATCCTGGTGGGTAATCTGCATATATGCTGCTATGTATGATAATCTCTGTAACTGTATTTATGTGTACCTATACCTGAATAAACTTACACGTACATACATCACAGTCTGTTGCCCAGCTCAACGGGAACCCCAAGTACAGAGGTCTGATGGAAGTCAAAAGCGTCCTGATGGAGCCACTATGCTACCCTGGAAGGAAGGTAAGCAGATTGCCTGGGACCACACATGTGCCGCCACATTGGCAGACACCTACTTGCCATACTCTGAAGCTGAAGGGGGTGGAGCCGCCAGTTACAGGTAGACCCAGAAGACCCGCAAATATGAAGGCCTTCCCCCTTGCCATAACTTCATCCCAGTAGGGTCGGAGACCCTTGGAGCATGGGACAAGTGTGCTCTATAGTTCCGCAAAGAGCTGGGTGGAAAGCTCAGCACAGGAACTAAGGATCACAGAGCGGCCAACTTCCTCTTTCAGAGACTCAGTGTTGCTATCCAGAGGGGAAATGCCCGCAGCATTCTGGGCACGCGGCCCACCACCGGGGAGCTGGACGAAGTGTTCAAGATATAGCTCTGAGATGTTATTTATGTTGTTCTAATCCCTATTTTATTTTTATAAATATATTTTTTCTTTAAATAAAGTCTACATAATATAGAATATAGGGGGTGGTAGGAGAAGACAATATTCAAACAGCTCCGGGGAGAACCTCGAGTTTTCCCTGAAGTAAGTTTATATATATATATATATATATATATATATATATATATATATATATATATATATGTCTCAAGTTTGGGAAAGGATGTTGTGCCAAGCAAGTTGAATCCCTATCTGAAGCTGGTGAAGGGCTCTTGATGTAAGGAGTTGGAGTTACCACCGCCTCCTCCTCCTCCTCCTCCCCTTCCTCGGATCGAACCTCAATTGCCTGACCTAGAAGCACCAAACCCTTGTGGGCTCCTTCAGAACAAGGACTACTGGGGGATCAGTCCTTCGTCTGCTGGTATTTTTAGTGGTATTATTATTATTATTATTATTATTATTATTATTATTATTATTATTATTATTATTATTATTATTATTATCATGGTGAAGTGGTAAACCCGTAGGGGTTATACAGCGCCTGAATGATTGCGAGGATATCAGGTTTGATCCAAGGAGAGGGCAGCTCTATTTCCTTGAAAGTTTGAAAGAAGAGGAGAGAGAGAGAGAGAGAGAGAGAGAGAGAGAGAGAGAGAGAGAGAGATGGCTCATCTAAGAGAGGAGTTTATGGTTTGGTCCCCTTTACAGTTAGACGACAGCCCCTCCACACACACACACACACACACACGCACACACACACACACACACACACACACTCACACACAAGTGGAACAATCTGGAGAGTGATGTAGTGGAGGCAGGATCCATACATAGCTTTAAGAAGAGGTATGATAAAGCTCATGGAGCAGGAAGAGAGTGGACCTAGTAGCCACCACTGAAGAGGCGGGGCCAGGAGCTGTGAATCGACCCCTGCAGCCACATATAGGTGAATATACACAGTCTTGCCTCATAAAAATATATTAATTACTTGGAATATTATTTTTATAACACTAATCATCCTGTCAGAAAATTTTAATTAACACTCGGAATAATACAAGCAAATCCAGGTAAATCCGGGTTAATCCTGGTGAATCCGGGTGAATCCTGGTGAATCCGGGTGAATCCTGGTGAATCCGAGTGAATCCATGATAGTATATATATATATATATATATATATATATATATATATATATATATATATATATATATATATATATATGTCGTGCCGATTAGGTAAAACTGGTCAATTAGCAAGAACTCATCTAAAATTAAGTCCTTTCTAAAATTTTCTCTTATACGTTTAAAGATACATGTATATTTTTTTCATTTATGTTAATGTGAGAATTTATAATTTTCTACCAAGAGAAACTTTGAAAACCTACCTAACCTTATTACAACAAGCGCAATTTAATTTAGCCTAACCCAACTAAATATATTTTAGATACGTTAACATTAATTTAATAATAAACAAACACAATGAAATATATTTGTTTCGTTATGTTCAGAATGATTTTGGCGAAATTATTGCATACACAAATTTTCACTTGTCTTATATGGCAAGGTGAGCGTTGCTATTTAAGCCAAAATCGCAAGTTTTACCTAATCGGCACGACATACGTATATATATATATATACGTATATATATATATATATATATATATATATATATATATATATATATATATATATATATATATATATATATATATATATATACATACACGTATATATATATACTTACACTTATTTCAGACTAAACATTCATGTACACATTTAACAGAAAGGTAATGAGGCCTGGTCTCATACTGGGCCACGGGGTCGTTGACCCCCGAAAACCTCTCCAGGTATACTCCAGGTATGGTATGAGAGATTGAGAGAGCAGTTAATAATTCATCAGGAGATAGCAGAGGTATAAATTAGTAGGAGATTACAACCTTGGGAAGCACATTCCGTTTTCTGTGCGGCGCTCAGCTTCCCGTTTTTTATTGTTGGTGGAGGAGTTGTGAGGGGAGACTGTGGTAAAACCCAGAGTTCTCAGGACTACTTATTATTTTACCTCTCCTTCCTCCCTTCCTTCGTTCCTAACTTCCTTCCATCCTTACTTCCTTTCTTCCCTTCTATAAACCCGGATAACAACCTCCCGGATAACAAACCCTGGATAATAAAGGATTAAAATCCGCCTTAGACTGGTTCAAAAACTTTATTACACACAACACATTAAGGTCAGAATAAAAAGTCGCGTAAATACCCAGAGACGAAGTCTCCCCCGTGTATAAACCCGTCCCACACGGGTTTAGCGCTCTTTCTGCAATGTAATATATATACGTATATAGACTGTCTCTTGTTTTTTTTGTAAGACTTTCGTTTGTCAGTGTTATTGTTGTTCTTGTTGCTTCTTTTGTTGTTGTTGATGCTGCTGCTGTTGTTGTCGTTGATGCTGTTGATGCTTGTGGTTGAGAGGTTCATAAACCCTCACTGGAAACCTTCTTATTGTCCCCCCCTCTCTCTCTCTCTCCTGGTTGGGGGGGGACAATATGATGGTGACAGGCAGGACACAGTGTTATCCTGGTGACGGTCTGTCCTCTGACGACGACCCGCTGACCTTACCTTTCTCCGGGTCACCTGACCGAGGTCTTCCCTCGGTCCCCTCTCCGCCCCCTCCTCCGTGTGCTTGACAACCCTGGGTGTGGCCAGAAAGTAGATGAAACCCCTAGACGAGGTTTCAGTAGCCCTTTTAGGCCCCAGGAAGCCCTAGAAGAGGTTCAGTAGGACTTTATGGCCTTAGGAACCCCTTGGGAAGGTTTCAGTAGCACTTTTTTTGGACCCAGGAACCCCTTGAGGAGGTTTCACTAGAACTTTTAGGCCCCAAGTACCCCTTGAAAAGCTTTCAGTAGCACTTTTAGGCCTCAGGAACCCCTAGAGAAGGTTTTGGTACCACTTTTAGCCTCAGGAACCTCTAGAGGAGATTTCAGTAGCACTTTAAGATCCAAGAACCCGCGAGAGAACGCTTTAATATCACTTAAAGAACACAGAAACCCAGAAAGGAGGGTTTAATATCACTTTAAAAATCCAGAAAACCCCAATAGGAGGTTTTAATATCACTTTAAGAACACAGAAACCCCGAGAGAGGTATCATTGTCACTTAGTTCCCGGCAACACCAATACGAGGTTTCGGTATCAGAGCGAAACACTGCCCTTTCACTTTTCACTACAGAAAAGTGAAAGGGCACATATCGCAACGGTGTTTTCACGGCGCTGTTGGCCTCCCCTACGGCTTTACCGCTCCTCCAGCGTGGCACCAGGGTGTCACATCCTCCCCCCCTTCCACTAGAGGGCTGGAGAGTGCCCCTGGCTCTCAGGGCCACATCCTGCCCAATATTCAGGGGCATTTTTGGGGTAGCCAGCTGCAGGACGGATCAGCTTGTTGTCGTACCTCCAGAACTGATACCCTCTGAAGAAGTACGACGCTCCTGAAACAAAGTACGTGTGTAAGTACGTATGTGTTGTGTGTAAGTACGTGTGTAGTGTGTAAGTACGTGTGTGTAGTGTGTAGAGCTTTATCAAGTCATGTTTCACTCTGTGTAGAGCTTTATAAAATCAGGACATAGCTATGTATAGAGGCACACACTGCCCCAATAAGTGTTATTTTACCAGCCACAATAAGTGTTATTTTACCAGAATCTCTCTCTCTCTATCTTTTTTCATTCTCTCTCTCTCTCTCTCTCTCTCTCTCTCTCTCTCTCTCTCTCTCTCTCTCTCTCTCTCTCTCTCTCTCTCTCTCTCTCTCACCGTCAGAGTAAGTGAACGCTGCATCAAGGTTGTTGGGTAGGCCGTTCCACTTCGTTATATTCTTAGGGTATCCGTCGTCCATACGACCCTCTGCGTCGTTGTACCGGTAGTACCAGTCACGGCTGTGGTGGAAGGAAGGAGGAATTAATGGAGGAGGTGTTTGCAGTGGCTGTAAATTGTTTACACTTGTCTTAGGGCCGAGGTGTAAATGCAAAGGTTCTATCACCTAGCAAACCTACATTTAATATTCGTAAATAAATTATCTAAGAACTTGAAGGAGCGAGAAGAACCACAAGGGGGAGGAGGAGGCGCGCCTCTACTCCAGTAGAAGACGTGGAGGGACGGGAAGACTACCTGAAGATATCGTCTCATGAACATACCTGAAGAAGTAAGTCTTCTGGGCCCTGGGCCAGTAGAGTGCGGCGTCGATGCTGGTCTGGACCTGAGGGAGGCCCAGGTTGGTGAGGGGGAGCGGCGACCCCTCCACCAGGCGGTCACCATCATGTACGTAATAGTACTTCCCTGCAGGAAGGTCAACAATGCTCAGGTCATGAGGGGACTCATGTTAAAAACATGTAAGACACGCACACACACACACAAACCACGCCATGTGTCTATTAGCAAGTGCTTTTAGCAACTAGTAACCCCCCCCCAACACACACACTTACCTATGAAGAAGATTATACTGCTGTCGCTGTACCTCTCAAAGACGGCATCTACCTTCTTCAAGAAGGTCGGGAGAGCCGGGAAGAGGCTGCGTATGAGTGAAGGATAACCTTCACGCAGTCGTCCTCGAGCTGAGTACCGCCACAGGTACTGCGTGAACCATAAACAAGTCGTTAGCTCAGCTAAGATGCAAATTAGAGGTGAATTTAGGTTATGTTAGGTAAGGTGCGATACTTAGGATGCTTATCAAAAGACGTTTCGCCCACTAGGGATAAACCCCTGTGGGTTTAGACACCGGGTTTGTGCCCTGCAACACTACTGTCTCACAGTAACACAATAAAACCAGACAGTAACACAGTAACCAGTAACACAGTAACACAATAACACCACACAGTAACAAAGTAACCAGTAACACAGTAACACAGTAGCACAGCAACACAGTAACACAGTAACACCAGACAGTAACACTGGTTGTTCAGGCCTCAGTAGTGAAGGATAAATCACACTTCTCACAACTTCTCAGAATTGTATAATCTCTTCATTTATTTTTCATACTTGTCGTTGCTTCAAGTCAGTCAGCACTGTGCTAGTTCCAACAGTCAGCACTGTGCTAGTTCCAACAGTCAGCACTGTGCTAGTTCCAGCAGTCAGCACTGTGCTAGTTCCAACAGTCAGCACCGTGCTAGTTCCAGCAGTCAGCACTGTGCTAGTTCCAGTAGTCAGCACTGTGCTAGTTCCAACAGTCAGCACTGTGCTAGTTCCAACAGTCAGCACTGTGCTAGTTCCAACAGTCAGCACCGTGCTAGTTCCAGCAGTCAGCACTGTGCTAGTTCCAACAGTCAGCACTGTGCTAGTTCCAGCAGTCAGCACTGTGCTAGTTCCAGCAGTCAGCACTGTGCTAGTTCCAGCAGTCAGCACTGTGCTAGTTCCAACAGTCAGCACCGTGCTAGTTCCAGCAGTCAGCACTGTGCTAGTTCCAACAGTCAGCACAGTGCTAGTTCCAGCAGTCAGCACTGTGCTAGTTCCAGCAGTCAGCACTGTGCTAGTTCCAACAGTCAGCACCGTGCTAGTTCCAGTAGTCAGCACCGTGCTAGTTCCAACAGTCAGCACTGTGCTAGTTCCAGCAGTCAGCACTGTGCTAGTTCCAACAGTCAGCACCGTGCTAGTTCCAGCAGTCAGCACTGTGCTAGTTCCAGCAGTCAGCACTGTGCTAGTTCCAACAGTCAGCACCGTGCTAGTTCCAGCAGTCAGCACTGTGCTAGTTCCAGCAGTCAGCACTGTGCTAGTTCCAGCAGTCAGCACTGTGCTAGTTCCAGCAGTCAGCACTGTGCTAGTTCCAACAGTCAGCACCGTGCTAGTTCCAGCAGTCAGCACTGTGCTAGTTCCAACAGTCAGCACCGTGCTAGTTCCAGCAGTCAGCACGTGCTAGTTCCAGCAGTCAGCACTGTGCTAGTTCCAGCAGTCAGCACTGTGCTAGTCCAGCAGTCAGCACTGTGCTAGTTCCAACAGTCAGCACTGTGCTAGTTCCAGCAGTCAGCACTGTGCTAGTTCCAGCAGTCAGCACCGTGCTAGTTCCAGCAGTCAGCACTGTGCTAGTTCCAACAGTCAGCACTGTGCTAGTTCCAACAGTCAGCACTGTGCTAGTTCCAGCAGTCAGCACCGTGCTAGTTCCAACAGTCAGCACTGTGCTAGTTCCAACAGTCAGCACTGTGCTAGTTCCAACAGTCAGCACCGTGCTAGTTCCAGCAGTCAGCACTGTGCTAGTTCCAACAGTCAGCACTGTGCTAGTTCCAACAGTCAGCACTGTGCTAGTTCCAGCAGTCAGCACCGTGCTAGTTCCAACAGTCAGCACTGTGCTAGTTCCAACAGTCAGCACTGTGCTAGTTCCAGCAGTCAGCACTGTGCTAGTTCCAACAGTCAGCACTGTGCTAGTTCCAACAGTCAGCACTGTGCTAGTTCCAGCAGTCAGCACCGTGCTAGTTCCAACAGTCAGCACTGTGCTAGTTCCAACAGTCAGCACTGTGCTAGTTCCAGCAGTCAGCACTGTGCTAGTTCCAGCAGTCAGCACTGTGCTAGTTCCAACAGTCAGCACTGTGCTAGTTCCAGCAGTCAGCACTGTGCTAGTTCCAGCAGTCAGCACTGTGCTAGTTCCAGCAGTCAGCACCGTGCTAGTTCCAGCAGTCAGCACTGTGCTAATTCCAGCAGTCAGCACTGTGCTAGTTCCAGCAGTCAGCACTGTGCTAGTTCCAGCAGTCAGCACCGTGCTAGTTCCAGCAGTCAGCACTGTGCTAGTTCCAGCATTCAGCACTGTGCTAGTTCCAGCAGTCAGCACTGTGCTAGTTCCAGCAGTCAGCACTGTGCTAGTTCCAGCAGTCAGCACTGTGCTAGTTCCAGCAGTCAGCACCGTGCTAGTTCCAGCAGTCAGCACTGTGCTAGTTCCAGCAGTCAGCACTGTGCTAGTTCCAGCAGTCAGCACTGTGCTAGTTCCAGCAGTCAGCACTGTGCTAGTTCCAGCAGGTAATATATAAAACATCTTTAACATACCACTAGAGAAACTTGCTACGATTCTATCGTTACCAAACGATGAAATCTGTAGAATATGTCGTCAAAGTGGCTAGTGTCGTGCACACCATAGTCATCCTATGGATGGTAGTGGCTAGTGTGTCGTGCACACCCTAGTCATCCTATGGATGGTAGTGGCTAGTTTGTCGTGCACACCATAGTCATCCTATGGATGGTAGTGGCTAGTATGTCGTGCACACCATAGTCATCCTATGGATGGTAGTGGCTAGTATGTCGTGCACACCATAGTCATCCTATGGATGGTAGTGGCTAGTTGTCGTGCACACCATAGTCATCCTATGGATGGTAGTGGCTAGTATGTCGTGCACACCATAGTCATCCTATGGATGGTAGTGGCTAGTTATGTCGTGCACACCATAGTCATCCTATGGATGGTAGTGGCTAGTATGTCGTGCACACCATAGTCATCCTATGGATGGTAGTGGCTAGTTTGTCGTCACACCATAGTCATCCTATGGATGGTAGTGGCTAGTATGTCGTGCACACCATAGTCATCCTATGGATGGTAGTGGCTAGTATGTCGTGCACACCATAGTCATCCTATGGATGGTAGTGGCTAGTTTGTCGTGCACACCATAGTCATCCTATGGATGGTAGTGGCTAGTATGTCGTGCACACCATAGTCATCCTATGGATGGTAGTGGCTAGTTTGTCGTGCACACCATAGTCATCCTATGGATGGTAGTGGCTAGTTTGTCGTGCACACCATAGTCATCCTATGGATGGTAGTGGCTAGTTTGTCGTGCACACCATAGTCATCCTATGGATGGTATGGCTAGTTTGTCGTGCACACCATAGTCATCCATGGATGGTAGTGGCTAGTATGTCGTGCACACCATAGTCATCCTATGGATGGTAGTGGCTAGTTTGTCGTGCACACCATAGTCATCCTATGGATGGTAGTGGCTAGTTTGTCGTGCACACCATAGTCATCCTATGGATGGTAGTGGCTAGTATGTCGTGCACACCATAGTCATCCTATGGATGGTAGTGGCTAGTATGTCGTGCACACCATAGTCATCCTATGGATGGTAGTGGCTAGTATGTCGTGCACACCATAGTCATCCTATGGATGGTAGTGGCTAGTTTGTCGTGCACACCATAGTCATCCTATGGATGGTAGTGGCTAGTATGTCGTGCACACCATAGTCATCCTATGGATGGTAGTGGCTAGTATGTCGTGCACACCATAGTCATCCTATGGATGGTAGTGGCTAGTTTGTCGTGCACACCATAGTCATCCTATGGATGGTAGTGGCTAGTATGTCGTGCACACCATAGTCATCCTATGGATGGTAGTGGCTAGTTTGTCGTGCACACCATAGTCATCCTATGGATGGTAGTGGCTAGTTTGTCGTGCACACCATAGTCATCCTATGGATGGTAGTGGCTAGTTTGTCGTGCACACCATAGTCATCCTATGGATGGTAGTGGCTAGTTTGTCGTGCACACCATAGTCATCCTATGGATGGTAGTGGCTAGTATGTCGTGCACACCATAGTCATTCTATGGATGGTAGTGGCTAGTTTGTCGTGCACACCATAGTCATCCTATGGATGGTAGTGGCTAGTTTGTCGTGCACACCATAGTCATCCTATGGATGGTAGTGGCTAGTATGTCGTGCACACCATAGTCATCCTATGGATGGTAGTGGCTAGTATGTCGTGCACACCATAGTCATCCTATGGATGGCACAAAAGCACATATATACACAAAAGGCCTAGGAACGAGTCCTCAAAATCGTGGTTTACAGGGGTACATCTTGTTTAATATTTATCATTTGTTTTAACTGTTTCAAACTTCTAATTCGCAGAACAAGAACAAAAAATATACCAACAAAACATGCACCTCAGGCCAGAGGAGACTCGAACCTATGAACGTTGAGACAAAGAACTCATTGTTATCCACATCTAGGGTTAATTACTCAATGGGTTAGTGAAAATATGTTTTGGTGGCTAAATCTTCAGATTCATAATAATAATGCTATATATTATGGTGGGAGGGGACAGTTTAATGCCTGAAATATGTTTGTGTTTTTTTCCAGTCAGTCTTGGCGGCCATTTTCAGAGATGGCGGCCATCGACGAGCCTATTGAAAATAAATTAACAAAATTGATACGTTCTTCTCTGACATCTTAAAAAAAAGGAAGAAAAAGCTAATATGAATTTGAGTTTGGCATGTGTGGTTCTTGGACCACCTGGCAGCCAAAATGGCCAGCAAGGCGGCTCTAACTGCGTTTGTTTACGTTACCCTCCTGCCAAAAAGGTCAGCTGTGGGCAGGAAGGTCGGCAGTTTTGGTGTGCATAACAGAGACAGAGGCATGAAGAAATTACATTATCCCGACACCACATGTTTCATGCTAGTTCTTGTCTCTGTGTGTGTATACTCAGAGGGGTAACCTACTTACATGTTTACTCTTTATTACAGACTCGTGTGATGAAGCTAAGAATCATGATGGTGTCTCAACAACTTGTGATTTTGAAGAACAGTCTCACAATACCATGGTTGGAACAAGCCACGAAAAAAGCCAGTACGTACTTAGAGGAACCCTTGTGACGACGTTTCGCTCCCTCCTGGACCACTATTAAGCCACAAGGTGGCTTAATAGTGAGTGAGGGATAGTTCTCAGCAGATAGTATTATAGTGTTGGCTATCAAGTCCTTTGCTATCTATCCTTCCTATGTACTATTATGTACTACCATGTACTATCATGTACTATTATGTACTACCATGTACTATTATGTACTATCATGTACTATTATGCACTATCATGTACTACCATGTACTATTATGTACTACCATGTATTATCATATACTATCATGTATTACCATGCACTATCATGTACTACCATGTACTATTATGTACTACCATGTACTATTATGCACTATCATGTACTACCATGAATTATCATATACTATCATGTATTACCATGCACTATCATGTACTACCATGTACTATCATGTACTACCATGTACTATTATGTACTACCATGTATTATCATATACTATCATGTATTACCATGCACTATCATGTACTACCATGTACTATTATGTACTACCATGTACTATTATGTACTATCATGTACTATTATGCACTATCATGTACTACCATGTATTATCATATACTATCATGTATTACCATGCACTATCATGTACTACCATGTACTATCATGTACTACCATGTACTAGTTATGTTATCATATACTCATGTATACATCATACATTATCTACTTTTATCATTTATTACCATGTTCATGCTATCATGTACTACCATGTACTGATGCTGCAGTGTGCTGTTTGAGGTGTTAGAGTTACTCAGTGAGTGGATCCTCCCATCAACTCGCCACTCGGAGGCAAATCCTACTACTCATCACCAAAATAATCCAGTTCCCACAGGATTTAGAAAAAAAGAGAGAGAATGAGATATGTTGTTATAAAACAGAGAATTGACAGGAATAAGTAATACCAATAACGTGATTTAGAAGCCTTCATGCTGTCTCCACCTCCTCTATTGATCTCCTCATGCACTTATCATGAGAGAGAGATTTATATAAATTATTGGAAACTTTGCATTCTATGAGTTAGATAACGTTAGGTTAAAGACTGTGAATTTAGTGACAATTGCTGTTTTACAAATTTACGAAACATAATTTGATGGCAGATGTGGCAGTGGCAGCTGCGTCATAGTTCTACCAGAATATAACTAAAGTGGATGGACCTGTTCAGAAAAAGTATTATAAGTTTTTTTTTTTATTCTCAGTGTTTGACAACTTTATTTTTTTATCAATTTAAATGAGTTTAATAAAATATTAAAAATTTACTCCTATTAATAAAATCTATAATGTTAGTGTGTTCATGCTGAAGATTCGTAATAAACGAACGTAATAATTCCTGTATGGTGCCATGATTCTAACTTATCATCTGGCAGTCTTAAAAGTGCCTGTCCAGCACCTTAGCACTCCAGCAATAAAGTTAAATAATAGTGTAACTAGGAAGTGCTTCCCACTGGACTAATTAGTGACAGTCACTTCTACTACTCTAAAATAGGTTTCTTCCCTTCCCTTCCCTTCCCTTCCCTTCCCTTCCCTTCCAACCCTCATCAGCATCCAGTGATGGACACACCTCGTCTGAGGCAGCTGCCGCTCTGCTCAAAATTCGTAATAAAGTAATGTTACACTTTAACTAACACATGTTAAAAATGGTATATTATACCGTCAAGTTGAAGAGTAAGACACATGTACAATACTTGGGTATCTTTATTTTTCAATCAAATACATAGGCAGCAGTCCCTCAATCTGGAGAAGAAGTATTTGAGGTGGTCAGTCCCTCAGCCTGGAGAAGAGTTCAGCGCTGAACTCTTCTCCAGGCTGAGGGACTGACCACCTCAAATAGTATTTCTCCAGTACTGATTGACTAATTACATCATCTTCAACTCACTACCATGACTGCTGCCTTGGTATTTGACTGAAGAAGTCTACTACTGTGTAGGCGAAACATTCCAATCAACACTAAAGATACCCAACTGTTACACGTGTATTTTACTCTTCCACCTTCAATAACACAGAGGTGTCTGCATGGTGCTGCTGCATCTGGGATCTTAGCATCACCAGGTGGAATCAGGATAGTTGTGTCAGGGTGAAGCGGGGTCTTAAAAGTGTGTGTGTAGTAGGCCTCAACAGTGTGTGTAGTAGGCCTAGCATAAAGCAGTAGATCTTACCTCATCTTTGAAGATAAACAGTTCTTGTCTGAGTAGAGCCACGGCGTCGTAACTTCCGTGGCAGATGTTAGGCAAGGTGGGTGGTGGCTTTGTCGTGTCTCCTTCCTTCCTCTTCACCCACGACTCCTCTTCTTCCTCTTCCCACCTCTTCCGTTCTTCCTCCTCCCTTCGTCTGGTCTCCGCCTCCTTTTTCCTGATCTCCTCCTCCCAACGTTTCCTCTCCTCGTCCTCCTCTCGCTGCCTTTTCCGCTCACCCTCGCGTCGTCTCTCTTCCTCCTCCCTCCTCTTTCGATCCTCCTCGTAGAAGTCATCCTCTTCCTCCTCCTCTTCCCGCCCTCCATTCTTCCTCCTATCCACACCATCTCCTTCTGGCGGAAGATTGGGTAAAGCAGGCAAGTCATCCCTCCGTCCACCCTCCACCCGTTTCATATGTTCTTCTACTGTCTCATAGTCACCGTGATAACTCACGTGGTCACAGTCGTCACCTTCATCTCTAAGCACACCATCGTCATTATCATTAACGTCACCATCATTATCATCACCATCATCATTATCATTAACGTCACCATCATTATCATCATCAACGTCATTATCATCGTAAGAATTCTTACCATTGTCGCCGGCAGCGTCGGCCTGGTGGTCTTCGTCAGGGTAGGTGGCAGGGGTTGTCGTGGTTGTCGTGGTCGACTTGAAGTACTCGTCATCCCCATCAAGTTTTCGCTTTACTGTGGAGAGGAAGGTGTAATTATTGTATGAGCAGAAGAACAAATCTCTCAGATCCCAGTAACACACATTCCAGTAACACACCCCAGTAACACACATCCCAGTAACACACGCCCCAGTAACACACATCCCAGTAACACACATCCCAATAACACACACCCCAGTAACACACATCCCAGTAACATGCTGTCAAAACACAAGTGGAACACTGTAGCCAGGTTTTGAGTTACCCAGGAAGACAGCTCCTTCAACACATCGTGAATTTAAAGACCTGAAACGCGAGTCACCTTTAGAATTATCTAAGATCTCAATTATTTTTTCAAATCACCTTTGTATTCATGATTAATTTTTTGGGGAGGCATACTTTTCACCATTCGTATTTCTTCTTGGATGCCATGGTTAATATCCAAAGATGAAATAAAGTGACGATAAGACAGAAAAACAGACTGACTAACACGTGACCCAGTGAGGTCTGGGGTGTGTGTCTATACAGTCAACCAGCAGCATGGAAGATGGCTGTTTACACTGAGGGTGATACTAGGCCTCCAACCCTCCCTAAAACAATTTTCTTGCCCCTAGGCTCAATAACCTCACCTATAGGCTTAATAGCCTCACCCATAGGCTTAATAGCCTCACTCATAGGCTTAATGACCTCACTCATAGACTTAATAACCACACTCATAGGCCTAATAGCCTCACCCAATAGGCTTAATGCAGCATGGAAGGGAAAAGTCTCATGGTTATGGGTAGTAGGTTGGTAGTCAGCAACCGCCCAGGGCAGTACTACCGTCCTGCCAGGTGAGTGTAAAACGGAAGCCTGTAATTGTTTTACATTATGGTAGAATTACTGGTGTTTTTTTCTGTCTCATAAACATGCAAGACTTCAGGTATGTCTTGCTACTTCTACTTACACTTAGGTCACACTACACTTGCATGTAGGAGCATATATATACACACCCCTCTGGGTTTCCTTCTATTTTCTTATTGGTTCTTGTTCTTGTTTATTTCCTCTTATCTCCATGGGGAAGTAGAACAGAATTCTTCCTCCGTAAGCCATGCGTGTCATAAGAGGCGACTAAAACACCAGGAGCAAGGGGCTGGTAACCCCTTCTCCTGTATACATTACTAAAGTTTAAAAGAGAAACTTGTTTTTATTTTGGGGCCACCCTGCCTCAGTGGGATACGGCCGGTCGGTGCGTTGAAAGAAGAAGAGGAGTTGTTCTTAACTCCAGCACACATAATTGCACATTGCCATGGCTTAAACAGCCATTTATCTACTACAGTTGTATTTATGCAGTTATTGAGTATTGTTTTTTATTGAAAATAAAGTTCTAACAGTTGTTAAAGGAGAATATTGCATAGTTATGTCTGGTACAGTTTAGGTGATGGTGGTGGTAGATGATACTACCTGCCACATGTTTTCACAGGTATTGTACAGGGGCACATTAGCCCCTGCCACACACTTAAATATCAACCAGCAACAGCCATCAATGTTTAAGGAACAATAAAGTTGTTTCTTAGAACTTTTTTTAAGCCTATTGAAAAAAAAATTACAGTTTCAAGGAACGTAACCCATTTTTTTTCCTATAATCTTTAGTTCACTTAACATATCAATTTTAAAGTCCGTAACCATAGTGTTATCCTGGAGTCTACTGCAACAGCAACAACAATACTCACTGTAGAGCTCCCACATAGCCATAACATCATCGTAGTCCAGGGCGAAGCTGGGTTTGTAGCCTTTATAGTAAGGGAACATGATGGAGCCGGACACCGGGGAATGAGCCAGACCCAGCGAGTGACCGATCTCATGTACTGCTACCGTGAAGAAGTCCAGTCCTGTATGGAGAGTGAGGAGTGAGGCAGGGTGAGCAGTGAGGCAGGGTGAGCAGTGAGGCAGGGTGATGAATGAGACAGGGTGAGGAGTGAGGCAGGGTGAGGAGTGAGGCAGGGTGAGGCAGGGTGAGGAGTGAGGCAGGGTAAGGAGTGAGGAAGGGTGAGGAGTGAGGCAGGGTGAGCAGTGAGGTAGGGTGAGGAGTGAGGCAGGGTGAGCAGTGAGGTAGGGTGAGGAGTGAGGGAGTTTGGTTGTTCATTGATCTAGATTGATTGTTAGAATGCTAACTGCAACCACACTTTTACTTGACAAAGCACTTCCAACCAAGAGGTCAACGCAAGTCTTTACTAACTACCACACCATACACCTACTAACTACCATCCCATACAACACCTATTAACTACCACACCATACAACACCTACTAACTACCACACCATACAACACCTATTAACTACCACACCATACAACACCTATTAACTACCATCCCATACAACACCTATTAACTACCACACAATACAACACCTACTAACTACCACACCATACAACACCTACTAACTACCACACCATACAACACCTACTAACTACCACACCATACAACACCTATTAACTACCACACCATACAACACCTATTAACTACCACACCATACAACACCTATTAACTACCACCTCATACATTTTTCAGTAATATACTCATTATATATCTACTTATCTATCAACACATCAGAAACGTTCTACTGCATCTTGCATATTGCAGGAGTTGTCTGCAAGCCAGCATACCATCAACCAAACCATCAATTCATATTTACGAAGAGATAGTGGTTGACGAGATGCGGGTAGTCACTCTGTTTCTGTGACAGTGTCAGCCTGGTTGCTTGAAGAGGTTTGAAGACTATCAACTACACGGTGCTTGCTGAGACACACGCGCAACACTTATGTTTACTAAAGAAGTGTTGCGCCTGTGTCTCTCTCTTGTTAACTAAGTATTTTGTGTCATTGTAAGTGGACACTCCTGACCTGACTGTGACTTAGTTTGACCTGACTGTGACCTAGCTTGACCTGACTGTGACCTAGTCTTACCTGACTGTGACCTAGCTTAACCTGACTGTGACCTAGTCTTACCTGACTGTGACCTAGCTTAACCTGACTGTGACCTAGCTTAGCCTCACTGTGACCTAGCCTGACCTGACTGTGACCTAGCTTGACCTAGCCTGACCTGACTGTGACCTAGCTTAACCTGACTGTAGCCTAGCTTGACATGACTGTGACCAGGACTGACCTGAGTAGTCATCCTTAGGTCTAATAGTCCACTCTTCACTCTCGTCGAAGTGAACGTCCCCTCCGTAGCTACCAAACTCGTACGGGTAGTAAGCGTGAGCCAGGATACCACTCGGGCCATCAAAGGCATACCTGAGAGATGTGAGAGGTAATTAGACGTGTACGATACCTGAGAGAGACGTGGTCCCAAGTGTGTGGGGGGGTCAGTTAGTGGTCCCAAGAGTGTGTGGGGTCAGTTAGTGGTTCCAAGTGTGTGTGCTTGTCAGTTAGTGGTCCCAAGTGTGTGTGGGGGTCAGTTAGTGGTCCCAAGTGTGTGTGTGTAGATCTGGAGATCCCAGGTGTACACACACACCTGGTGGTCCCAGGTCTACACACAAACCTGGTGATCCCAGGTCTACACACACACCTGGTGGTGCAAGATCTACACACACACCTGGTGGTCCCAGGTCTACACACACACCTGGTGGTCCCAGGTCTACACACACACCTGGTGGTCCCAGGTCTACACACACACACACCTGGTGGTTCCAGATCTACACACACCTATTGGTCCCAGGTCTAAACACACACCTGATAATGAGCTTGGAGAATATTTTTTGTTTGTGAGTTTAGATTTGAGAGAGACCTGCCAAGCATAGGCCAATGGGCCTACTGAAATATTTCTCCTTTCTTATGTTCTTATTTTCTAACTTAAGACAGTAGATAGAGTGGATCCTGCCTTACCCGTCACTATGGTCGTAACTAGCGAAGTATATAATGATGTCAGCGGTGGTGTGGTTGACCTCAAGGAACTGCAGATTAGAGTAGGTGCTCCAGGCGTCGAAGGCACGACGTAGCTCCCTCTGTACGTTCTCTTTCGTACGTAGTTGTGGAGACCAGTTGGCCACTCTGGAAGGGGAGTGGAGGTCAGTGGTGTGGTTATTGGTAAACGAAATTGGGTTGTGGTGGGAGGGAGAAGTTGGTGAGTGGTGGTGATGGTGGTAGTGATGGTGGGTGGTAGTAGTGGTGGTGGTAGTAGCTGTGGTAGTGGTGGGTGGTGGTAGTACTGGTGGTAGCACAATGTTAGAGGATCAGGTTGTGTCTACCAATCCACAGGTTGTGTCTACCTATCCACAGGTTGTGTCTACTATCCACAGGTTGTGTCTGCCTACCCACAGGTTGTGTCTACCAATCCACAGGTTGTGTCTACCTATCCACAGGTTGTGTCTACCTACCCACAGGTTGTGTCTACCTACCCACAGGCTGACACAGTCTACAGTCTACCTCTATTTTCTTATATTTTTTTCTCTGTATTAATATCTGGGCTGATTAATGGGACTACACGAGAGTCATTAATGGGACTACACGAGGTCTCCTAGATGGCGTGGTTCTGTCTCCTAGATGGCGTGGTTCTGTCTCCTAGATGGCGTGGTTCTGTCTCCTAGATGGCGTGGTTCTGTCTCCTAGATGGCGTGGTTCTGTCTCCTAGATGGCGTGGTTCTCAACACAGTTACAACTCGGTGTTCAACACTTGAGTGAACCACTCCACCTTCTTGTTCACATAATAGTAATTGGTTTATTTATAAGTTGGGTTTAGGTTAAAATATTAACCGCACATTATCTCCCACTTAGGTGTAATTCTTTCAGGGCGTTTGTAAACATCCAGCCAGAGACAAGTAATTGTAAGTGATTAACCTGATAGCAGGTGACATCTGTGTGCCCTCAGCCAGGGAAGTACCTACATCCCCCCTACATTCATCACAGGGAAGTGCCCACGACTCAATTATCTCCGCCCAGTAAGTGCTAAGTTTTTACAGTTAGAAATATTAAGAATGTAATCTTATTTTCGTTGGGTGGGCCAAGATTCCCTGTGTGGCATTGTCTAGCCTGGGGGAACTCAGCCTGGGGACACTTAGCCTGGGGGACTTAGTCAAGGCGTTTTTATTATTTTTTAAACACCTGCGAGGTAGAGAGACTCCACAAAAAAAAGAGGAAATAAATGTAACTGTAATTATGTGTACCTGTATCTGAATAAAGTTGCTTACTTAGTTATTCAGTCATTCACTGTCTTGCTAAAGGCGTCTTGATATCAGAGTTTGGATGACCCTCTGAACTATCACATCCCCACCCATCCTTCAGAGTGCAGGCACTGTACTTCCCACCTCCAGAACTGTAACATCATCACCCATCCTTCAGAGTGCTGGCACTGTACTTCCCACCTCCAGAACTGTAACATCATCACCCATCCTTCAGAGTGCTGGCACTGTACTTCCCACCTCCAGAACTGTAACATCATCACCCATCCTTCAGAGTGCTGGCACTGTACTTCCCACCTCCAGCACTGTAATATAACCACCCATCCTTCAAAGTAAATATTCTCTCTCTTTCTCTAATACTCACAGGTAAGTAATCTTCCTCTTCTTCCATCCATCACCACCTAAGATGAATCGTTTACGGCGGATGTGTGTCTCCTGGGCTTCGTATGGGTCCACGTCAGGCAGTCCACAGCGAGGTGTCTCCATCAGCTGGTGGTGACACCAATAACACAGCAGAATCAATGCTTAGTTTATCTGTATTATGTACCCCATACCCATCCTGTGGGTGGTAGCCACCCCATACCCATCCTGTGGGTGGTAGCCACCCCATACCCATCCTGTGGATGGTAGTCAAAATATTACAGAGGAACATAATGGGTCCAGGAACTGGGTCCTGAAGTATAAAAGGGTAGATAAATTAATGACAGTGAACTGTTGAGACAAATGTGGGAGTTTTGAGTATGTGGATCAAGAAAATGTGAGAAGATAATGTGAAGTCAAGACAGTACAGTGATTAAGAAAGCAGAGGCACTGAGGCACTGTGAGAGGGGGGAGATAAAGTGGTAGTGACAGTGGGTAATGAGGATACTGAAGCAGTAGCGACCACCACCATTTCTTACACCCTCCTCAAGTTCTTGGGTAGCCACCAATCACAGAAGATAAGATTTTGTTCGGATTTTTAACCCTGGAGGGTTAGCCACCCAGGATAACCCAGGGTAGGGAGGGTTAGCCACCCAGGATAACCCAGGGTAGGGAGGGTTAGCTACCCAGGGTAACCCAGGGTAGGGAGGGTTAGCCACCCAGGATAACCCAGGGTAGGGAGGGTTAGCTACCCAGGATAACCCAGGGTAGGGAGGGTTAGCTACCCAGGATAACCCAGGGTAGGGAGGGTTAGCCACCCAGGATAACCCAGGGTAGGGAGGGTTAGCCACCCAGGATAACCCAGGGTAGGGAGGGTTAGCTACCCAGGATAACCCAGGGTAGGGAGGGTTAGCCACCCAGGATAACCCAGGGTAGGGTTAGCCACCCAGGATAACCCAGGTAGGGAGGGTTAGCTACCCAGGATAACCCAGGGTAGGGAGGGTTAGCTACCCAGGATAACCCAGGGTAGGGAGGGTTAGCCACCCAGGATAACCCAGGGTAGGGAGGGTTAGCTACCCAGGATAACCCAGGGTAGGGAGGGTTAGCCACCCAGGATAACCCAGGGTAGGGAGGGTTAGCCACCCAGGATAACCCAGGGTAGGGAGGGTTAGCTACCCAGGATAACCCAGGGTAGGGAGGGTTAGCTACCCAGGATAACTCAGGGTAGGGAGGGTTAGCCACCCAGGATAACCCAGGGTAGGGAGGGTTAGCTACCCAGGATAACCCAGGGTAGGGAGGGTTAGCCACCCAGGATAACCCAGGGTAGGGAGGGTTAGCCACCCAGGATAACCCAGGGTAAAGAGGGTTAGCCACCCAGGATAACCCAGGGTAGGGAGGGTTAGCCACCCAGGATAACCCAGGGTAGGGAGGGTTAGCCACCCAGGATAACCCAGGGTAGGGAGGGTTAGCTACCCAGGATAACCCAGGGTAGGGAGGGTTAGCCACCCAGGATAACCCAGGGTAGGGAGGGTTATCCACCCAGGATAACCCAGGGTAGCGAGGGTTAGCTACCCAGGATAACCCAGGGTAGGGAGGGTTAGCCACCCAGGATAACCCAGGGTAGGGAGGGTTAGCCACCCAGGATAACCCAGGGTAGGGAGGGTTAGCCACCGAGGATAACCCAAGAAAGTCAGTGAGTCATCGAGGACTGTCTGTCTTATTTCCATTGCGGTCCTTCATTCTTGTCCCCCAGGATGCCACTTACACCAGTCCACTACCACTCAGGTACCTACCTGCTGGGTGAACAGGACAACAGGTGTAAGGAAACGCGTCGAATGTTTCCGCCCCACCGGGAATCGAACCCGGACCCTCAGCGTGTCGAGCGAGAGCTTTGCTAGCCAGGCCACGGGGCCCCAGAATGTTCAGTTCTGTTGGTGTCCCTGAAAATGAACTGGCAGATGCCGAGGCTACGTCTGTTGTAGCAGCCCACACTCTGCTACTTCATGGACCATACCCACACTTGTCTTTAGCAAGAGATGGTCCTGACGGGTCCTACATACCGGCAGCAAGTTCTACAAGGGTCCCTCATGACGTCTTTGACCCTCCTCCAACCTGGAGCTTCATTTTGAGACGAATCTCTGTTGATTGAGGGTTGACTACAATGCATCTCGTCCATATCCACCTGATAGAAGGTCCACTTATGTACCTTGTGGCCTGCCAATAACTGAGGTACAAATTTTTAAATTTGTCCTACGCTTACGCCCTTCCGTCATGGTTTTATAATGACTGAGGTGTCTGTAGGGACCTCTGAGAACTTTCAGGAGAGGATTTTGGCGTTAATAATGTAATGGGTATTTAAATCTGGAATGATAATATTGATTTGTGTTTGGTTTACGCGTTTCTAGGTTCTGTTTTAAATTTGTATTTTTGTTTTGGTAATGAATATGAATTTTATTGCTGTTACAAACTCTAGGCTTGGTAAAAGCCTATAAACTACAAGATTTATTAAGATCTATCTATTGCCAGATCTATTACGACCCCATGGCAAAGTGAAAGTGACTGTAATCTCTCTCACACACACACGCACACAGTGTGTGAAGAGGCGGGGCCAGGAGCTGAGTCTTGACCCCTGCAACCACAATTAAGTGAGTACAATTAGGTGAGTATACTCTCTCGGGACCGTCCACAGGAATCGGGGTCACAATAAACTAGTCACTTCAGTGACAAAACCTACAAACCTGACTCACTCTCTCACTCACTCACTCACTCACTCACTCACTCACTCACTCACTCACTCACTCACTCACTCACTCACTCACCTTCAGAGTAGCGTTATCGATGACTCCCGTCTGTGGTATGTTACCAAACTTCTGGACTCTGATGATGTCCTTCTGCATGGTGCGGGGGTCGAAGATGAAGGAGGAGTTGATGTCGTCCTTGGGGATGTAACCAAACTGCTGCATAAACTTCAGCTGTCAACACCAACACATGATCAATATCAATTTCTTTTCACATATATGAGAAAGGAAGGTTAGTTTAAAAATTAATTCAAAAGAATATTCAATGACCTTTTCGGATTTTAATTTGGAAAAGAATAATTGAAATGCTATGAACGCGTTAAGATGGACTTCAAAAAATGTCGATATGGCAAAAAATGGATTTGAGTTTTTGTGAATCAGAGACAATGGTGGCACTGTCGGTGACACTCTGGGAAGGGGAGGGTTAAAATCCCCTCAGTTCCCCCTCCCCTCTTTCCCCACTCCCCTCCCCTCTTTCCCCTCTCCCTCACCTCTTTCCCCACTCCCTCCCCTCTTTCCCCTCTCCCTCCCCTCTTTCCCCACTCCCTCCCTCCCCTCTTTAACCTCTCCCTCCCCTCCCCTCTTGAAGGGGCAGGGAGAGAAAGAAGGGGAGGGGGGTTGCATTTTTTTCTTTGAAGGCATTGGAGCTCTAATTCCTCGGATCAAGTTCCCCCAGGTGCTGCATGACCCATGTCAATTTAGGGACCACAGTTCGAGCCCTTCGTCCAACCTTCTCTTTATCCGCCCACATTGTTTATTACAACTTAAAGTTGATTAATAATGAAATTAATGTTAATCCTCGTCTTAATGGTCAGAATATTAATATAATTAATGTAATAATGATTAATAATGTAATTATCTTCTAAACAATCATAATAATAACACAGCAGTGTTCACAGCTATAACACAGCAGTACTCACAGCTATAACACAGCAGTGTTCACAGCTATAACACAGCAGTACTCACAGCTATAACACAGCAGTGTTCACAGCTATAACATGTCAGCATACACACATGTATAACACAGCAGTGTTTACAGCTATAACACAGCAGTACTCACAGTTATAACACAGCAGTACTCACAGCTAATAACACAGCAGTACTCACAGCTATACACAGCAGTACTCACGTTATAACACAGCAGTACTCACAGCTATAACACAGCAGTACTCACAGTTATAACACAGCAGTACTCACAGCTTATAACACAGCAGTACTCACAGCCATAACAAGCAGTACTCACAGCTTAAACACAGCAGTACTCACAGCTATAACACAGCAGTACTCACAGTATAACACAGCAGTACTACAGTTATAACACAGCAGTATCACAGTTATAACACAGCAGTCACTAACACAGTTATAACACAGCAGTGTCACAGTTATAACACAGCAGTACTACAGTTATAACACAGCAGTACTCACAGTTATAACACAGCAGTGTTCACATTATAACAAGAGTACTACAGTTATAACACAGCAGTGTTCACAGTTATAACACAGCAGTACTCACAGTTATAACACAGCAGTGTTCACAGCTATAACACAGCAGTACTCACAGTTATAACACAGCAGTACTCACAGTTATAACACAGCAGTGCTCACAGTTATAACACAGCAGTGTTCACAGTTATAACACAGCAGTACTCACAGTTATAACACAGCAGTGTTCACAGTTATAACACAGCAGTACTCACAGTTATGACACAGCAGTGTTCACAGTTATAACACAGCAGTGTTCACAGCTATAACACAGCAGTGTTCACAGCTATAACACAGCAGTGTTCACAGCTATAACACAGCAGTGTTCACAGCTATAACACAGCAGTGTTCACAGCTATAACACAGCAGTACTCACAGCTATAACACAGCAGTACTCACAGCTATAACACAGCAGTACTCACAGTTATAACACAGCAGTACTCACAGTTATAACACAGCAGTACTCACAGTTATAACACAGCAGTACGCACAGTTATAACACAGCAGTACTCACAGCTATAACACAGCAGTACTCACAGTTATAACACAGCAGTGTTCACAGCTATAACACAGCAGTACTCACAGTTATAACACAGCAGTACTCAGTTATAACACAGCAGTACTCACAGTTATAACACAGCAGTACTCACAGTTATAACACAGCAGTACTCACAGCTATAACACAGCAGTGTTCACAGTTATAACACAGCAGTACTCACAGTTATAACACAGCAGTACTCACAGCTATAACACAGCAGTACTCAGTTATAAAGCATCTACAGTTATCACACAGTATAAATAACACAGCAGTACTCACAGTTATAACACAGCAGTGTTCACAGTTATAACACAGCAGTACTCACAGTTATAACACAGCAGTACTCACAGCTATAACACAGCAGTACTCACAGTTATAACACAGCAGTACTCACAGTTATAACACAGCAGTACTCACAGCTATAACACAGCAGTACTCACAGCTATAACACAGCAGTACTCACAGTTATAACACAGCAGTACTCACAGTTATAACACAGCAGTACTCACAGCTATAACACAGCAGTACTCACAGCTATAACACAGCAGTACTCACAGCTATAACACAGCAGTACTCACAGTATAACACAGCAGTACTCACAGTTATACACAGCAGTACTCACAGTTATAACACAGCAGTACTCACAGCTATAACACAGCAGTACTCACAGTTATAACACAGCAGTACTCACAGCTATAACACAGCAGTTACAGTGATAACCACAGTATCGTAACACGATCAGTTATAACCAGCAGTTCCTACAGCAGTCGATAAACGGTTCGTAACAGCAGTTCACAGTATACACAGTCTACGTATAACACAGCGTCACAGTATAACAAGCGTTCACATTATACACAGCAGTATACATATCACGTCACAATACAGCAGTACAGTATAACACAGCAGTCCAGCATAAACAGGTACAGCTATAACACAGCAGTTCAGCATAACACAGCAGTTCCATAACCATTCACAGCTATAACACAGCAGTTCAAGTATAACAGCAGTATACAGTATACACAGCAGTTCACAGTATAACACAGCAGCAATCCAGCATAACACAGCAGTTACATATAACAGCAGTTCAGCTAAACACAGCAGTTCACAGCATAACACAGCAGTACTGCTATAACACAGCAGTACTCAGTTATAACACAGCAGTTCCAGTATAACACAGCAGTCTCACAGTTATAACACACAGTACTCAGCTATAACACAGCAGTACTCACAGTATAACACAGCAGATCACAGTTTACCGAGTACTACAGTATAACACAGTGTCCAGTATAAACAGTACTACACTATAACACAGCAGTACTCACAGCTATAACACAGTAGTTCACAGTTATAACACAGCAGTACTACATATAACACAGCAGTTCAGCATAACAGCAGTACTAGTTATAACACAGCAGTTACAGTATAACACAGCAGCACACAGCCTATAACACAGCAGTTACAGTATAACAAGCAGTACCAACTATAACACAGCAGTCACAGCTATAACACAGCAGTCACAGCATAACACAGCAGTACTCAAGTATAACACGACCAGTATAACACAGCAGTTCACAGTATAACAGCGTTCACATATAACACAGCAGTTCACAGTATAACCAGCAGTTCACGTATAACACAGCAGTGTTCACAGTATAACACAGCAGTACACTATAAACGAGTTTCGATAACAGCAGTTCCAGTATAACACAGCAGTTAGCTATAACACAGTACTCAGTAAACACAGCAGTTACAGTATAACACAGCAGTCTCACAGTATAACACAGCAGTTCAGTATAACACGCAGCTCATAACACAGCAATAAACGTCTACGTATAACACAGCAGTTACAGTATAACACAGCAGTTACGCAAACACGCAGTACTCGCTATAACACAGCAGTACTCACAGCTTAACACACAGTTCAAGTATAACACAGCAGTTCAGTATAACACAGCAGTTAGTTATAACCGCAGTGCACAGTTATAACACAGCAGTTACAGTATAACACAGCAGTACTCACAGTTATAACACAGTGTCACAGTATAACACAGCAGTATCACCAGTTATACACAGCGTGTTCACAGTATAACACAGCAGTACTCACAGTTAAACTACACAGCAGTTCACAGTTATAACACAGCAGTATCACATATAACACAGCAGTGTTCACAGTTATAACACAGCAGTTACAGTATAACACAGCAGTACTCACGTATAACACAGCAGTTCACAGTATAACACAGCAGTTCACAGTTATAACACAGCAGTTCAATATAACACAGCAGTTCACAGTTATAACACAGCAGTGTTCACAGTATAACACAGCAGTTCACAGTATAACACAGCAGTTTCACAGCTATAACACAGCAGTTCACAGTATAACACAGCAGTTCACAGTATAACACAGCAGTATCACAGTATAACACAGCAGTTCACAGTATAACACAGCAGTACTACAGTTATAACAAGCAGTATACAGTTATAACACAGCAGTCTCACAGTATAACACAGCAGTACTCAGCTATAACACAGCAGTACTCACAGTATAACACAGCGTACAGCTATAACACAGCAGTACTCACGGCTATAACACAGCAGTACTCCAGTTATAACACAGCAGTACTCACAGTATAACACACAGTACTAAGTATAACACAGCAGTTCACATTATAACACAGCAGTACTCACAGTTCCTCTTCAGCAGTACTCACGTTATAACACAGCAGTAGTTATAACAGCAGTACTCACAGTTATAACACAGCAGTCTCACAGTTATAACACAGCAGTCTCACAGTTATAACACAGTACTCACAGTTATAACACAGCAGTTCACAGTTATAACACAGCAGTACTCACGTTATAACACAGCAGTTCACAGTTATAACACAGCGTACTCACAGTTATAACAAGCATCACAGTTATAACACAGCAGTACTCACAGTTATAACACAGCAGTCTCACAGTTATAACACAGCAGTACTCACAGTATAACACAGCGTTCACAGTATAACAGCGTATCACAGTATAACACAGCAGTTCACAGTTATAACACAGCAGTTCACAGTTATAACACAGCAGTATCACAGTTATAACACAGCAGTTCCAGCTATAACACGCAGTACTCACATTATAAACAGCAGTTCCAGCATAACACAGCAGTATCACAGCATAACACAGCAGTTCACGTTATAACACAGCAGTACTCACAGTATAACACAGCAGTACTACAGTTATAACACAGCAGTCTCACAGTATAACACGCAGTACTCACAGTATAACAGCGTACTCACAGTATAACACAGCAGTTCCGTATAACACAGCGTATACAGTTATAACACAGCAGTCTCAGTTATAACACGAGTATCACAGTATAACACAGCAGTACTACAGTATAACACAGTACTCAGTATAAACAGCAGTTCACAGTATAAACAGTACTCACAGTATAACACAGCAGTACTACAGCTATAACAAGCAGTACTCACAGTTATAACACAGCAGTACTCACAGTTATAACACAGCAGTACTCACAGTTATAACACAGAGTACTCACAGTATAAACAGCAGTACTCACAGTTATAACCGGTACTCCTATACGAGTACTCACAGTATAACACGCAGTACTCGTATAACACAGCAGTCTCACGTATAACACAGCAGTAACAGTATAACACAGCAGTACTCACAGTTAACACAGCAGTACTCACGTTATAACACAGCAGTACTCACAGTATAAACAGCAGTCTCACAGTATAACACAGCAGTACCGATAACACAGCAGTACTCACTATAACACATATACGTTATAACACAGCAGTACCTTAACACAGTACCACAGTATAACACGTTACATATAACACGCGTACTACAGTATAACACAGCAGTACTCACAGTATAACACAGCAGTACTCAGTTATAACACAGCAGTATCGTTAACACACAGTACTACAGTATAACAGCAGTACCACAGTTATAACACAGCAGTACTCACAGTTATAACACAGCAGTACTCACACCTATAACACAGCAGTACTCACAGCTATAACACAGCAGTACTCACAGTTATAACACAGCAGTACTCACACCTATAACACAGCAGTACTCACAGCTATAACACAGGTACCACAGTTATACACAGCGTACTACACTATAACACAGTACTCACACTATAACACAGCAGTACCAGTCTACAGTTATAACACAGCAGTACTCACACCTATAACACAGCAGTACTCACAGCTATAACACAGCAGTACTCACAGCTTGCCACGTTGCTTTTGGTAATGGCTCTGGCGTTGAGAAGTTGAAATCAGGCGGGGGTGTGATAGGGGCGTGTGCGGGCGTGGGCGTGGACGTGGGATTGTCAGAATACGGGTCGTCTCGTATATGGTTGACGTTGCCAGCGTAGGAATTTGTTTTCATCTTGTAGGTGGGTGAGAGGGGTGTGTGAAGGATGCCAGCAGGAGCTGCCCACCCTGCAGGAGGCAACACCAGTAGCACCAGTGCCACTCTCACCCTGGGTGACACGCCCATCATTCTGTACCTGATGCCACACACGAAAGAAACTCGTTAAAGACACAATTCCAGACCTGACACTAGTGGAGGATCTACCCTAGACCTGGCACTAGTGGAGTAACTACCCTAGACCTAACACTAGTGGAGTAACTACCCTAGACCTGACACTAGTGGAGTAACTACCCTAGACCTAACACTAGTGGAGTAACTACCCTAGACCTGACACTAGTGGAGTAACTACCCTAGACCTAACACTAGTGGAGTAACTACCCTAGACCTGCACTAGTGGAGTAACTCCTAGACCTACACTAGTGGAGTAACTACCCTAGACCTAACACTAGTGGAGTAACTACCCTAGACCTAACACTAGTGGAGTAACTACCTAGACCTAACACTAGTGGAGAACTACCCTAGACCTGACACTAGTGGAGTAACTACCCTAGACCTAACACTAGTGGAGTAACTACCCTAGACCTAACACTAGTGGAGTAACTACCCTAGACCTAACACTAGTGGAGTAACTACCCTAGACCTAACACTAGTGGAGTAACTACCCTAGACCTGACACTAGTGGAGTAACTACCCTAGACCTAACACTAGTGGAGTAACTACCCTAGACCTGACATTAGTGGAGTAACTTCCCTAGACCTGACACTAGTGGAGTAACTACCCTAGACATGACATTAGTGGAGTAACTTCCCTAGACCTGACACTAGTGGAGGAACCACCCTAGACCTGGCACTAGTGGAGTAACTACCATAGACTTGACACTAGTGGAGTAACTACCCTAGACCTAACACTAGTGGAGTAACTACCCTAGACCTAACACTAGTGGAGTAACTACCCTAGACCTGACACTAGTGGAGTAACTACCCTAGACCTAACACTAGTGGAGTAACTACCATAGACTTGACACTAGTGGAGGAACTACCCTAGACCTAACACTAGTGGAGTAACTACCCTATACCTAACACTAGTGGAGTAACTACCCTAGACCTGACACTAGTGGAGTAACTACCCTAGACCTGACATTAGTGGAGTAACTTCCCTAGACCTGACACTAGTGGAGTAACTACCCTAGACCTGACATTAGTGGAGTAACTTCCTAGACCTGACACTAGTGGAGGAACCACCCTAGACCTGGCACTAGTGGAGTAACTACCATAGACTTGACACTAGTGGAGGAACCACCTAGACTTGACACTAGTGGAGTAACTACCCTAGACCTAACACTAGTGGAGTAACTACCCTAGACCTAACACTAGTGGAGTAACTACCCTAGACCTGACACTAGTGGAGTAACTACCCTAGACCTAACACTAGTGGAGTAACTACCTAGACCTGACACTAGTGGAGTAACTACCCTAGACCTGACACTAGTGGAGTAACCACCTAGACCTAACACTAGTGGAGTAACTACCCTAGACCTAACACTAGTGGAGTAACTACCCTAGACCTGACACTAGTGGAGTAACCACCTAGACCTGACACTAGTGGAGTAACTACCCTAGACCTAACACTAGTGGAGTAACTACCCTAGACCTGACACTAGTGGAGTAACTACCCTAGACCTAACACTAGTGGAGTAACTACCCTAGACCTGACACTAGTGGAGTAACCACCCTAGACCTGACACTAGTGGAGTAACTACCCTAGACCTGACACTAGTGGAGTAACTACCCTAGACCTGACACTAGTGGAGTAACTACCCTAGACCTGACACTAGTGGAGTAACTACCCTAGACCTGACATTAGTGGAGTAACTTCCCTAGACCTGACACTAGTGGAGTAACTACCCTAGACCTGACATTAGTGGAGTAACTTCCCTAGACCTGACACTAGTGGAGGAACCACCCTAGACCTGGCACTAGTGGAGTAACTACCATAGACTTGACACTAGTGGAGGAACCACCCTAGACTTGACACTAGTGGAGTAACTACCCTAGACCTAACACTAGTGGAGTAACTACCCTAGACCTAACACTAGTGGAGTAACTACCATAGACTTGACACTAGTGGAGGAACCACCCTAGACTTGACACTAGTGGAGTAACTACCCTAGACCTAACACTAGTGGAGTAACTACCCTAGACCTGACACTAGTGGAGTAACTACCCTAGACCTGACACTAGTGGAGTAACTACCCTAGACCTAACACTAGTGGAGTAACTACCCTAGACCTGACACTAGTGGAGTAACTACCCTAGACCTGACACTAGTGGAGTAACCACCCTAGACCTAACACTAGTGGAGTAACTACCCTAGACCTAACACTAGTGGAGTAACTACCCTAGACCTGACACTAGTGGAGTAACCACCCTAGACCTGACACTAGTGGAGTAACTACCCTAGACCTAACACTAGTGGAGTAACTACCCTAGACCTGACACTAGTGGAGTAACTACCCTAGACCTAACACTAGTGGAGTAACTACCCTAGACCTGACACTAGTTTAGTAACCACCCTAGACCTGACACTAGTGGAGTAACTACCCTAGACCTGACACTAGTGGAGTAACCACCCTAGACCTGACACTAGTGGAGTAACTACCCTAGACCTGACACTAGTGGAGTAACCACCCTAGACCTAACACTAGTGGAGTAACCACCCTAGACCTGACACTAGTGGAGTAACCACCCTAGACCTGACACTAGTGGAGTAACCACCCTAGACCTGACACTAGTGGAGTAACCACCCTAGACCTAACACTAGTGGAGTAACCACCCTAGACCTAACAGTAGTGGAGTAACCACCCTAGACCTAACAGTAGTGGAGTAACCACTCTAGACCTAACAGTAGTGGAGTAACCACCCTAGACCTAACACTAGTGGATTAACCACCCTAGACCTAACACTAGTGGAGTAACCACCCTAGACCTAACAGTAGTGGAGTAACCACCCTAGACCTAACACTAGTGGAGTAACCACTCTAGACCTAACACTAGTGGAGTAACCACTCTAGACCTAACACTAGTGGAGTAACCACCCTAGACCTAACAGTAGTGGAGTAACCACTCTAGACCTAACACTAGTGGAGGAATTACTCTATCAATCAATCAACTTTATTTCTGATAATATTACAAAGTGGGGTTTACATATTATGTTATTATTTACATTTTATGAAGTAATTATTACAAGAAGGCCAATAATATGCCTAGGTATGCCTAGGCATTTCAGGCAGTCTTATTCTAGATCTTACTCTATAGTGACACAATGATTATACTGGTATTAAGGTTAGGTAATTGTAGTGATTAACTAGGTTTACAAAATTTAAGTAGTTTAAAAATTTAACAATTTAACAATTAGTTTATATATTAATGGAAATGGTGACGTGTTGGCATGATGCAGTTTCTATATTGGAGTGACTAGCTTAAGAATTATGAAGCAATAGTTGTATTAGAATCTTGGTTACAGTCATGTGCAAATTAAGGGGGAAACACAGATATCAATAAGTGTATTTTGTTGTGGATATGTGCAAGATAAAGTAGTTTTCATGTTGTTAGCTACTGGTAAGTGAGATAAGATGTTTTTTAACGGTGCTTTTGAAAATGGAGGTTGTGTCTGCAGTTCTGGAGTTTTCAGGCAGGGAGTTCCAGATTTTAGGGTCTTTTATGTACATTGATTTTTTTTTATAGATTTAGTCGGACACGGGGAATGTCAAAGAGATGTTTATGTCTGGTATTATGTCTATGGGTCCTGTCACAACTGTCAAGAAAGTGTTTTAACTCAGGGTTAAAGTTGGAATTAATGGTTCTATAAATGTAGATAGCAGAGTAGTAAGTATGGATGTTCTGGACAGTGAGTAGGTTTAGGTCTTTGAAGAGTGGGGGGGGGTGGTTGCCTAGCGTTGGATTGTGTGATAATTCTTACTGCGGCTTTTTGTTGGGTTATTATTGGCTTTAGGTGGGTAATTGCTGTTGATCCCCATGCACAAATGGCATATGTGAGGTAGGGATGGATGAGTGAGTAGTATAGTGTGAGTAGGGCTGATTATGGTACATAATACCGTATCTTAGAGAGAATCCCCACAGTTTTGGACACTTTCTTTGTTATGTGTTGGATATGGGTGCTGAATTTCAGGTTGCTGTCAAGGTGAAGGCCCAGGAACTTGCCCTCGTTATGTTTAGCGATAGGAGTAGTGTTGATCTTAATGTTTAATTGTGCATCACCTGCTCTGTTACCAAACATAATATAGAAGGTCTTATCAGTGTTGAGTGTAAGTTTATTGGCTGTCATCCATGTTGATATTTTTTAGTAATTCGTCGTTAACAATGGTATTAAGCATGGCAAGACTTGTGTGGGAGATGACATAAGTCGTGTCGTCAGCAAAGAGTATTGGTTTCAGGAACCACCTTAGACCTGACACTAGAGGACACTGAATTAAAAAATAGTCAGATGTTAGAATCAGATGTTTTGTGGCATCCACTTCTGACAATCGTATAATATATAATGCTGTTTTAATCACATAAATTTAATCCGTCTTAAGTCTCAATTATAAGTGAACATTGTCTTGAGTCAACGAGAGTACCACTTGTCAGTCACAAGGTCTTGCAAGAGACACCACTGTACCCATGACAGTCACAAGGTCATGCAAGAGACACCACTGTACCCATGACAGTCACAGGGTCTTGCAAGAGACACCACTGTACCCATGACAGTCACAAGGTCATGCAAGAGACACCACTGTACCCATGACAGTCACAGGGTCTTGCAAGAGACACCACTGTACCCATGACAGTCACAGGGTCTTGCAAGAGACACCACTGTACCCATGACAGTCACAGGGTCTTGCAAGAGACACCACTGTACCCATGACAGTCACAGGGTCTTGCAAGAGACACCACTGTACCCATGACAGTCACAGGGTCTTGCAAGAGACACCACTGTACCCATGACAGTCACAGGGTCTTGCAAGAGACACCACTGTACCCATGACAGTCACAGGGTCTTGCAAGAGACACCACTGTACCCATGACAGTCACAGGGTCTTGCAAGAGACACCACTGTACCCATGACAGTCACAAGGTCTTGCAAGAGACACCACTGTACCCATGACAGTCACAAGGTCTTGCAAGAGACACCACTGTACCCATGACAGTCACAGGGTCTTGCAAGAGACACCACTGTACCCATGACAGTCACAAGGTAATGCAAGAGACACCACTGTATCCATGACAGTCACAAGGTAATGCAAGAGACACCACTGTACCCATGACAGTCACAGGGTCTTGCAAGAGACACCACTGTACCCTTGACAGTCACAAGGTCTTGCAAGAGACACCACTGTACCCTTGACAGTCACAAGGTCTTGCATGGATACACTTAATACATCACAATGCGAAAACATTTCTTGCACAAGGGCTGACCCTCGCCCACCTCCCTCCCAGCGTCAGGCAAAGATTATCTACTTTCAGTAATGTTCAGTACACATTAACTGCTGTACCTCACTGTGAGGAAGCAGGACTTAGAGAAAGAGAGATGACGAGAGATATTTGGCTACCCGTGCTGTTGATATCCCAGAGCCTCAACTCTGAGGAGGCTGTGTTTCTCTCGCCCCGAGATGGGACATCACGTCTGCTGCAACCTTGGTAGGAGGATTCTGATTTGCTTGGGTTTGGCGACCCTCCTTAACCAGCACTCTCATGCAGCAGCAGTAGTAGCAGCAGTAGCAGTAGTAGTAGTAGTAGTAGCAGCAGCAGTAGCAGCAGTAGCAGTAGTAGCAGCAGCAGCAGCCCTGGGCACCACACTACGCTACCACCACTAACACACTCCCTCCCACACTGCTGTTGAATCAACCACAGCTGACCCCCGCAATTTCGCCCGAGAGAGAGAGAGAGAGAGAGAGAGAGAGAGAGAGAGAGAGAGAGAGAGAGAGAGAGAGAGAGAGAGAGAGAGAGAGAGAGAGAGAGAGAGAACGAGAACATTCATTTCAGAGACACGGCAAAATACATTACACTTTATCTTGTCTAGCCTGAGGACAAATTCTTGCTAGGTCTTGTCACTTCACCCACAACTCGACACTTCGCACCACCTCCATGAAATAATGGGCGAAACGTTACCATCATGCGTACTAAAGCATGGTACACGTATAACGGAAGGGTGAAAAGAAGTCTAATTCCCAGTGACAAACCTGCCACAACGACAACCACCCACCCATTAGTTAGATTAAAATCTTTATGTACCCCCCATACCCATCCTGTGGGCGGTAGTCAAAGGATTACAAAGGTACATAATGGGTCCAGTCCCTGGACGGTAAAGTTTAGGCCCATTACCCACACGTAAGTTCATTTTCATGAACTTGCTTATTTACTTACCTTAGCCAGCCCTTATGCCTGTCCAGGTACTATATAAACAGTATGTTGTTTGTGCACTAAACTCTAGAAGGCAGTTTGTTCTAGTGTTTTCTAGCTAAAAAAAAAATTAGAATTCTGCACATTTGTGTTGCTTCTCTTGTCTCGTGGTTTTACTCCAGTGTTTCGTGATATTAAGTCTCTTTTAGAGGGAGAGAAAGAGAGAGAGATTGACATAATAATCTCGTTAAGCTTGTTAGTTCAAGAGACCGTCCAGTGTCAGGGGCTCTAGATGGTGGTGGTGGTGGCGAAGATGGTGGTGGTGGTGGCGAAGATGGTGGTGGTGGTGGCGAAGATGGTGGTGGTGGTGGCGAAGATGGTGGTGGTGGCGAAGATGGTGGTGGTGGCGAAGATGGTGGTGGTGGCGAAGATGGTGGTGGTGGCGAAGATGGTGGTGGTGGCGAAGATGGTGGTGGTGGCGAAGATGGTGGTGGTGGCGAAGATGGTGGTGGTGGTGGTGGCGAAGATGGTGGTGGTGGCGAAGATGGTGGTGGTGGCGAAGATGGTGGTGGTGGTGAAGATGGTGGTGGTGGTGGTGGCGAAGATGGTGGTGGTGGCGAAGATGCTGGTGGTGGCGAAGATGGTGGCGGTGGCGAAGATGGTGGTGGTGGTGGCGAAGATGGTGGTGGTGGCGAAGATGGTGGTGGAGGTGGCGAAGATGCTGGTGCTGGTGGTGGCGAAGATGCTGGTGGTGGCGAAGATGGTGGTGGTGGTGGCGAAGATGGTGGTGGTGGCGGCGAAGATGCTGGTGCTGGTGGTGGCGAAGATGCTGGTGGTGGTGGTGGCGAAGATGCTGGTGGTGGCGAAGATGGCGAAGGCGTTACAAGCCACAGCTTACAACAAGAACACGAACAACAACAACAACAAACAAGAACAGTGTTGCCAATAGTATTATCAGATAGACACAAGGTAACTAAATAATCTTTGGCAGCACTGTTCCCTCAGTGCTGTACACGTTAGTTACCATTTTGTCCTAGGCACATGTCGATTTGACACTAGGCCTGTTGTATGTATGTGTGTGTGTGTGTGTAAGGAAACACTTCGAAATGTTTCCGCCCCGTCGGGAATAGAACCCGGGCCCTCTGTGCGTGAAGCAAGAGCTTTACCCACTAGGCCACTGGGGGCTGTGTACTCACCTAATTCACCTAATTGTGGTTGCAGGGGTCGAGACTCAGCTCCTGGCCCCGCCTCTTCGCTGTCCGCTACTGGGTCTCTGCTCTCCCTGCTCCATGAGCTCTATCATACCTCGTCTTAAAACTATGTATGGTTCCTGCCTCCACTATATCTTTCTCTAGTCCATTCCACTTCCTGACTACTCTGTGGCTGAAGAAATGTTTCCTAACATCCCTTTGACTCATCTGAGTCTTCAGCTTCCAGTTGTGTCCCCTTGTTTCTGTGTTCCCTCTCTGGAACATTCTGTCTGTGTGTGTGTGTGTGTGTGTTTGTGTGTGTGTGTTAGTGTGTGTGTGTTAGTGTGTGTAGTGTGTGTGTTTAGTGTGTGTGTGTGTTAGTGTGTGTGTGTGTGTTAGTGTGTGTGTGTGTAGTTGTGTGTGTGTGTTTAGTGTGTGTGTGTGTGTTAGTTAGTGTGTGTGTGTAGTGTTAGTGTGTGTGTGTGTTTAGTGTGTGTGTGTGTTGTTGTTTGTGGTTAGTGTGTGTGTGTGTTTAGTGTGTAGTGTGTGTGGTTGTGTGTGTATGGTAGTTTAAGTGTCTACTCAACATTACTGTCAGTTAACAAAGTCAATGGATCATTTATTGTCAAGACAGCCTAACACTGTCAGTGACCATCAACTTGATCATTTGTGTGTTGGCTCACACGCACCCTCCACTTCAGTCATGAGTATAGGGGTCATCCCTCTAGCTGAGAGAGGGATCATGCCCTCAGTCATGAGAAGGGGGTCAGTGCCTCAGTCATGAGAGGAGGGGATCAGTGCCTCAGTCATGAGAGGAGGGGGGTCAGTGCCTTAGTCATGAGAGGAGGGGATCAGTCCCTCCAGTCATGAGAGGCCATGAGAGGAGGGGATCAGTGCCTCAGTCATGAGAGGAGGGGGTCAGTCCTAGCATGAGAGGAGGGGTCAGTGCCTCAGTCATGAGAGGAGGGTCAGTGCCTGTCATGACATGAGAGAGGGGATCAGTGCCTCAGTCATGAGAGGAGGGATCAGTGCCCAGTCATGAGAGGAGGGGGGTCAGTGCCTCAGTCATGAGAGGAGGGGATCAGTGCCCAGTCATGAGAGGAGGGGGGTCAGTGCCTCAGTCATGAGAGGAGGGGGGTCAGTTCCTCAGTCATGAGAGGAGGGGGGTCAGTGCCTCAGTCATGAGAGGAGGGGGGTCAGTGCCTCTGCCATGAGAGGAGGGGGATCAGTCCCACAGCCTTGAGGCAGGACAGTTCAACACCTCTATACCATGTCTGAAGGGCAGGAAATGCCTCCTAATGCCACACTAACTGCCTGCTGCCAACAGTTACTTCCGGAGGTGACTGTACCATCACCATCATCCTCACAATCTCTCATCATTCTATCATTCATTATTACATTACACTTTAGTCTTGGTGCTTACTTATGGCCTTTTGATTTTTTTTTTTTAATTAGGTTTAGGTTTGTCAGGACAAGTGTTTCCTGACGCGGGTCTTACTCATATGATGACCCACAGCTGGAGGTTTTGGTCATCTGACCGAGGCCTTCCACTGGCTTACTCCTCCACCACTTTAAAAATTATGGTCATAATTCTAACAATTAAGTTGTATTAAGTATATTATCGTCAGTGATCTTGTTTGTATGACTCCTTCATTAAGGACACTTGCCTGGTTCACTCCCTCCCTCATGTCCTTAAATCATTGTGTCATCTGCTCTGTGTTCTCTATTCTTTATCTCTCCGCCAGTCTCTTACGTCTCTCCCTCGTGGCTTCCTTTGTATGAATTTGCTTTTCTTTGTCTGTTTTTTTTTGGCCCAGTGTGTGTGAGTCAAGCTTTGTGAAGGTCGTGTGGGTGCCCACTCTTTGTTGACACTCACACTAGGTACGTTTTTCACTCTCCCATCCGTTATATATGTTACTGCCACAGCCTGACCAGCCGGGCTGTGGCTCGTACGTAGGTTTGCGTGCGGCCAACAGTAACAGCCTGGTTGATCAGGCCCTGATCTACCATGAGGTTGGTCACAGACTGGGCCGCGGGGGCGTTGACCCCCGGAACCCTCTCCAGGTATACTCCAGATATCTTGACAATGGAGGAACTTTCGTGCAGTTGATGTAGTCGTATACCTGGAGAGGGGTATGCCTGGAGAGGAGTATGCCTGGAGAGGAGTATACCTGGAGAGGGTTTCGGGGGTCAACGCCCCCACGGCCTGGTCTGAGACCAGTGTTGATGAATTTCGTTTGCTTATTCTACTCTGCGTTTGTAAACAGAGTGTTGATGTTGTAGCCTTTCTGAAATTTCAGTGTTAATTCTTGCGTGAGGCTGAAGGTGGAGTTGATGAAGATGCGTGAGGCTGAAGGTGGAGTTGATGAAGATGCGTGACGCTGAAGGTGGAGTTGATGAAGATGCGTGACGCTGAAGGTGGAGTTGATGAAGATGCGTGACGCTGAAGGTGGACTTGATGAAGATGCGTGACGCTGAAGGTGGAGTTGAGGAAGATGAGTGACGCTGAAGGTGGAGTTGAGGAAGATGCGTGACGCTGAAGGTGGAGTTGATGAAGATGCGTGACGCTGAAGGTGGAGTTGAGGAAGATGCGTGACGCTGAAGGTGGAGTTGATGAAGATGCGTGACGCTGAAGGTGGAGTTGATGAAGATGCGTGACGCTGAGGTGGAGTTGATGAAGATGCGTGACGCTGAAGGTGGAGTTGATGAAGATGCGTGACGCTGAAGGTGGAGTTGATGAAGATGCGTGACGCTGAAGGTGGAGTTGATGAAGATCGTGACCTAGAAGTGGATTATCCGAATAGTACTGCAAGTGGGTGAAGAGGTGAGCTGAAGTGGAGGTTGTGAAGATGCGTGACGCTAGAAGTGAGTTGGAATGCAGGACCCTGAAGGTGGAGTTGAGGAAGATGCGGACGCTGAAGGTGGGTTGATGAAGATCGTACTGAAGGATGGAGATTCGAATGGAAGAATTCGTGCAGCTGAAGGTGGAGTTATGAAGATGCTGACGCTGAAGGTGGAGTTGATGAAGATGCGTGACGCTGAAGGTGGAGTTGAGAAGATGCGTGACGCTGAAGTTGGAGTTGAGAAGATGCTTACGCTGAAGGTGGAGTTGATGAAGATGCGTGAGCGCTGAAGGTGGAGTTGAGAAGATGCGTGAGCTGAAGGTGGAGTTGAGAAGATGGTGACGCTGAAGGTGGAGTTGATGAAGATGCGTGACGCTGAAGGTGGAGTTGATGAAGATGCGTGACGCTGAAGGTGGAGTTGATGAAGATGCGTGACGCTAGAAGGTGGAGTGATGCTGAAGGTGGAGAGAAGATGCGTGACGCTGAAGGTGGAGTTGATGAAGATGCGTGACGCTGAAGGTGGAGTTGATGAAGATGCGTGACGCTGAAGGTGGAGTTGATGAAGATGCGTGACGCTGAAGGTGGAGTTGATGAAGATGCGTGAGCTGAAGGTGGAGTTGAGAAGTGCGTGACGCTGAAGGTGGAGTTGAGGAAGATGCGTGACGCTGAAGGTGGAGTTGATGAAGATGCGTGACGCTGAAGGTGGAGTTGAGAAGATGCGTGACGCTGAAGGTGGAGTTGAGAAGATGCGTGACGCTGAAGGTGGAGTTGAGAAGATGCGTGACGCTGAAGGTGGAGTTGAGGAAGATGCGTGACGCTGAAGGTGGAGTTGAGAAGATGCGTGACGCTGAAGGTGGAGTTGAGAAGATGCGTGACGCTGAAGGTGGAGTTGATGAAGATGCGTGACGCTGAAGGTGGAGTTGAGGAAGATGCGTGACGCTGAAGGTGGAGTTGAGGAAGATGCGTGACGCTGAAGGTGGAGTTGAAGAAGATGCGTGACGCTGAAGGTGTAGTTGAGAAGATGCGTGACGCTGAAGGTGGAGTTGAGAAGATGCGTGACGCTGAAGGTGGAGTTGATGAAGATGCGTGACGCTGAAGGTGGAGTTGAGAAGATGCGTGACGCTGAAGGTGGAGTTGAGAAGATGCGTGACGCTGAAGGTGGAGTTGAGGAAGATGCGTGACGCTGAAGGTGGAGTTGAGGAAGATGCGTGACGCTGAAGGTGGAGTTGAAGAAGATGCGTGACGCTGAAGGTGGAGTTGATGAAGATGCGTGACGCTGAAGGTGGAGTTGATGAAGATGCGTGACGCTGAAGGTGGAGTTGAGGAAGATGCGTGACGCTGAAGGTGGAGTTGATGAAGATGCGTGACGCTGAAGGTGGAGTTGAGAAGATGCGTGACGCTGAAGGTGGAGTTGATGAAGATGCGTGACGCTGAAGGTGGAGTTGATGAAGATGCGTGACGCTGAAGGTGGAGTTGATGAAGATGCGTGACGCTGAAGGTGGAGTTGAGGAAGATGCGTGACGCTGAAGGTGGAGTTGAGAAGATGCGTGACGCTGAAGGTGGAGTTGATGAAGATGCGTGACGCTGAAGGTGGAGTTGAGGAAGATGCGTGACGCTGAAGGTGGAGTTGATGAAGATGCGTGACGCTGAAGGTGGAGTTGAGGAAGATGCGTGACGCTGAAGGTGGAGTTGAGGAAGATGCGTGACGCTGAAGGTGGAGTTGATGAAGATGCGTGACGCTGAAGGTGGAGTTGATGAAGATGCGTGACGCTGAAGGTGGAGTTGAGGAAGATGCGTGACCCTGAAGGTGGAGTTGAGGAAGATGCGTGACGCTGAAGGTGGAGTTGATGAAGATGCGTGACGCTGAAGGTGGAGTTGAGAAGATGCGTGAGTGATGTGTGGAGTTGAGAAGATGCGTGACGCTGAGGAAGAGTGGACGAGTGGTGAGAAGATGCGTGACGCTGAAGGTGGAGTTGATGAAGATGCGTGACATGAAGGTGCGTGACGCTGAAGGTGGAGTTGAGAAGATGCGTGACGCTGAAGGTGGAGTTGATGAAGATGCGTGACGCTGAAGGTGGAGTTGAGGAAGATGCGTGACCCTGAAGGTGGAGTTGAGGAAGATGTGTGACGCTGAAGGTGGAGTTGATGAAGATGCGTGACGCTGAAGGTGGAGTTGAGGAAGATGCGTGACGCTGAAGGTGGAGTTGAGGAAGATGCGTGAGCTGAAGGTGGAGTTGAGGAAGATGCGTGACGCTGAAGGTGGAGTTGAGAAGATGCGTGACGCTGAAGGTGGAGTTGATGAAGATGCGTGACGCTGAAGGTGGAGTTGATGAAGATGCGTGACGCTGAAGGTGGAGTTGAGGAAGATGCGTGACGCTGAAGGTGGAGTTGAGAAGATGCGTGACGCTGAAGGTGGAGTTGAGGAAGATGCGTGACGCTGAAGGTGGAGTTGATGAAGATGCGTGACGCTGAAGGTGGAGTTGAGAAGATGCGTGACGCTGAAGGTGGAGTTGAGAAGATGCGTGACGCTGAAGGTGGAGTTGATGAAGATGCGTGACGCTGAAGGTGGAGTTGAGAAGATGCGTGAGGCTGAAGGTGGAGTTGAGAAGATGCGTGACGCTGAAGGTGGAGTTGAGGAAGATGCGTGACGCTGAAGGTGGAGTTGAGAAGATGCGTGACGCTGAAGGTGGAGTTGATGAAGATGCGACGCTGAAGGTGAGTTGAGAAGATGTGGCTGAAGGTTGAGGAAGATGCGTGACGCTGAAGGTGGAGTTGAGGAAGATGCGTGACGCTGAAGGTGGAGTTGAAGAAGATGCGTGACGCTGAAGGTGGAGTTGATGAAGATGCGTGACGCTGAAGGTGGAGTTGATGAAGATGCGTGACGCTGAAGGTGGAGTTGAAGAAGATGCGTGACGCTGAAGGTGGAGTTGAGGAAGATGCGTGACGCTGAAGGTGGAGTTGAGGAAGATGCGTGACGCTGAAGGTGGAGTTGATGAAGATGCGTGACGCTGAAGGTGGAGTTGAGGAAGATGCGTGACGCTGAAGGTGGAGTTGAGGAAGATGCGTGACGCTGAAGGTGGAGTTGATGAAGACGTGGCTAGAAGTTGAGTATTTGTGTATATGTTCAATTGTGCCTACATGAGGAATGACAGTTGGAGGTTATACTCTGGTGAGACGACACCGAGGTTATACTCTGGTGAGACGACACCGAGGTTATACTCTGGTGAGACGACACCGAGGTTATACTCTGGTGAGACGACACACGAGGTTATACTCTGGTGAGACGACACCGAGGTTATACTCTGGTGAGACGACACCGAGGTTATACTCTGGTGAGACGACACCGAGGTTATACTCTGGTGAGACGACACCGAGGTTATACTCTGGTGAGACGACACCGAGGTTATACTCTGGTGAGACGACACCGAGGTTATACTCTGGTGAGACGACACCGAGGTTATACTCTGGTGAGACGACACCGAGGTTATACTCTGGTGAGATGACACCGAGGTTATACTGTGGTGAGTGAGACGACACTTTGAGGTTATACTGTGGTGAGTGGATGAGAGGTCATCTAGACTGACCTCAATAAGCATGTTAGTGTGGCAGTGCGGTGCCGCACACTCCTAGCACAGTAACACTCCTAGCACAGTAACACTCCTAGCACAGTAACACTCCTAGCACAGTAACACTCCTAGCACAGTACCACTCCTAGCACAGTAACACTCCTAGCACAGTAACACTCCTAGCACAGTAACACTCCTAGCACATTAACACTCCTAGCACATTAACACTCCTAGCACAGTAACACTCCTAGCACAGTAACACTCCTAGCACAGAACCTCAGCACAGTAACACTCCTAGCACAGTAACACTCCTAGCACATTAACACTCCTAGCACAGTAACACTCCTAGCACAGTAACACTCCTAGCACAGTAACACTCCTAGCACAGTAACACTCCTAGCACAGTAACACTCCTAGCACAGTAACACTCCTAGCACAGTAACACTCCTAGCACAGTAACACTCCTAGCACAGTAACACTCCTAGCACAGTAACACTCCTAGCACAGTACTTCTCAAGATAAACGCTGGTCACTGTAACTCAACCCTGGTTTATGATCAAGACACATGTACAACAGTTGGGTATCTTTACTGACGAAATATTTGGCCCACACAGTAGACTTCTTCAACAAAGGTACCCAACTATGGCTGTCGGAGTTGTGTGTAATTGTCAGTTTAGTTATGTGTTACTTGAGGCAACACATAACTTCCCCAGTGGTTGCAACACCTGCTAACTTCCCCTTGGACATAACATTAAGACTGGCCCAGCACTACAACAGGCCTACTGGCCCACACAAGCACTACAACAGGCCTACTGGCCCCACACACACTACAACGGGCCCTACTGGCCACACAAGCACTACAACAGGCCTACTGGCCCACACAAGCACTACAACAGGCCTACTGGCCCACACAAGCACTACAACAGGCCTACTGGCCCACACAAGCACTACAACAGGCCTACTGGCCCACACAAGCACTGCAATAGGCCTACTGGCCCACACAAGCACTACAACAGGCCTACTGGCCCACACAAGCACTACAACAGGCCTACTGGCCCACACAAGCACTACAACAGGCTTACTTGCCCACACAAGCACTACAACAGGCCTACTGGCCCACACAAGCACTACAACAGGCTTACTGGCCCACACAAGCACTACAACAGGCTTACTGGCCCACACAAGCACTACAACAGGCTTACTGGCCCACACAAGCACTACAACAGGCTTACTGGCCCACACAAGCACTACAACAGGCCTACTGGCCCACACAAGGTTCTTGTCAAAAATCACTCGTTCTCACCCACGTTTTTGTTCAGACTTCCCAAAGCCAGCCAAGAATTTGCCTCAGGACCTCGGGTACTGATCAGACCCAAAGGTAACTCGTTTTTCACTACGAAGTCTGTCTAGTGTCCCTTCGACTCCGCTGTCTCTGTTTACATTTGGGTCTTCTTGTTGACTCAGTTGCAGGTACGGTAAGGCATCGTGTGTGTGTGTGTGTGTGTGTGTGTGTGTGTGTGTGTGTGTGTGTGTATAGAGCTAGAGTGAGGGGTCTGGGAACTCCATCATCAAGGCAAGAAGCTCCTCACGTTACGACTCTCCCCCCTCTCTCTCTCTCTCTCTCTCTCTCTCTCTCTCTCTCTCTCTCTCTCTCTCTCTCTCTCTCTCTCTGCAACCACAATTAGGTGAGTACACACACACACACACATTCACACACACGCTCAGGCCTAGTGTCTAATCGACATGTGCCTAGGACAAAATGGTAACTAACACACATTCACACACACTAACTAACAGTCTGGCTTAACAGCAATGTGCGTCTCGGGTACTTAGTTGTTGATCTTGAAGGCTAGTGGACACGTCCAGGCAGGTCAAAACACGTCCAGGCTGGTTAGAACACGTCCAGCCTGATCAGAACGCGTCCGGGCTGATCAGAACACGTCCAGGCTGGTCAGAACACGTCCAGTTGGTTAGAACACGTCCAGTCTTATTAGAACACGACCAGGTTCTCCAAACACACGTCCAGTGTTCTCGAGATCCGTCACATCTCTTCATAACACATCCTAGCTAAACCCGTAAGGGTTATACAACAAGCAAGCTATAAGGAGAGTAAGAGGTGCCAGGGGCAGTGTGTGTTGTGCCAGGGGCAGTGTGTGTTGTGCCAGGGACAGTGTGTTGTGCCAGGGGCAGTGTGTGTTGTGCCAGGGACAGTGTGTTGTACCAGGGGCAGTGTGTGTTGTACCAGGGGCAGTGTGTGTTGTACCAGGGGCAGTGTGTGTTGTACCAGGGGCAGTGTGTGTTGTACCAAGGCAGTGTGTGTTGTGCCAGGGACAGTGTGTGTTGTGCCAGGGACAGTGTGTTGTACCAGGGGCAGTATGTGTTGTGTCAGGGGCAGTGTGTGTTGTACCAGGGGCAGTGTGTTGTACCAGGGGCAGTGTGTGTTGTGCCAGGGGCAGTGTGTGTTGTGCCAGGGACAGTGTGTGTTGTGCCAGGACAACACACTCTCAGCCACTCAGCTTTTCACTACAGACGCTGTGAACTGATCTGAAAAAAATATATATTTGAAAAGCCTCATAAGTTTTCTGTTAAAGGTTAACAGAAGAAAGGTTTGTCTGGGCCTCGTCCGTGTGTGTGATACCGGGACCCCGGTTCCTCACTCATTCCCTCTCTAATCCGGTGTCGGGTGTCGGTATTTTAGGGTAAACCAAATGTCTGGCAGCCAGTTGTCTGACGAGATCGTGCGTGTTCTGACGAGATCGAGTGTGTTTTGACGAGATCGGACGTATTCTGACAAGATCGGGCGTGTTCTGACGAAATCTGGCGTGTTCTGACGAGATCTGGCGTGTTCTGACGAGATCTGGCGTGTTCTGACGAGATCTGGCGTGTTCTGACGCGATCGGACACTTTCTACACTCGACGGAACACGTCCATTCTTTTTTAAAAATTATTCGTCTCTTCAGAACATATTCAGTCTCGTTAATGTTAATAAAATTAATCGGCTCAGCGTTAGTCCCTTGATGGAGGTGAGGGAGGGAGGTCTTGAAGCAGGTGAGGGAGGGAGGTCTTGAAGCAGGTGAGGGAGGGAGGTCTTGAAGCAGGTGAGGGAGGGAGGTCTTGAAGCAGGTGAGGGAGGGAGGTCTTGAAGCAGGTGAGGGAGGGAGGTCTTGAAGCAGGTGAGGGAGGGAGGTCTTAAGCAGGTGAGGGAGGGAGGTCTTGAAGCAGGTGAGGGAGGGAGGTCTTGAAGCAGGTGAGGGAGGGAGGTCTTGAAGCAGGTGAGGGAGGGAGGTCTTGAAGCAGGTGAGGGAGGGAGGTCTTGAAGCAGGTGAGGGAGGGAGGTCTTGAAGCAGGTGAGGGAGGGAGGTCTTGAAGCAGGTGAGGGAGGGAGGTCTTGATGCAGGTGAGGGAGGGAGGTCTTGATGCAGGTGAGGGAGGGAGGTCTTGATGCAGGTGAGGGAGGGAGTCTTGATGCCGTTGAAGGGGAGGGACTTGCCCATCTTTGACTTGAATCTACCCAGTCACTAGGCTCTACATGAAGGCTACTGATTTAGTCCTTCCCCTGATTAATATAAAAAGCACTTGAGAAAACACACGAAGATTAGATTACTTTTTCACTGTGGAGGCGAGGACGTGTCTCAGTGGAGGCGAGGACGTGTATCAGTGGAGGCGACGAGGTGTATCCATGGAGGTGTTTCCACAGAGGTGAGGATGCGGTGCCGATGGAGTATGTCCTGAGGCGTGTTTCCGTGAGGACAGGCAAGCACAACACACACACACATGGAGGATCACTGACCCTCAACAAATGCTGCCGGGGCTTATATACCCCAAGAGTGTGTTCCCCCGGTCCTGGGCCCAGACTAGACGTGCCGCTCCCACCTGCTGGGGTACTCATCAGAGCACAAACAAAGGTGGTTCCGGCAGAACAGTGCTCTTTCTCCTCCCCAGAACCCCCAAAAAAACTCACATCCGAAAGATTTTTTTTTTCTTCTCTTTGGAAAAATTCCCCAGTGGGAGTCCCGGGAGCTTCTGTGAATCAGCCCAACACAAGATCAAATTCTCATGTTTGTTAAGTAAGATCTGTGAATCAGCCCAACACAAGATCAGAGCCTTGTGTTTGTTAAGTAAGATCTGTGAATCAGCCCAACACAAGATCAGAGCCTTGTGTTTGTTAAGTAAGAACTGTGAATCAGCCCAACACAAGATCAGTTTTGCGTTTCTGTCTCGTTAATATAAAACTATTGAAAATGAATATGGTCCCGTGTCAGCTGCCTCAACACTGCGGTCCCGTGTCAGCTGCCTCAACACTGCGGTCCCGTGTCAGCTGCCTCAACACTGCGGTCCCGTGTCAGCTGCCTCAACACTGCGGTCCCGTGTCAGCTGCCTCAACAGCACTGCTCAAATGGTCCCGTGTCAGCTGCCTCAACACTGCGTCCCGTGTCAGCTGCCTCAACACTGGGTCCGGTCAGCTGTCAACATGCGGTCGTGAGTGCCTCAACACTGCGGTCCCGTGTCAGCTGCCTCAACCTCACTGAACACTACAACACGATTGTAAACAAACCAAGGAACAGGTGGGATATGAACCTATGACAATTGGTCTACTCGCAGGCCAGTGCGTTAACCACTCGACCTATGAGTTTTAGGACTTGCTTGCCATGGGTTCGAGTCCCATATGCTCCCTGATATATATTTTTTTCTAGTTTGGTTCCACATTAAAAATAACCAAACTATATCACGTCTCTTTATACTTGTAATATTGCTAAGTTTTAATCCTGGTGAGATTCACTTCTCAAGACTTCTTAACTTAGGTCTATGGTGGTGGCGACCAGCACCACCACCACCACCACCATCACCACCAGCAGCACACACCACCAGCACCATCACCATCACCAGCAGCAGCACCAACACCACCAGCACCAGCACCATCACCACCACCATCACCAGCAGCAGCACCAACACCAGCACCACCTCCATCACCAGCAGCAGCACCACCACCATCACCAGCACCATCACCATCACCAGCAGCAGCACCAACACCACCAGCACCACCAGCAGCAGCAGCACCAACACCACCAGCACCACCACCACCAGCACCACCACCACCACCAGCACCAGCACCAACACCACCAGCACCACCACCACCACCAGCACCAGCACCAACACCACCAGCACCACCACCACCACCAGCACCACCACCACCAGCACCACCACCACCATCACCAGCAGCAGCACCAACACCAGCACCACCTCCAGCAGCAGCACCATCACCATCACCAGCACCATCACCAGCAGCAGCACCAACACCACCAGCACCACCACCATCACCACCACCAGCACCACCAGCACCACCACCAGCAGCAGCACCACCATCACCACCAGCAGCAGCACCACCACCATCACCACCACCACCATCACCACCACCACCACCAGCACCACCACCACCACCACCACCACCACCACCACCACCAAGGTATGGTGGTCACAACATGGGTCACGATCCTTGTTACATCACACCGGAAGCAAGACATGAGTAACGAATCCTTCTCACCCCTTCGTTGTCTCCCCATCCTCCTCCTCTCTCCCTACCACTCCTCTCTCCCCACCACTCCTCTCTCCTCCACCACTCCTTTCTCCCCACTCCTCACCCTCCTGCCTCCACCACTCACCCTCCTGCCTCCACCACTCACCCTCCAGGTTGACTCACAACTCAACCTGCCTCGTCATTGATGTGGGTCGACTCGAAGGTCGACTGACTCTTCACTTGGCATCTCAAACTTAAGAGACAAAGTTTCGCTCTTGTAAAAAAAAGACGCGAGACGGAGCTTAATAAAAGTCCCTTTTTACCATTATGGGTCAAGCTGATTCCAACCTTATGTCAGGGGTAGTTAAGGCAGGTCTCCCGGAACAAGAACACAAGGTCTCGGTCAGATGACCAAAACCTCCAGTGGTGAGTCATTGTGTGACTGAGACCCGCGTCAGGAAACACTTATGTTTCCTGACGAACCTAACCTAACCTTACCTAACCTAACCTAACCTAACCATACCTGACCTCACCTAACCTAACCTAACCATACCTGACCTCACCTAACCTTACGTAATCTTACCTAACCTCACCTCACCTAACCCAACCTAACCTCACCTAATCATCGGCCTTGTTGACTCTCAGATTCAACCTACCGACCGCCAACTTTACACCAATTTTACAACAATTTCCTCTGTTAAAGCTACGCAGAACACTAGTGGTCACTAATATGAGTCACTAGAGTGACCTTTGTTAGCCACTGTTGCCCTCCATGACTCACGGTGACCTTCCCTCTGTTTACAACCACGCCTCCTGACCTCTTGTTATGCCACTGTTGCCCTCCATGACTCACGGTGACCTTCCCTCTGTTTACAACCACGCCCCCTGACCTCTGTTATGCCACTGTTGCCCTCCATGACTCACGGTGACCTTCCCTCTGTTCACAACCACGCCCCCTGACCTCTGTTATGCCACTGTTGCCCTCCATGACTCACGGTGACCTTCCTTCTGTTCACAACCACGCCTCCTGACCTCTGGTATGCCACTGTTGCCCTCCATGACTCACGGTGACCTTCCTTCTGTTCACAACCACGCCTCCTGACCTCTGGTATGCCACTGTTGCCCTCCATGACTCACGGTGACCTTCCTTCTGTTCACAACCACGCCCCCTGACCTATGTTATGCCACTATTGCCCTCCATGACTCACGGTGACCTTCCTTCTGTTTACAACCACGCCTCCTGACCTCTTGTTATGCCACTGTTGCCCTCCATGACTCACGGTGACCTTCCCTCTGCTCACAACCACGCCCCCTGACCTCTGTTATGCCACTGTTGCCCTCCATGACTCACGGTGACCTTCCCTCTGCTCACAACCACGCCTCCTGACCTCTGTTATGCCACTGTTGCCCTCCATAACCCACGGAATCCTAATAACACAATTATAAACAAACCAGGGAACGGTTGGGATTTTACGACTCCCTCGCCATGGACTCAAACCATACCCGTTCCATGGTTTGTCCTCCATATTAATACCTGGAGTATACCTGGAGGGTATTTCGGGGTCAACGCCCCCGTGGCCCTGTCCATGACTAGGTCTCACGGTGGATCAGGGCCTGATCTACCAGGCTGTTACTGCTGGCAAACCGACGTATGAACCACAGCCCGGCTGGTCAGGTGCGCGTCCCTCCCACCTAGTTCTGTTAAACCCAGACTAAGCATTCTGCCCGCTCCTGACACCTAAAATATTACTTAAAACCCCCAGCATGCTTCAGGAGGTTTTTCCTTTCAGGAAAATAATCCAATATCCAACATTTCCGGTGATGAACTCCCCCAAAAATAGTCTAATACAATAATACACATCCTGGGTTATCCACTGTCAGCAAGAAATTGCAACTCAAATCATAGGATCAATTCTAGATAACTCCTCAGACTTCTGTTAGCTCATTTTTTTGTAACTAATTCCAACACCAACACTTTTTTTGCCTAACCAGCCTTGTAGGTACCCCAGTCAACGCTCCTTGTAGGTACCCCAGTCAGTCAGTTCTTGTAGGTACCCCAACGCTCCTTGTAGGTACCCCAGTCAGTCAGTCCTCCTTGTAGGTACCCCAGTCAGTCCTTCTTGTAGGTACCCCAGTCAGACAAGCTTCTCTCAATCCATTAATCACTTCCCAGACCTTCTTCCATTATCCATTTGTCCTCCATTTTCAATTCATCGTCACGGAAGCCTTGAAGGACTGGTCTGGGAGCGGGCCGCGGGGGCGCTGACCTCGTTATCTTCAGGTACTGTTAACCACCAACACGGCAGTTTGTAATGTAAACAGCAGCGCTCTGCGTCTCCTACTTCTAGACTGAGGGACTGATTACCTCGTCTTTCAAATATACTTCTACAGTCTTCACATATGGCCTTGTCTTGTATTGTTAAAGCCACTGGAGGGCGAAACGTCTACAAATTAAAGATACCCAGATAGTATACATGTGTCTGATTCTTCATCTTGTTGGTATTATAAACCATTCATATAGGAATCAGTTGTGACTTGACAGTGGTCGAGGACTGGGCGAAACGTCGTCGCAAGGTTTATGTAAGTGCGGGTTATTTGTGTTTTCTTGCAGCCACGGTATTATCACTTTGTTTACCTACTCCGAATGTTTGGAGGAAGTTCAGGGACATTGATCTGGGAAGAAGTAATTACTTTTGTTGCCGGGAAGTATCGCTGTTTTCTGGGGCAAAGTTTTTTTTTCAGTTCATTTTACAGCGATGTTACAGTACAGTGAACGCCTCTACTATGCATACCGTTGGCAGATCGTGTGTATGATTCATTCGGGGGTCAATTCCGGTTTCCAACATCCGTTTTAGGGAGAACTTTCTTGTATTAGCTTAATAACACCAGTAAGATTTCTTTCAGTGACTCCATCTCTGATGTTTGGGGTATGAAGCTTCTATTTCATCTTAAGTATTTTAGTAGTGTATTGATATTCTAGGAGAATTCTCGTAGCATCATTAGGCAGTTTTTTCGCCCTGACACAAATCGAGTATATTGCTAAGACTTTTTTTTGGGGGTGTTGGAAAGTCCAGTGCTATGAATCATTATATCAGAAAAGGTAATCATGTATTGACTGGGTTGCCCTAGCAGAGGTTAAGTTAGGTAAGGTTTGTTAGGAAACAGGACAATTGTCTCGTGGTGGGTCATATGATGACCTACAGCTGGAGCTTTTGGTCATCTGACCGAGGCCTTCCGCTGGCCCCTGGCATAGCGTTTAGGAAATTAACTTAGATAATAAAGACTGAGGACACACATCTCCGTGTGGTTCCTAATTCAGTCTTAAGTTAGGTTTCTGTGACTCTGAGCAACAGACAAGACATTCTGTTAGACAGATAGCCTTTAGTCCAGTAGAGAAGCCATCCTTCCATATCCATCCTGGCAAGGTCACTAATTATTCATGCTATGTCGGCAGGCTATATCAAACGCAGCTTTAAGGTCAAGGAAGGCAGTGTAGAAGATGTCCGTGTGAAAAGGGCTATGCAATGATGCACACTCCTTCCATGCAACAAACAATGCAGTTGAGTGGAACGGGAATCGATTCTATGCATGAGACGATTTAGAGCAATTATCTTGAATGTATTATACAATCAGCTGGTGAGTGATATTGAGCAAAACTCATTTTGGAAATGATGAGAGTGTATTGTTGCATGATTTATGGAGCTCCAACTTGTATAATTGAAGTCAAGGATTTCCTGGTACTTGACACTCGTGATACCATCCTCCACAGGAAAAGTATAGCATAAAGTTATATTGAAGTGGGACATCAGTCTCTCTCTCTCTCTCTCTCTCTCTCTCTCTCTCTCTCTCTCTCTCTCTCTCTCTCTCTCTCTCTCTCTCTCTCTCCCTGTCTCTCTCTCTGTCTCTCTCTCTCTCTCTCTCTCTCTCTCTCTCTCTCTCTCTCTCTCTGGTGTTATATTTGACATTCAATGTCTGTGTTAATGGGTAGATTATTATAGTAGAAGCGACTCAGTGAGTAGCGGGTTGCCTCAGCGTCTAGGGTGAGGGTGCGTCTGTGAGTAGGGGTTGCCTCAGCGTCTAGGGTGAGGGTGCGTCTGTGAGTAGGGGTTGCCTCAGCGTCTAGGGTGAGGGTGCGTCTGTGAGTAGGGGTTGCCTCAGCGTCTAGGGTGAGGGTGCATCAGTGAGTAGGGGGTTGCCTCAGCGTCTAGGGTGAGGGAGCGTCTGTGAGTAGGGGGTTGCCTCAGCGTCTAGGGTGAGGGTGCGTCAGTGAGTAGGGGGTTGCCTCAGCGTCTAGGGTGAGGGAGCGTAAGTGAGTAGGGGGTTGCCTCAGCGTCTAGGGTGAGGGAGCGTCAGTGAGAAGCGGGTTGCCTCAGCGTCTAGGGTGAGGGAGCGTCAGTGAGTAGGGGGTTGCCTCAGCGTCTAGGGTGAGGGTGCGTCAGTGAGTAGGGGTTGCCTCAGCGTCTAGGTGAGGGAGCGTCAGTGAGTAGGGGTTGCCTCAGCGTCTAGGGTGAGAGCGTCAGTGAGTAGCGGGTTGCCTCAGCGTCTAGGGTGAGGGAGCGTCAGTGAGTAGGGGGTTGCCTCAGCGTCTAGGGTGAGGGAGCGTCAGTGAGTAGCGGGTTGCCTCAGCGTCTAGGGTGAGGGAGCGTCAGTGAGTAGGGGGTTGCCTCAGCGTCTAGGGTGAGGGAGCGTCAGTGAGTAGCGGGTTGCCTCAGCGTCTAGGTGAGGGAGCGTCAGTGAGTAGGGGGTTGCCTCAGCGTCTAGGGTGAGGGAGCGTCAGTGAGTAGCGGGTTGCCTCAGCGTCTAGGGTGAGGGAGCGTCAGTGAGTAGCGGGTTGCCTCAGCGTCTAGGGTGAGGGAGCGTCAGTGAGAAGCGGGTTCCCTCAGCGTCTAGGGTGAGGGTGCGTCAGTGAGTAGCGGGTTGCCTCAGCGTCTAGGGTGAGGGTGCGTCAGTGAGTAGCGGGTTGCCTCAGCGTCTAGGGTGAGGGAGCGTCAGTGAGTAGGGGGTTGCCTCAGCGTCTAGGGTGAGGGAGCGTCAGTGAGTAGGGGTTGCCTCAGCGTCTAGGGTGAGGGAGCGTCAGTGAGTAGGGGTTGCCTCAGCGTCTAGGGTGAGGGAGCGTCAGTGAGTAGGGGTTGCCTCAGCGTCTAGGGTGAGGGAGCGTCAGTGAGTAGGGGTTGCCTCAGCGTCTAGGGTGAGGGCGTCAGTGAGTAGCGGGTTGCCTCAGCGTCTAGGGTGAGGGTGCGTCAGTGAGTAGGGGTTGCCTCAGCGTCTAGGGTGAGGGGCGTCAGTGAGTAGCAGGTTGCCTCAGCGTCTAGGGTGAGGGAGCGTCAGTGAGTAGGGGTTGCCTCAGCGTCTAGGGTGAGGGTGCGTCAGTGAGTAGGGGTTGCCTCAGCGTCTAGGGTGAGGGGCGTCAGTGAGTAGGGGTTGCCTCAGCGTCTAGGGTGAGGGAGCGTCAGTGAGTAGGGGTTGCCTCAGCGTCTAGGGTGAGGGAGCGTCAGTGAGTAGCAGGTTGCTTCAGCGTCTAGGGTGAGGGAGCGTCAGTGAGAGCGGGTTGCCTCAGCGTCTAGGGTGAGGGTGCGTCAGTGAGTAGCGGGTTGCCTCAGCGTTTAGGGTGAGGGAGCGTCAGTGAGTAGCAGGTTGCCTCAGCGTCTAGGGTGAGGGAGCGTCAGTGAGTAGGGGTTGCCTCAGCGTCTAGGGTGAGGGTGCGTCAGTGAGTAGCGGGTTGCCTCAGCGTCTAGGGTGAGGGGCGTCAGTGAGTAGGGGTTGCCTCAGCGTCTAGGGTGAGGGAGCGTCAGTGAGAGCGGGTTGCCTCAGCGTCTAGGGTGAGGGTGCGTCAGTGAGTAGCGGTGTTGCTCAGCGTCTAGGGTGAGGGAGCGTCAGTGAGAAGCGGGTTGCCTCAGCGTCTAGGGTGAGGGTGCGTCAGTGAGTAGCGGGTTGCCTCAGCGTCTAGGGTGAGGGTGCGTCAGTGAGTAGCAGGTTGCCTCAGCGTCTAGGGTGAGGGTGCGTCAGTGAGTAGCGGGTTGCCTCAGCGTCTAGGGTGAGGGTGCGTCAGTGAGTAGCGGGTTGCCTCAGCGTCTAGGGTGAGGGTGCGTCAGGAAGGAAAGCCGAAGCTGACTTAGTCAGTATCCTTCATCAAAATAAAATATATATATATAAAACAAAAAGGGAAAACTCTCAAATAAGGATATGAATAACAGTCGTAAAATACACATCTTTATTACTTAAATAATAAAACCCTATAAAACAATATCCCTGACTGAAGCATTTACGGAAAGTAATAAAATAAATTCTTAACACTAATAAAGATATGAATATATATATATATATATATATATATATATATATATATATATATATATATATATATATATATATATATATATATATATATATATATTCAATACTTGAAGCTAATTTTCCCACTGAGAGCTGGCCACTATTTTTATTCCTAGACCCTCAAGGGAGGGTCCTTGACGCTGGTGAGGGGCTCTTGATCTAGAGAATTGGATCTGTGCTCTAGTTCCCTGAATTGACCCTGAATGCCTTCCACACTCCCCCACCCACAGGCCGCTGTATAATCTCTACGAGTTTAGCGCTTCCCATAATAATAATTTCTTGGTAGACGCTCTGGTAAGTGTGGGACAAGAGACAAACATTTCCCAGTCTGGTTGTCAGAGCTGTCATGTACTCCCTGACAGCACCCTGCCAGTCTGGTTGTCAGAGCTGTCATGTACTCCCTGACAGCACCCTGCTAGTCTGGTTGTCAGAGCTGTCATGTACTCCCTGACAGCACCCTGCAAGTCTGGTTGTCAGAGCTGTCATGTACTCCCTGACAGCACCCTGCTAGTCTGGTTGTCACAGCTGTCATGTACTCCCTGACAGCACCCTGCAAGTCTGGTTGTCAGAGCTGTCATGTACTCCCTGCCAGCACCCTGCAAGTCTGGTTGTCAGAGCTGTCATGTACTCCCTGACAGCACCCTACCAGTCTGGTTGTCAGAGCTGTCATGTACTCCCTGCCAGCACCCTGCAAGTCTGGTTGTCAGAGCTGTCATGTACTCCCTGACAGCACCCTGCCAGTCTGGTTGTCAGTGCTGTCATGTACTCCCTGCCAGCACCCTGCCAGTCTGGTTGTCAGAGCTGTCATGTACTCCCTGACAGCACCCTGCAAGTCTGGTTGTCACAGCTGTCATGTACTCCCTGACAGCACCCTGCCAGTCTGGTTGTCAGAGCTGTCATGTACTCCCTGACAGCACCCTGCAAGTCTGGTTGTCAGAGCTGTCATGTACTCCCTGACAGCACCCTGCCAGTCTGGTTGTCAGAGCTGTCATGTACTCCCTGCCAGGACCCTGCCAGTCTGGTTGTCAGAGCTGTCATGTACTCCCTGCCAGCACCCTGCCAGTCTGGTTGTCAGAGCTGTCATGTACTCCCTGCCAGCACCCTGCAAGTCTGGTTGTCAGAGCTGTCATGTACTCCCTGACAGCACCCTGCCAGTCTGGTTGTCACAGCTGTCATGTACTCCTGACAGCACCCTGCAAGTCTAGTTGTCACAGCTGTCATGTACTCCCTGACAGCACCCTGCAAGTCTGGTTGTCACAGCTGTCATGTACTCCTGACAGCACCCTGCAAGTCTGGTTGTCAGAGCTGTCATGTACTCCCTGACAGCACCCTGTAAGTCTGGTTGTCACAGCTGTCATGTACTCCCTGACAGCACCCTGCAAGTCTGGTTGTCACAGCTGTCATGTACTCCCTGACAGCACCCTGCAAGTCTGGTTGTCACAGCTGTCATGTACTCCTGACAGCACCCTGCAAGTCTGGTTGTCAGAGCTGTCATGTACTCCTGCCAGCACCCTGCAAGTCTGGTTGTCAGAGCTGTCATGTACTCCCTGCCAGCACCCTGCAAGTCTGTTGTCAGAGCTGTCATGTACTCCTGACAGCACCCTACCAGTCTGGTTGTCAGAGCTGTCATGTACTCCCTGCCAGCACCCTGCAAGTCTGGTTGTCAGAGCTGTCATGTACTCCTGACAGCACCCTGCCAGTCTGGTTGTCAGTGCTGTCATGTACTCCCTGCCAGCACCCTGCCAGTCTGGTTGTCAGAGCTGTCATGTACTCCCTGACAGCACCCTGCAAGTCTGGTTGTCACAGCTGTCATGTACTCCTGACAGCACCCTGCCAGTCTGGTTGTCAGAGCTGTCATGTACTCCTGACAGCACCCTGCAAGTCTGGTTGTCACAGCTGTCATGTACTCCTGACAGCACCCTGCCAGTCTGGTTGTCAGAGCTGTCATGTACTCCCTGCCAGGACCCTGCCAGTCTGGTTGTCAGAGCTGTCATGTACTCCCTGCCAGCACCCTGCCAGTCTGGTTGTCAGTGCTGTCATGTACTCCCTGCCAGCACCCTGCAAGTCTGGTTGTCAGGGCTGTCATGTACTCCCTGCCAGCACCCTGCCAGTCTGGTTGTCAGAGCTGTCATGTACTCCCTGACAGCACCCTGCAAGTCTGGTTGTCACAGCTGTCATGTACTCCCTGACAGCACCCTGCCAGTCTGGTTGTCAGAGCTGTCATGTACTCCCTGACAGCACCCTGCAAGTCTGGTTGTCACAGCTGTCATGTACTCCCTGACAGCACCCTGCAAGTCTGGTTGTCACAGCTGTCATGTACTCCCTGACAGCACCCTGCAAGTCTGGTTGTCAGAGCTGTCATGTACTCCCTGACAGCACCCTGTAAGTCTGGTTGTCACAGCTGTCATGTACTCCCTGACAGCACCCTGCAAGTCTGGTTGTCAGAGCTGTCATGTACTCCCTGACAGCACCCTGCAAGTCTGGTTGTCACAGCTGTCATGTACTCCCTGACAGCACCCTGCAAGTCTGGTTGTCAGAGCTGTCATGTACTCCCTGACAGCACCCTGCAAGTCTGGTTGTCAGAGCTGTCATGTACTCCCTGACAGCACCCTGCTAGTCTGGTTGTCAGAGCTGTCATGTACTCCCTGCCAGCACCCTGCAAGTCTGGTTGTCAGAGCTGTCATGTACTCCCTGACAGCACCCTGCAAGTCTGGTTGTCAGAGCTGTCATGTACTCCCTGCCAGCACCCTGCCAGTCTGGTTGTCAGAGCTGTCATGTACTCCCTGCCAGCACCCTGCAAGTCTGGTTGTCACAGCTGTCATGTACTCCCTGACAGCACCCTGCCAGTCTGGTTGTCAGAGCTTCGCTCAGACCTACAACAACAATTACCATCAAAGATTTGTTAAGTTATACCATGAATTAAGATCCTACACTTCACCTTACCAAACAAAACAAATGCGATTATAGTGGGAAAATAATCATATTAGAAGACTGTGGAACTTACGTGCCTTTTAAAGGAGAATGGACTTTATAAGGACGTTCCGGTCCAACTAAGACTAATAACTATGTGCGAGTTATTCGTGTATTGTTCCAGTTACGGTATTGTGCCTTATTATTATTTTATTCTTCGACAAAGGAACATTTATAAGAACTAAAGGACTATTTAGCATGAGCCATTGTTGTCAGCATCGTCAATGAAAACAGGACAGCATTTTTCGCTTGACTCTCTCGCCATGGAGAATATTTATTATTATTATTATTATTATTATTATTATTATTATTATTATTATTATTATTATTATTATCATTATTATTATTATTATTATTATTATTATTATTATTGCACTGGTGACACGAGTTTCTTTTTCATATCTTAAGGTGTCCCGTACCTGGGTTGGTAGCTCAGTCCGCCCACACACTAAGGTCCGGGGTTCGATCCCCGGTACGGGTGAAAACATTAAGACGTGTTTCCTTAAGACACCTGCTGTCCATGTTCACCTAGCAGTAAAATAGCCATGCTGCAATCATGCAGCAGGCCATGCTGCGACCCATGCTGCAGCCGATGCTGCAGACAATGCTTTAGTCCATGCTGTAGGCCATGTAATGGTGTAGGCCCATGCTATAGGCCATGCTGCAATGCTGTAGGCCCATACTGCAGACAATGCTGTAGGCCGTGCTGCAGATAATGTATGTCCATGCTGCAGGTCATGCTGTAGACCATGCTGCAGACAATGCTGTAGGCCGTGCTGCAGATAATGTATGTCCATGCTGCAGGTCATGCTGTAGACCATGCTGCAGACAATGCTGTAGACCATGCTGCAGACAATGCCGTAGACCATGCTGCAGACAATTCTGTAGACCATGCTGCAGACAATGCTGTAGACCATGCTGCAGACAATGCTGTAGGCCCATGTTGTAGGTCATGCTGCAGACAATGCTGTAGGCCGTGCTGCAGACAATGCTGTAGGCCCATGCTGCAGACAATGCTGTAGGCCCATGCTGCAGACAATGCTGTAGGCCCATGCTGCAGACAATGCTGTAGGCCCATGTTGTAGGTCATGCTGCAGACAATGTTGTAGGTCATGCTGCAGACAATGTTGTAGGTCATGCTGCAGACAATGTTGTAGGTCATGCTGCAGACAATGTTGTAGGTCATGCTGCAGACAATGATGTAGGTCATGCTGCAGACAATGTTGTAGGTCATGCTGCAGACAATGTTGTAGGTCATGCTGCAGACAATGTTGTAGGTCATGCTGCAGACAATGTTGTAGGCCGTGCTGCAGACAATGCTGTAGGTCATGCTGCAGACAATGTTGTAGGTCATGCTGCAGACAATGCTGTAGGTCATGCTGCAGACAATGTTGTAGGTCATGCTGCAGACAATGTTGTAGGTCATGCTGCAGACAATGTTGTAGGTCATGCTGCAGACAATATTGTAGGTCATGTTGCAGACAATGCTGTAGGTCATGCTGCAGACAATGCTGTAGGTCATGTTGCAGACAATGTTGTAGGTCATGCTGCAGACAATGTTGTAGGTCATGCTGCAGACAATGTTGTAGGCCGTGCTGCAGACAATGCTGTAGGTCATGCTGCAGACAATGCTGTAGGTCATGTTGCAGACAATGCTGTAGGTCATGCTGCAGACAATGCTGTAGGCCCATGTTGTAGGTCATGCTGCAGACAATGTTGTAGGTCATGCTGCAGACAATGATGTAGGTCATGCTGCAGACAATGTTGTAGGTCATGCTGCAGACAATGTTGTAGGTCATGCTGCAGACAATGTTGTAGGTCATGCTGCAGACAATGTTGTAGGCCCATGTTGTAGGTCATGTTGCAGACAATGTTGTAGGTCATGCTGCAGACAATGTTGTAGGTCATGCTGCAGACAATGATGTAGGTCATGCTGCAGACAATGTTGTAGGCCGTGCTGCAGACAATGCTGTAGATCATGCTGCAGACAATGCTGTAGGTCATGCTGCAGACAATGCTGTATGTCATGCTGCAGACAATGCTGTAGGCCGTGCTGCAGGCAATGCTGTATGTCATGCTGCAGACAATGCTGTATGTCATGCTGCAGACAATGCTGTAGGCCCATGCTGCAGACAATGCTGTAGGTCATGCTGCTGACAATGATGTAGGTCATGCTGCAGACAATGTTGTAGGCCCATGTTGTAGGTCATGCTGCAGACAATGTTGTAGGTCATGCTGCAGACAATGTTGTAGGTCATGCTGCAGACAATGTTGTAGGCCGTGCTGCAGACAATGATGTAGGTCATGCTGCAGACAATGCTGTAGGTCATGCTGCAATGCTGTATGTCATGCTGCAGACAATGCTGTATGTCATGCTGCAGACAATGCTGTATGTCATGCTGCAGACAATGCTGTATGTCATGCTGCAGACAATGGTGTATGTCATGCTGCAGACAATGCTGTATGTCATGCTGCAGACAATGCTGTAGGCTCATGTTGCAGGCAATGCTGTAGGCCCATGCTGCAGACAATGTTGTAGGTCATGCTGCAGACAATGTTGTAGGCCCATGTTGTATGGCATGCTGCAGACAATGCTGTATGTCATGCTGCAGACAATGCTGTAGGCCCATGCTGCAGACAATGCTGTAGGCCCATGCTACAGACAATGCTGTAGGCCCATGTTGCAGGCAATGCTGTAGGCCGTGCTGCAGGCAATGCTGTAGGTCATGCTGCAGACAATGCTGTATGTCATGCTGCAGACAATGCTGTATGTCATGCTGCAGACAATGCTGTAGGCTCATGCTGCAGACAATGCTGTAGGCCCATGCTGCAGACAATGCTGTAGGCCCATGCTGCAGACAATGTTGTAGGTCATGCTGCAGACAATGCTGTAGGTCATGCTGCAGACAATGCTGTAGGTCATGCTGCAATGCTTTATGTCATGCTGCAGACAATGCTGTAGGTCATGCTGCAGACAATACTGTAGGTCATGCTGCAGACAATGCTGTAGGCCCATGCTGCAGACAATGCTGTAGGTCATGCTGCAGACAATGCTGTAGGTCATGCTGCAGACAATGCTGTATGTCATGCTGCAGACAATGCTGTAGGTCATGCTGCAGACAATGCTGTAGGTCATGCTGCAGACAATGCTGTAGGTCATGCTGCAGACAATGCTGTAGGTCATGCTGCACAACATTCTCGCACCACCAGTGATGAACGTTAACATTTCAACGTTGCCAGGTCACCATCACATCGCTGCCAGACGTATCGCATCCATTTATTTGCTCATTTGTCTTTAAATTATTTGTTTAATAGTCTCACTTAACCTAATTCAAAATAAATAAAAATTATATATATATTTGAAAAAATCTTAGCATACAGAAATACTTTTGAACCATGTTAAAATTATGTGATAGAATTTTAGGATAATTTGTATCTTAGGATTTCCATGTTACTTGTTCCAGTGTTACTTTGGTTGTTCCCGTGTTACGTTGGTTGTTCTGGTGTTACGTTGGTTGTTCTGGTGTTACGTTGGTTGTTCTGGTGTTACGTTGGTTGTTCTGGTGTTACGTTGGTTGTTCTGGTGTTACGTTGGTTGTTCTGGTGTTACGTTGGTTTTTCTGGTGTTACGTTGGTTGTTCTGGTGTTACGTTGGTTGTTCTGGTGTTACGTTGGTTGTTCCCGTGTTACGTTGGTTGTTCTGGTGTTACGTTGGTTGTTCTGGTGTTACGTTGGTTGCTCCAGTGTTATGTTGGTTGTTCTGGTGTTACGTTGGTTGCTCCAGTGTTATGTTGGTTGTTCCAGTGTTACGTTGGTTGTTCTGGTGTTACGTTGGTTGTTCTGGTGTTACGTTGGTTGTTCTGGTGTTACGTTGGTTGTTCTGGTGCTACGTTGGTTGTTCTGGTGTTACGTTGGTTGTTCCAGTGTTACTTTGGTTGTTCTGGTGTTACATTGGTTGTTCCAGTGTTACGTTGGTTGTTCTGGTGTTACGTTGGTTGTTCTGGTGTTATGTTGGTTGTTCCAGTGTTACGTTGGTTGTTCCAGTGTTACGTTGGTTGTTCCAGTGTTACGTTGGTTCTGGTGTTACGTTGGTTGTTCCGGCGTTACGTTGGTTGTTCCAGCGTTACGTTGGTTGTTCCGGCGTTACGTTGGTTGTTACGGCGTTACGTTGGTTGTTCCTGCGTTACGTTGGTTGTTCTGGCGTTACGTTGGTTGTTCCGGCGTTACGTTGGTTGTTCCGGCGTTACGTTGGTTGTTCCGGCGTTACGTTGGTTCCATCATTACGTTGGTTGTTCCAGCATTACGTTACTTGTTCCAGCATTACGTTACTTGTTCCAGCATTACGTTACTTGTTCCAGCAGACTCTTATTCTACCCTGTAATTTGTTGTGTAAATTCGTATAGATACTTGTCTGTACTTCAGAGGCCGTCTGTCTGTGTCTGTCTGGGTCTGTCTACCTCTTGAGGTATAAGTTTGTCTCATCTGTGGTTGCGGGGGGTTGAGTCTCAGCTCCTGGCCTGACTTTGCCAGATTTATTTCTGACCTCGTGGACCCCCTATATATATATATATATATATATATATATATATATATATATATATATATATATATATATATATACCATACAACCGTGTGTGTATTTTGTGTACATGTGCTTGTACACCCGCAGGATACGGCTAATGACGAACAGGGAGTAGCACTGGACATGGGTGTTACCATTGCGTGACCCAGGGGATGGCACAGCCCAGGCTGACACCATCTTCCGGAGCATTTCCCACAGCCTACCAAGAATACAGTACAGTCTTTCCCACTCCCTCGACCTGTACGCTTGTGTCATTTCCACTCTTATGTTGTTATGAGGAGTTATATATTCGTAGGGATCATACAGAGCCTTGAGACTGAGGTGTAATCACAGCTGACAAAAAGAGAACAGGTGAAATCCAGCCACAGTTGACATCGCACTCGCCTCACACACGAGTGTCCGTGGTTCAATCCCCGGCACGGGTGGAAACGTTGGTCATGTTTTCTTACACCTGCTGTCCCTGTTCACCTAGCAGTAAGTAGGTACCTGGGTGTAGGACTGGTGTCTGCCTGGAGTCTACCTGGAGGGCATTCTGGGGATCAACGCCCTGCGGCCTGGACTATGACCAGGCCTCCCAGTGGATCAGGGCCTGATCAACGAGGCTGTTACTGCTGGCTGCATGTAGTCCAACATACGAACCAGTCCGGTTGATCCGGTACTGACTTTAGGTATCCATCCAGCTCCCTCTTGAAGACAACCAGGGGTCCATTGGTAATTCCCGTTATGGCTGGTGGGAGGCTGTTGAGCAGTCTTGGGCCCTGGACACTTAGTGTACTAATGGTGCCCCTACTTTTCACTGGGGGTATGTTGCATCACCTGCTAAATCTTTTGTTTTCGTAGGAAGTGATTTCTGTGTGCAGATTAGGGGCCAGTCCCTCTAGGATTTTCCAGGTGTAAATTATGATGTACTATCTTTCTCCCCTGTGCTCCAGTGAGTACATTATTATTATTATTATCAAAAGAAGCACTAAACTCCAGTGAGTACAAGTCAAGTGCTTCTAAGCATTCCCAGTAGTTAATGTGCTTGATGGAACTTATATGTGCAGTAAAGGTTCTCTGTACATTCTCTAGATCTGCAATTTCCCCTGCCTTGAATGGAGATGTTATTGTACAGCAGTATTCCAGCCTAGAGAGAACAAGTGATTTAAAAAGGATCATCATTGGCTTGGCATCTCTTGTCTTGAATGTTCTCATTATCCATCCTACCAGCTTCCTCGTGGATGTGATAGTGGCACTGTTGTGATCCTTCAAGGTATACTGTTGTCTTGCCTTTTATTTTCTGTTAACAAGAACTCCTAAATCTTTCTGGCATTCAGTTCCGCAAAAATCTACATTATTTAACTTAGTTATTTTCTTTTCCAAAGATTATAACTTTATATGTCTGCTTTAAACCGTATATACCACTTGTCCGACCACAACCACCTATCCAGGTCTTCCTGTATTATTATTATAATCAAATAGAAGCGCTAAACCACAGGGGTTATACAGCGCTGCAGGTTATTGTAGGATGCAGGGAGGAAGGTCTTCCTGTAGCTTTCTGCTGTAATATATTATCTGAGAGTCCTCGTCAAATTTGTCACTATTCCCTCATCAGTGTCATTTATGTAAATTTTGAACAAGGGTCCCAGTACTGGCCCCTGTGGCACACCACTAGTAATGGCTCCCCATTTTGATTTCTCCACATTTATAGACACTGCTGCCTAGGTTAATCATACCTCGATCCAACAGATAATTCCTCTTATACCATGTGATATTATTTTCACCACTCCTGGGTGGAGCTCTTATCAAAGGAATTACTGAAGTCCAAATACACAATATAGTATTCGTAATCAAGATTTACTGCTTCATATATCTTAGCGAGGAAGGTCAGTAAAGATAAAAATGCCTCTTTGTAAAACGGCAGAGACTCGGCAGTAAGTTTCTGTATTTTAATGTGGCTTCAAACTGCACCTAGTTATTACACTCAAAACTATGTGCTAAACCCACAAAGGTCATACAGCACCTACAGTTACTGATTCCATCAATTTTCCCACATTTGACGTTAGGTTGATGGGTCTATAAATTGAAGCTTAGGACCAATTTCTGCTTTGTAAATGAGTGTGCTAAGTTTTTTACATTCCTTTAGAACCCTTAAATACAGATCGTCGGGACCAGTAATTTCTTTGGTTTAATAATAATAATATCTTTATTTACTACAAGTACATGTACAAGGTATACAGACCATTGCTGACATCAATGACATACTACTATATAGAAAGACCCTTGTTATGCAGAGCATTTCAGGCAAATTAGGTCATTTTGTCCCAGGATGCGACCCACACCAGTCCACTAACGCCCAGGTACCCATTTTACTGATGGGTGAACATAGACAACCCTCACCGTGTGAAGCGAGAGCTTTTGCCGCCAGGCCACGGGGCAATCTAAACGTCTGAGACCAAGTCACTAGTGACTTTGATTTTGTATAATTTCTTTTTGTCTTGACCGCAATAATAATTTCTAGGAATTTTTTTTGTCCTCTTTGTGAAAACAAATGAAATGTCAAAAATGGTACACATTTACAAAACGTCATAAAAATGCGAATTTTCAATGTTTCTCAGATGTATTCTATTTAAAAAGCTTTACAATTCAATAAAAGTATTTCATTTTCTCTTAGTCCAATTTGATAAAACTTTTTTAAATTGGCAAATTGGCTCCTACACCACCCTAATTACATACCAATACTTCAAGAAACACTTATAAGCTTATATTTATTATAGGAATTACCCAGACTTGGACAAAAAGTTTTAAAAGGATCCACTGCTATCAGTGTCTATTTTCATGTTAGAACTGATACAAGGTAGAAGTTTTTACATTTGCTCTTTCCTGATACTTCTTTTGGGGGATTTTAAGGATAAGTTGCAAAGGCTGGTGCACAAATCTGGGAGAACTTGTAAAAGAAGGAAATTAAAAGTGAATGTAGAAAAGAGCGAGGTTCCGAGTGTAACAAAATACAGTGGTACCCCGGTTATGTCCAAACTCCTTTTATGTGTTTAATGCTTTTGAAGGAATTTTGTCTAAGGACTAAGTCAATTTTAGCAACTTTCTTAAAGGGGATAAATCTCTTTAGCATGAACAGCATTCTGAATGAATAAACTGTACACTGTACAGTGGTACCCGGTTGAACTTCTTCGTTCAGAATGTTAATTGATACAAGAATTTGTTCCATAAGGAATAATGGTAAATTAGATTAGTCCATTTCAGAGCCCAAAATACACTGAAAAGCAGTAAATAATAAACACAACATAGGATCGAGTGGGGTGTTGAAACCTGGGTACCAAGTTTTCTAAATGATAAATTGAATATCAGATTTAGAGGGAGTATGGATAATGGATGTATTTAGATACTTGAGTGTGGCCATATCAGCAGACGAGTCCATGAAAGACGAGGTGAACTACAGAACAACAAGGAAATGGTGGTTTGTTGAAGCCTGTGGAAAGTATCTATGAAGGCTAAAGGAATGTACAAGTTGGATACCAACTCTCAAGGTCGAGGCATCTGAAGGAGGATGCTAGACAGTGAGAGTAGACATTGTATATAAGAGTATCATGCAGAATGAGCATAGACATTTAAAGGCAATGTGGGATCACCAAAGGTATAATTCAGAGGGCTGAGGTGGTTTTTACATGCAGAAAGAATGGAAAGGATAGGATGATAAGGGTGTATAAACCCAGGGTGGAAGGTGAGGAGGGGGGTCGTCCCTTAAACAGTTGGAGGCCTGGGGTAAAAAAAAATAAAATAAAAAAAGTAAAAAATAAAAAGTTTGATTGGCTTGAGCATCTAGCAGGTTTGTGAGTGTTAGAAGTGAATGTAATTCCTGCACTGAAGGAGGGATGGGGATGTTACAGTTGGAGGGTAATCCGAATTGTGATGTCAGCACACTTCTGGAAAATCAGCAATTGTATGATGGCAGGAGGTAAAAATAAAGTCTCGAAATCAGCGTGGGGTCATTCAGCAATGGGTAGCGGGAAATAAGAGGTTTTGCATTTTTGTGAGTGTATTATGTACAGAGGGAGTGCTAAACCCATGTGGATCATATAGCACCTGGGAAAATGGTGGGCAATTGGGTTCAATCCAAGGAAGGACAATGAAGGTTCCTCATTAAAGATCAAGGCTGACAAGAAAATGGCATGCACTTTATCAGATGGTAGACTGTCAGTACAAATTGACAATATCTTATAAGTGGTGCCAGGTACCCACCTGAAATTTGGAGGTAATTATTATTACATTAAAGAAGTGCTAAATCCATGTGAATCATTCAGCAATGCAAGAGAATGCATTACTTGCTTAGCCTCCCACACTAAAACAATAAAAACTTGGTCATGTAATATGCAGGTTATCTAACAACCAATTGCTAGCACACTCAGCTCTCACACTGAGGTCCAGAGTTCAAATCTCCGGTACGGCTGGAAAACATTAGGATGTGTTTCCATACGACACCTGCTGTCCATGTTCACCCATTAGTAATAATGGGTACCTGGGTGTTAGTCGACTGGTGTGGATCGCATCCTGGGACAAAACTGACCTAATTTGCCCAAAATGCTCTACATAAAAAGTGGCTTTCTATATAGTAGTGTCACTGATGTCAGCTAGGCCTGTATACCATGTACATGTACAGTACTTGTAGAAATAAAGATATTATTATTATAATTGAGAACAGAATTATAATTATAATCATGGAGGAGTGCTAAACCCATAGAATTATACAGCGCATGTGGTATTCAGGGTGAATTCAGGGACCCAGAGCACAGATCCAATTCCCAAATCAATTCTCTAGATCAAGAGCCCCTCACCAGCATCAAGGAACCTCCCCAAGGGGGCAGCTGTGGTGTATACATTGGGCTGTGTGTAGCAGACACGCACAACTTAATTAATCAGGCCAACAACTGGGAGGCCTGGTCTGGAACTGGGCCATAGGGAGACTGTGGAAGCAGTGACTCTCTGAAAAAGACTACAGGTAGCTGTCATTGAGCTTTCATTACATGGATGAAGTGTTTAATTCATAGGGGACATGTAGTACCTGGGGACTGCAAGACATTCAGGTCTGATCTAAGGCAAGGGATACAGTAGACCGTCGTTTAACACGGTAGTTACGTTCCTGAAAACGTTGTGGTAGTTAAAACAGTGTTAGGGAAAAATAGGGTTACGTTCCTGGGAGCCCCCAGAAAGCCAAACAACTTTTTTTTAGACCAACAGATCTTACAAAAATAAAAGTGAATATGTAATTGTAGTTCATTGTCGTGATATATTATGTTTTTACTTCTTAAGACTACAAATGCAACAGAAATAATAGTATTTCTTACCTTAAATTGTGGGTGCTGGTGTTTGTCGATCATTGTGAAGAGAGTGGAGAGTTATGCTGTGGCCCTACTGGGCTTAGGTGGATGGTAGAGGTTCTGGTACTGAAGTCAATGGTTGTACTGGAGTGTGTATAAATTCTGTAATGGATTTCTTGGCTATTTTACCCTGCAGTACATTATACAACTGACAGTAAGGCATCAGCTACAATAGACAATGTTTTAGAGCACTTCTAGATTTGTCAGGGTCCTCCTCAGTGAAAAAGTCTAACTTTAAGTCAGTCAGTCAAGTCAATTAGCAGTCAGTAAATCAGTCAGTCAGTCAGTAAAGTCAGTTATTCATCACACACATATATTTTTACCTCATTCTTTTTAATTGTACAAACTGACACTTAATTAAGGCCTCAGGCTATCTCTTGTCTAATATCTCTATTTTCTTCGTTAAGACAAACGCTTATACCTTTTCTTGCCACTTTCAACAACACTGGTATGCCTACTGGGTGCCATGATTGCTTGGCAGATACAGGATATGGCAATTAAAATATCAAAACCCTATTCACAAACACAGCTAGTTCCTAACACAATGGAACTGGAAACATATGAACGAATGTTGGGATGGGGGTGGCGGGGGTGTCTGGGGTGGACACACACTCCAAATTTTTTCCCCTTCCACAAACTGAACCGTGTTAAGTTAATTTTATGAAATGTTATACAAAAATATGCCACAATTCTTCAATAGTGCTATAACCAAAACATGCCACACAAAATTGTGTTAAACAATGGTCTACTGTAGCTCCAAGTCCTTAGATCAACAACCCTTCATCATTAAATTTAAAAACCATTGAAGGGAGTGAGCCATACCTTTGAAGGAGGGTCTTTGATGCTGGTGAGGGGCTCTTTTTCTAAATAGAACTTGAGCTTCCCCGGATCAAATCTATGCCTTCCATTCCCCAAGAACTATACGACCCTTATGGGTCTAGCACTTTCCCAATGAATGTAATAATTTCCATCATGCTTTTTTTTTTTTTAGAAAAGTTCAATTTTCATGTTTAAACAACTAGTCTGTGAAAATAAAACATCATAGACATGTGCATTTTAGTTTAAAATTTATTTAGAATTTACACTTTTCTGATTTGCACTGCAGAGTAAGCACAAACTGCCAGGCACAGTGCAACACTGCTCTTACCAATCCTCAACTGTACAAAATCAATGCATTGCAAGGTGTATATTAGAAAAAATAGAAGTTCTCCAGAAACTGATGATACACTGAGATCTTTTAGGGCAAGTGTGAGGGGCAAAAGATGAGAAGGGAAATGGGAATGTGATAGGTCCATTCAGTCTTGCTTCATTCTCAACTAAATGTACTGAAACAGGTCCACAAGCCTCTCAAAAGATTTTTTATATGAATCCATTGTTTTTTTTTTATATGAATCCATTGATGCTGACTTTAAAATGAATTTGTGGACACCCAACCCAAAAAAATAAAAAACATGTCTAGTCTTAAAACTGATTACATTGCTGACTAGGCATTACACTCCATATTCCTTTCAAAACATTCTTTGCACATCAGACTTCATCCTTTATACTTTTTAATACTTCTAGCAACATACAACCAATAAATTAAGTTTAATGAAGAAGGGAACACAAACAGCCAAATAGAAACAGGGTATCTGAAGATACCTTGTTTTGGCCGAGATATCCTCTCGATTGTGTAACTAAACAGAATTATCCTCAGGCATTTTTGCAACTGGCCATCTCTACAACTTAACATACTCTAGGTGTTGAAACAACAATTTAAACACTTGAATAGAACTGTTAGATGTGAATATAAACCAAACAAAAAATACATTGTCTTACAACCCAATGTAAATATTTCCCTTTACTTTTTTTTGCAGCAAGTACACTTTCTAAATAATCTGCCTAATACAAAATAAAAATTAACACTGGACCCCTAATGACTAGGTTTATCAACTTGATCAGCAGGCAACTTCTGTTCTAATCATACTGGAAGCAAACTTCATACAGGGGTTTAAAAACAATGTTGTCACTTGAAAATTAGAGACAAGAGTTGGAGCTTGCCTACATTTGCACTCAAAATAATTAGCTTTTCTGTGGAAAAAGCTGCTTAGCACATTTTGAAAATACATCTTCAATAACCATTTTTTTTTTAATTCATATTGTAAATGATTTTCTAAAAACTTTTGTAATAATACTCCTCAAGGAAGGTGCCTTGATGCCAGTGATGGACTTTTGATCCAAACACCTGGTTGACTCCTACCCTTACTTGGATTGAACCTGATTTCCTCCCATTCCTCCAGGCTCTATGATCCTTATTGTATTAGCACCCCTCCCCAATGAATACAATGCAATACAAAACTTTTTAATAGCCTTTTAAAAAAAATAGGGAAACTACAATATAGATTTGTAATCAATCTGTAAACTCTCATCTCACTTTCATTACACTGTATTTACATAAAGGTGGCCTAATTTTCTCCATGTTGAGCATTTATTCACAGATCATACTACACACAATCCAACCCCACTGGAAGGTGTATATCACATTCATAGAACAGCTTAGAGAGGGGGTTACCCTTCATCAAATACTAATAACTTCCATACTGCAATAAAAAGTTACCTGGCATCAGAGCAGCCAACTTGCTGCGCACTAGTCACACCTACAAATGCACTACCTCCATGCCACCACACAAGGGCTAAATCTCTGCAAGTCCATCACGGAAAAGCTGCCTGAGTTCAAACCTGTGGTTTGAGGGAATGGAATTGGCAACAAAAATATATTTGTACACGATTCTTATTTAATTTGTATAGCACGCCAAAATATGTGTGTGTGTGTGTGTGTGTGTGTATCTATACACCAAAACCCTGTATGGGCAATGTGTCAAATGAAAAATTACTTTTATTTTCAAAATTTTATTACAAAGGTAATCTCTGTTTGTGACAAGTCCAAGAATAACATCACACACAAATTTGTGTGATGTTTTCATTAAATATTATGGAGAGAAAGAAAAAAAATATATATATATTTACAAATGATGGAATTATAACATACAATGGATAATTATCTACATATGTATTAAATGAAGGATAACTGAAATGAATGAGAAAATGACCCTCTCACAAGCTTAAAAAAAAGTGAGAGATGATGAATGATGAGGTGATGTTCTACAGAAACTAACAGTCTTCTCTCCTAGTTTAGTCAGTTTGAAATGGCTGTCAAGATAAAATAAAAGAAAAACTTATTGCTACACATCCACGTCCCAAGTGTAACTATATATATATGTATATATATATATACTGTACAATATGAAGGAATATCATATGGGTAGGCATGACTAATTGCATATTCATTTTTACCCTGAGAGGTCATTGTGGTTATACATATTCTGATCATACAGTTCAGCTTTTACCAATCGTCCAGCAAAGTATCTGCCGTTTAAAGCATCCTGAGCAGCTGCACTTTCTGGAAAAAAAAAAAAAATAATGCCATGAAATTAGAATAAGCCCCAATACCCTGATCAGAGCAATTAACACAGAAATTTGAGATAAAACCAGATGACATCTATCCATTATCCAGTAAACAACAAAAAAAGGGAAGACAACCATGTCAGGTGAAGAGATACATGTTACACGATTGTGTACATTTGCTTCCTTGGAAATGTTGCTTTAAGTTATACAAGACTAAAAAAGCTCTTGTAATCCAACTTAAAATATCATTAATACCACTAGCCAAGAAGCCAAGGCTTTGTTTATACAGCTGATCAACATGGTCATCCTACAGACCTGACTTATGCCAAAGTACAATCTCCCTGTAATTGGGTTATGTTGATGATGGTGTGTAAATCTGAGCTGGAAAGTAAGAGGGGGGAAGGAAGGATCATCCCAGGAATAATTACAAGAGTACAAGAAGCTGAGTATCAGGGGCTTAAGCATCCTGCTTGAGTGCATTAGTGAATGGAGACAAGTGGATTTTAATGGAGGTAGTGTTGGAGTGTGAGCAGGGTAACTTTTATGAAGGGATTCAAGGAAGCCAGTTAGCCAGACTTGAGTCATGGAATGGAAAGGGCACTGCCTACACTCTAAAGAGAGAGGTGGGGAAGTTGCAGTCAGACGGTGATGTCAGTACACGTCTAAAAAGGCAGCAAATGAGTCAATGTGTTTTCTTCTGAGTCACCCTGTCTTGATGGTAAATGGCCTTTGAGTTAAAAAAAAAAGTTTAGCATATTGCATAATCTGCTCTGATTAAGCTAGATTAAATTAACACAAGTTCAGAATATATATACATAGTTGCTAGCCTAAAGAAAAAAACAATTCATCATAGGTATGAAGATTATGTTTTGCAATATAACAAACCAACAACTACATTAATCACTGTCATGCTGGTAAATTAGCATGAAAAACCTATTTTTGCTTTAATGAACTTTGCAAATTCAATTATAAAGCCCATTAACTTACTCAAACCAATAAGGTGTGATGTACAATGCGGATTATTGTACATTAATTGTTTTATGTAACAAGCTGTGTGTTTATGCTTCTTCATAAAAAACAGTACAACAGTATACTACTTCAGTTTATCATCCAGAAGTAGGTAGGTAGAGGTAGGTGTAGGTGTGTGTGTATACGTGTAGGTGTGTGTGTATATGTGTGCATGTGTATACGTGTGTGTATATGTGTGCATGTGTATACGTGTGTATGTGTGCATGTGTATATGTGTGCATGTGTATACGTGTGTGTATATGTGTGCATGTGTATACGTGTGTATATGTGTGCATGTGTATACGTGTGTGTATATGTGTGCATGTGTATACGTGTGTGTATATGTGTGCATGTGTATACGTGTGTGTATATGTGTGCATGTGTATACGTGTGTATACGTATGTGCATGCGCACATGGGGCAAAAACTTAAGAAGCAGGCAGGAAGCTCAACACACAGATGAGTCACAGGGATGTCAGAAAGCAGCATTTCTTCAGCCACAGGGTGGTCAGGAAGTGGAATGACCTCAATGAAGAAGTGGTGGAGGCAGACTTAGTACATAGTTTTAAGATAAGGTATGATAGGGCTCATGAGGCTAGAAGTTAATCTGGCAAGTGGCAGGGCCAGGAGCTAAGACTCAATCCTTGCAACTACATAAGGATTTGATGTTCTGTTTGAGTACTCACCTAAAATCACATCTCCATTCACTTATATCTGATATGCCCACACATCCCTGCTGCAAACTGAGACCTCTTCCACTTACAACCTCTCACACCTTCCCTCCAACCCTTCCTTAGTTAACTCCTACCACTCCTTACCAGCCTGGATTTATACACCCTCTCAGGTGAATATTTCTCCTAACAGTAGGATTACAAGAGATATTCAGAGGGCAGAGAAGGGGCTGTTGAGATGGTTTGAGCATTTAGAGGATGGAGCACCAGAGGATGATCAAGACGGTGTATGTCCAAGTTATGGTACATTACATGTAATTCTATGAACTACAGTATCAGCTTCCAACATTATCTGACACTTAGACAGATAATAAAAAACAAGTGCAAAACACAAAGAGGTTACAAAAATTTTGAGATCATCCAGTGTCACTGAAAATCAGGTTTACCCTTTTCCCCTGAAGGGACTGGATATCGATGACCTACTTTATTTACCCCTCCCCCTAAAAAAATGCCCTTAGTGTTGCATAACCCCTATAGATATTCTGCTACTCACTGTAATAATAATAATGCAGTAACCTAACCCAAAATTATTAAATTTTCCTACATACCTCGTGGATTTGAGAATTCCACAAAAATCTTGACAAGAACTTCTGCATCATCTTCATCAGACTGTTTTTCTTGATATATGATTACATGTCTCACAACACCAAATCGACCACACTCTTCCGTAATTTCATCTTGGAGAAGTTCATCTACATCTTCATTTCCTACCATATTACGCAGGATCACCACCGTTGACTGCAAAGAAAAATTGTTGTGAATAAAGTTCATAGGAATTTTATGGATGCCATAAAATGGCATGATTTAATATCAATATCAAAGGTTAGTGGACGAGTTTGGGAGAGTGTGTAAAGGTAGAAAGTTAAAAGTGAACATAGATAAGAGTAAGGTGATGAGGGTATCAAACGATTTAAATAAAGAAAAATTGGATATCACATTGGAGAGAGGGATTATGGAAGAAGTAAATGTTTTCAGATATTTGGGAGTTGACGTGTCAGCGGATGGGTTTATGAAGGATGAGGTTAACCATAGAATTGATGAAGGAAAAAAGGTGAGTGGTGCGTTGAGGTATCTGTGGAGACAAAAAACGTTATCCATGGGGGCAAAGAAGGGAATGTACGAAAGTATAGTCGTACCAACACTCTTATATGGGTGTGAAGCATGGGTTGCAAATGCTGCAGCGAGGAGGAGGCTGGAGGCAGTGGAGATGTCCTGTCTAAGGGCAATGTGTGGTGTAAATATTATGCAGAAAATTCGGAATGTGGAAATTAGGAGAAGGTGTGGAGTTACTAAAAGTATTTGTCAGAGGGCTGAAGAAGGGTTGTTGAGGTGGTTTGGTCATTTAGAGAGAATGGATCAAAGTAGAATGACTTGGAGAGCGTATAAATCTGTAGGGAAGGAAGGCGGGGTAGGGGTCGTCCTAGAAAAGGTTGGAGGGAAGGGGTAAAGGAGGTATTGTGGGCGAGGGCTTGGACTTCCAGCAAGCATGTGTGAGCGTGTTAGATAGGAGTGAATGGAGACGAATGGTTTTGGGGACATGACGATCTGTTGGAGTGTGAGCAGGGTAACATTGTGTGAAGGGATTCAGGGAAACCAGTTAATTGATTTAGTTGGACTTGAGTCCTGGAAATGGGAAGTACAATGCCTGCACTTTAAAGGAGGGGACTGGGATAGTGACAGCTGGGAGGGACAATTCTCAGCTGTCGTATCTGAGCTCCTCTGCAAAGACAGTGATTATGAATGTGTGTGGTGATAGTGTTGAATGATGATGAAAGTATTTTCTTTTTGGGGATTTTCTTTCTTTTTGGGTCACCCTGCCTCGGTGGGAGACGGCCAACTTGTTGAAGAAAAAAAAAAAAAAAAAAAAAATCAAATTAAACTATATAGGTTATATTTCACTTGATAAATATTTGATTAACACCTTGAAAACTTTTTTACCTTTTTGTTCTACATGTCTGATACATTAATTTATGCATCAAGGCTCAAGTATTACTCTTTGTAAATTCTTCAGTTCATTTAATGGTTTATATCCACTTAGTATCAATTGCACAATGTAATACTGTAAGTTTATTATATAATTAACAGAAGAGCACTGAAGTAAGCCTATGATCTATCTCCCAAGGAAATATCATTCACACCTGAATAATTTTTTTCATATGTCTAGTAAAATTCAATTAATAAAATGGCACCAATATCACAGCAGTTTCAGAGTACAGAAACCCCTCCCCCCTTAAAAAACATAGCAGCAGGAAAAAAAAAAGTAAAATAAAAAGCATCCATTACATTACTTAATCAAATTTCTAAGCTGTTTGATTGGCTTCTACAGCTAAAGTACAAAAATCTTTTCGTTACCACAAAGCTTCTACAGTAAGTCTTAATATATCTAATCATACCTCTGCTTTCCTCATGAGCTTTTGCATGACAAGATGCCGTGCAGATTGCCCCTTGATGGACATAGTCTCCTGTTGTTGTAGTGTTTGGGGCTCATTGTCCTCCATGAGCTTTTTGGCCAGTTCTTCCTGATGTGTTGGTTTTCGATCTTCAGCAACACCAGAGGCATTCACTCCTGCATTGGTCCCAACACCCCCTACACTACCAGCATTAGGTGTTGAAGGTGGTAAAGGAGGCGCAAGTGTGGAGTTGTTAGTGCCAGGAACTGGTAAGGAGGTAATGACTGTTGGTGGAGGTATGGCTGCACCTGCACTAGTTGGTCCACCAAGATTAGGTAAACTAGTTACAACACCCACAGGAGGAACAGATGAGGCAGTGCCACCTAGAACTCCAAGTGGAGGAGTTCCTACACCAACACCTGAAACTGATGATGGAACACTGCCCACTGTTCCAACAGGAGGTACACTGCCCACAACACCAACTGGTGGTAGTTGAGACATAGAGCCCGGAGAACTACTAAGGCCTTGTACCAGGCCAATGGCATTTGTTGCAAGAGCATCCATTGCTTGAATCTTGGCAGTTGCTGCTGCTGCTGCTACTGCTGCTGCAGTTGGCATTTGTGTTGGAGCTGAGAGAGGACCCTATAAATACAAGTATTAACATTAAACAAGGAATAGACTTATACATACTGCTTATTTTGGTACTTTTCAGATTGGAAATTCCAATTTCAAAAATTTATTACATTATTATTACAATACTGTATGATAAGACATGAAAATGCATCTTTCTTTTTTTCAACATGTCGGCCGTTTCCCACCGAAGTGGGGTGGCCCAAAAGGAAAAACGAAAGTTTCTCCTTTTACATTTAGTAATATATACAGGAGAAGGGGTTACTAGCCCCTTACTCCCGGCATTTTAGTCGCCTCTTACGACACGCATGGCTTACGGAGGAAGAATTGTGTTCCACTTCCCCATGGAGAATGAAAATGCATATGGTAGCATAATTTTGCCAAAGTTTTGAAATCAGAAAAGGACTTTTTTTGGACACTATATAAAAAATTAGTTTACTGAAAGACATAAAAAAGCATTTATTTCAATTCTATGCAGTTATTAACATAGGCATAATGAAGTAAAGAAATTTATCTATGTCCATGGCTGAATGTATTTTGTCACAAAAAATCTAACTGCATCGTTCTTTCAATGGATTCACTATCACCTAAATCTGAGACTTGAACTTTTGAAAAATGTGAAAAATTTTATTGGAAGAGGATTAAGATCATTAGTTTCTTAATAACATGTCAAAAAATTTGGAAAAACTATATTACAAATTAATTTGAAGTTTTATACTACTGCCAATATCAAGAGCAGTTCATTAGGTTGAAAATATAGCACAGTAATCTTTTAAAATGATTAGGAGCTACTATTCAGAAGATAAATTTCTATAGTAGAATTTTCCAAATAAGAGCAAATATTCTAAATTTTTAACAATGAAACTATGTAATTCAGACATTTTTGTTATTTCCAAAAGAGGTATCCAATTTGTATTATTCGGAAAACACTAATTTATCCATTTTCCAAAATGAATTGCTCTAAATAAAAAAGATAATATACCAGTATTATGCACTGTATTTGTTGTTACAGACAAAATTTACTCACATAAAATGAACCGGGAGGAGTAATGGCCTTCCCAACCCTGAGGTACTGGCCACCCAAGTCAAAGAGATTCATCGATGCAATGGCCTCCTGGGCTGACGTGGAATTCTCGTACTCTATAAATCCATAACCTTTGTGCTTGCCTGGGGTGGTACCAGGTGTTAACATACATTGCTGAAAGACAACTTTCTACTGTATAACACTGCTGATGATGGACAACTTCTAAAATTAAAACTACTAAACTAGTAAAATGGCTTTCTCTAAATCAAAACCAAAATCTTTTATGCTACATATTCAACAAAATGAATACTGAACATCCATTTGCTATGGATTAATAGGAGCCCAAATATCATGCTTGATATTTGGGTTCCTATCAAGTAAGAACAATGCAGCCTGGTGGCTGGGTCTGGTCAGTTGCCAGGAGCATTAAGAATGAATGGAGACAGCAGTGATCCTCATCAGTTTGTTTCTAGTAACTGATCAAGCACCACAGAGATACAAAGACACAGACAAACAGAGAGACAGACAGTGTCACAACAAGACAGGCTGTACCTTTTCAGGAACATCACTTCATTCGAGATCATTCATTCCTACAGTGACTCAAGTCTGGAGCATGTTCGAACAGCATAATGACATCAATAAAAAATTCAGTTGACCAAATGAAATTGCTGGCTCAAAGTTGGCTCCAATTTCATCTTACTCCCTATTTGTATATCAAAAGAAAGAAAGAAAAAAAAACCAGAGCAGCAGACTGTTAACAATGGGGTCAGTGTAAGTCCCATACTGTTCTCTGCTAAAGCACACATTTTTTAACTTTAAACTGTTTGGTACACTGATAATTTACAGAAACATTTTCAAGCCAAATATTTGGTGCTGCAGGAACATTTTCAGGGGTGCAGTTGCATATCTCTTAACCCTTTCAGGGTCCAAGGCCATTTTTGGAAGGGGTGCGCCAGTGTCCAAGAATTTAAAAAAAAAAAATCTTATTTTTTCTTATGAAATGGTAGAAAATCTTTTTCTGAAGGTAATAAAACAAAAAGTACGAAATTTGATTGAAAACTGACGAAATTATGCTCTCGCGAATTTTGATGTGTCAGCGATATTTATGCATCAGCAATTTTGCCGACTTTGACTCCCATTTTAGGCCAATTACATTATTCCAGTCGACCAAATTCTTAGCTATTTCACTGGTATTACTTCTATTCTATCGATTGAGCACAAGAAATCGCCCAGTCAACTGTTTCAACTACAAAATAAAGTCATTGGAAATTGGTAATTTAGCCAATTTTCAATTTAACTCAAAGTTCAAAATATTCCAATTACAAAATAGGGTGCAGAATAAACAATGCAGGCATTCCTGGCACTAAACTAACATTTATTCTGTTCATTAGTTACATTTTCAGTCTTTACAAATGAATTCCATTTTGATTTTTTATTCACATAATGAATTTTTATTCAAACCAAAACATGGAAGATTTACTGTTATGCAATATTGTAATAATTGAACAAATAATATCACCACATTTGTGAACGTATATTAGACCCACCAGCTGGTGCGTATTAGACGTGTGAGGTCATTTGTTTACTCTTGAACATCAGCAAAAATTTAACATTTCCGCTAATTTGAGCTCAGTTTCAAGCCATTTCCAGTACTAAAACCAATCAAAATCATCTCTATATCTGTCATATATCTTCCATTCCATCAAATGAGACCAAGAAATTGCAAATACAACTATAAAATGTATACGAAAAAACACTGCAAAGTTGCTGTTTTAATAAAAAATTACGGTTTCAGTTTTTTTTTTCTCATTATGCACTGTGTGCTGCAGGATTTGTTTAATGTGGTGCACACTTACCACATAGATGTAGTCTCTCATATCTAAGCCCAAATTTACCGGTCAAAGCTTATCTGAGTGAGCTGAGCTCATGACGTAGAACTACGGTTTGGACCCAGAACTCAAAGCAGTAGAACTACGGCATGGACCCTGAAAGGGTTAAAGTAAAAAACTTATCTAAAAACTATTTTTAATATGAATTGAGATTTCAGCTGAAAAGTTTCTAATTTGAAATCCCATTTCAAATATGAAAATTTGTGATATTTAAAAAAACTTGGCCATCAAACATAAATAATGGTGAACAGAGAAGCAGCTAGTTGGTGAGTTATATATCCCATCTTACAGCTGGTAACTGACTTAGTACAGTGGACCCCCGAGTAACGAACACCCCGGAAATCGTACAATTATGTACAGTAAGTATAATATTCTTGTGGTTTTCTTTTTGGGCCACCCCGCCTTAGTGGGAAACGGCCGATTTGTTGAAAAAAAAAAAAAAAAAAAAAGTATAATATTGTAAGTGCTTGTGGAAGTGTATTTTTGGGGGTCTGAAATAGACTAACCTACGTGACATTATTCCTTAAGGGAGTAAATTCATTCGGTAATGGCACTTGAGCAGGCTTCTGGAATGAAGTTTTTACGTTACTCGGGGGTCCACTGTATATGTCTTCTTAGGGTAATAAATTTACATTTGAACACATTGTGAAAGATATACAAAGCCCATATATAACTGCAAGTACTCCAACATTAATGCCTAGACACTAACATCAAGGACACTTAAATCCTCAGACAGCAAATAAATTAGAGACAGCCTTTTCCATTTATTTCCTCTGTACATAAATAGTTTCTGGAGCAGGTGAGTGATGATAATCAACCCATATCCTCATCCATCTTGGATATGTAAAGCAAAGCATAAATGCAAACAGAAAGAAGAGAAAGAAATACAGTAGTCCCCCCCCCCAATTCGCAGGGGTTACATTCCAAGAATTTGGAGAAACCGCTAATTCTGGACACGGTTAAAAAAAATGCCTATAAATGCCTATTTTTATAGTTTAAACCCTAAATACGCCAAAAACACTATTAAATTTCAAATTCAGCTTCATATATCATGCTTAAAAAAAAAAATGTAAAGATAAACCCATATACAGTACTGTACTGCTATGTCTCCCGCAGTGCTAGAATGTAAAATAACGGTGTTACCCCCATATTTACTGTAATTCATGCAAGCCCGTTTTCCTCTATGGTTGCTTTGTGTTCTCTCTACAGCACTAAAAAATTTATACAGTATTATATTTTATATGGAAATTTTGCTGAATTAATGTAAATATGTTACAAAATTAATAAATTATATTTTCTTAATATTTAGCAATAAAATGCATAAAAAATTATATATTGCCATGAAAAAAGAAAAAAAATTCCATGAATTTGAGGTGATTTCCGCGAACAATTATTAGTTAGATTCTAAGCTGCGAATTCGTGGTTCCGAATTCACGGGGGTCCACTGTATATCAGAGAGCAAGCTATGCTAATCAAAGTCTAGTTTAAACTTATAAAATTTACCCTTATTTTGTTATATACAGTACAATCAATGTCGACAAGAGTATTTTCAAAGTTATAACAAATGCCAAACCACTACTACATGGAGATTTTATATTTTAACAACGTTTGCCTCCCACCAAGGCAGGGTGACTCAAAAAAAGAAGTAACATGTTTCTCTTCTTTATACATTTAGTAATTTATACAGAAATGGTTACTAGTCCCTTGCTCCCAAGTGGTTGCTGTCTGCCAACCCTCTATCTAGTACATCGAGATTCCAGTAAATTCTTCACAAAATCAACATTTACACTAACCTTGATTTTCCCAAAAGCTTCAAAGACACTCTTGATATCACTCTCTGATAAGTCCTGATGAACTGAAGCTATATAAATACGGTTATAATAGTTGGCTTCCTCAGTTATCTCATCAATGACCGTCTGTGCCTGGGGAAAAGATCACAATTATCATAGGGATACTGGAAAGCATACAGAATTTTAGCCCAGAAGGGCAGAATAAATTGAATAGGTAATATTAAATATCTTTCCATGATCATCTGTATTAACAGCCTATATTGTTTAATTATTTCAACAGCAAATAGTTATTTACTCATTTTAAAAAATGCATATTTAAATATTTACTAAAACTGTATTAATTTCAGAAACCTTAATGTAAATCAGTTAAAATGAGATTAAAAATAGTTTTAAAAATAACCAATTTCTTTTGCAAATATACTCTAAACATATAACCTCAAAATTATATTAGGAACTTAAAGAAAACCTGTACTACTATTAATAAGACAAGAATTAGCAAAAGGTTTGGGGAGGTGTAACTGAATTTTGAAGATAGTACCTAAATGAAGAGAAAACTCAGACAATACAACCACATCACTACACCACCAATGGACGTATTGCAACATGGTAGATCACAGAATGTACATGAGAATGTAATTTGATGCATCAGATGAGGGCAATATGAGCCAAAGCAGCAGAGACAATCAAGATGATGACAACCCGAGGAGCGGCAAAGAGCACACACCAACACCGACCAAATGACTGCCATGGTTATCAAGATACAACCATTCTTTGTTTCTTCAAAAGTATTTGCATTTCTTATTTTCAATACAGCTAAAAGTATGGATAAGGCATGGGTGCCTACAATGTACATCCATTGGTAGTGTAGTACCGTGATTAATGGGCTTATGGTAGGACTTCTTCCATACCTGAGCTCACAGATACATTCTGCTTATATTCATCTTCCATTTATACTAAAATACCTAAAAATCTTAAAGCAGATGTTAATATACAGGGCAAGTGACACATTTGCTTTTTTTAAATATATTTCACAAACTTTACCCCAGCAAAGAAGCCTCACAAAGGACAACATTTACACCAGAGCATTAACAAAAGCCATAATACTTGCACCATCTGTTGTCCTTGTCATGGAAAGAAGTCTTGCTTGTGTGACATCACAGGCACTGAGGCCCTGTGCTGTCGACCAATTCTGTCAATATAAATAAATTTTCACAAACTTTTCAACTGATTCTCATCTTGACGCTCATATGTGCCCCATGCTGTATTGGTCCAATTAGTCGGAGAAAAATTATTATGGAAACCCATTCAGCAAGAGAAAAAAAAGGTACATATGTAGAAACATTTAATCTTTTGAAAAAAGTTTTATTAGTAACCAAGCCTCCAGCACAAATTTATGAATATAAAATGCATAAATGCATTAGACTTGTTGAATTATATGCTGCTTTATGTAAGAAATCTAGCAAATCCCACTTTTGTGCTCAAACTATCTGACTCGACCTCTTGATTGACACTGAACAAATCTTCTGGGTAAGCAGGTCTAGATTGAGGGCAGTTGAGTTATAGAAATCTAAAATTAAAAAAAAAAAAATTACTATTGAAATTATGGAGCAAAACTCATTCCCTATGGACAAGTTATTATGACAACAAAAACAGTATAGTGTAACTGGTAAAGGAGCAAAGGGTTTGAATGAGTTTTAAGGATTTAAAAAGGGGACATGAACAAACATTAACATTGTTTACAATGGATGCAGGAGACAAATTTTAAATTTGACTACTCCTTACATTTACCATTAGTCTAAAGGGTATCCAAAAGTAAAGACCAGATAAAAGATGTTCACATGAAGAGAAAAACAAGGGGAAAAAAATTAAGAGTATCAATGTATTCAAAGTAAAAAAAAAAAAAAAAAAAATCCCAGATTTGGGTATAAACCCCAGCAGCCAAAACTAACAATAATTCAGGTGTACACACACACACGAAGCAAGAGTAAGCTATGACTACCTCTTTAACATACTTATATCAAATCTTTTGAAACAGTATAATGACTGAATAAAACTGGTGCCATTATGGTGAAAATCGTGCAAAAAACACTATATAATCACACTAAGTGACAAAATTTGAACCAACAAAAAATGGGATCATAAAAATTAAATGTTAACTTCTGCAGCATTGCTTGTACATATGCTAGAACAGAACTTGAAAAATTTAGTACAGTATGCATAACTGAGCCAAGCTTTTATATCACATGATTACAGAACCACGTTAATGGTAAGAGGTGTTTACTAATGCAGCTAGAAAGCATAATGAAGGTGTTCCCCACTTTCCAATACTGTTGTTTTTCACAACCTCAGAATTAGAAACATCCCCTGCCCTAAAATGTACAGTATAACAGGTGGTACTAAAAAAGAGCAAAATTAACAGTAGAATGGTAAAGTGACTGACAAGTTTAAGAATATGTAAATCAAATCACAGAACAGGTGGGGTTCAAACCCATGGCAAGAGAGTCCTGTAACTCACAGGCCAGTGTGCAATAATGTTAAGCATGTGTAACAGGAAAGATACAAAATACTAACACAATGGACCATAAGACACCATAGCATTATGGAAAACTTTGAAATTATGACTTTTCACTCACACAGGAGATTTATCATTAATTTGGCAGACAAAACTCCTCGGTAAACGAAATGTCGTTATTACAGTCCTCCATACTGTTTCTGACTTATTATCCAGGAGAAAACATAAAAGAAAATCATATTCTAAGCATTTAATCCCAAGATAAAGAAAGAATATAAATTGTGACCAGGAAATTGAGGATACAGAACAAAAAAGAGGAGAAATAGAAATAAAAATAACAGGTCTACTTTCCCAAAATTTTTGAAAAATGCAATAATAGCACTAGAACAATTTAAAAATAATAAACATGTTAACTGATCTCTGTCTTTATGCAGTTAATTTAAAAGAGGTATAGCAGACAAAATATAAAATTCAATTAAAAAAAAATGCAAAACTGGTAAGACTTACAAATGGAAAAAAAGGAGATACTAGGCAAAAAGGTAGATACAGAAATACTTTAAGAGGAAAATGGGAAATAAGCAAATGTATCAAAGAAAAAGGGAGAAAAATATAAAAAAAAAATGCAAAACAAAAAATTGGGAACCCCATAACAAAAATAAGACAAGCATCAAGAACTATTATTGCATATAAAAATGACAAAGGCATACTAAGGAAGAACTTTAAATATATTTGTTTCTTGAAAAATTATTATTATTATTATGTTTAGGCAGAAGCACTAAACCCGTAGGGTTCATACAGCGCTTAGGTTATGGGAGGCAATTTGTTTCAATCCCAAGGAAGAACAGGTCCAATTTCATGGATCAAGAGCCCCTCACTAGCATCAAGGCACCACCCTTGAGGGGCTCTAAGAAACAGATTGTCATGCCTATTGTTGCTTCTAAATGGACACAAGTTATATTTACAAGGAGTATTAAATCAATGAGTTTTATAAAATAAGCTAGTTATGTCACTTGCCCTTGAAAACATGTTAATATTTCAAGGGAGTTAAACTAAAAGTATAAACTCTGAAATTTTGTATTACTCAATGAGAAAAAATTTCTGCTTTAAAAATTACTATAATGGCTATAAATATTCCTAAAAAATGAAGTATAAAAATAGGTTCCTGGTTCCTACAACAGTGTATCTCCCAAGACAATTTTATGAAACAATCTTTGTGAAACATATCCATGAAAATAAGGACACTTATTCTATAGTTTCTCACCCTGAGAAACAAATTTCCTACATCTGACACTGGTAAGGTACAGCAGTGCCAGTACAGAAGCTATGTATGTAAGCTCTAATGTACACACGTCATATATCCAATAATAATAATATTATTATTATTACTACTACTACTATTACTATATTCAAAATTATACAGTGCCTGGGAAATGAGAGGCAATCAGGTTTTCTCACAGTAATGGGATATACCTTTGAAGAGTTTTGAGTTTCACTACTGGAGGGTAGCTCCAATTCATCAGATCAAAAGCCCTTTACCAGCAACATGTTACAATATAAAGCCATCTCAATTAAGCACTACACATTAAAATATGACATTCCATACACTGTCTGAGGGGCATTACAAGACTTTAAAATAAAAATAAAAATTCAACACGCCAGTCGTATCCCACAGAGGCAGGGTGACCTAAAACGAAAATCAAAAGTTTCTTTTTAAATTTAGTAATTTATACAGGAGAAGAGGTTACTAGCCCCTTGCGCGCCTAGTCGCCTCTTACGACACGCATGGCTTATGGAGGAAGAATTCTTTTCCACTTCCCATGGAGTTAAAAAATAATTATGTATAGTTTATTAGAGTTCTAGAGCCTTTCATTTTATTGCACTATCTTCAAATTACTTCACTTCATATTCTCTGCATAATATTCATACCACAAACAGGACTTCAAATGCATTTAGCTGCTTCCTCACTGCAGCCTTCAAAAACCATCCCTAATGCTACATTATTTTCCTTTGCATAGTATCACATCCTTTTTCAAATCCATAAATGTATCATAGAGCACCTTCCCTCATCTAAGTATACTTTTTGTATCCTTATCTAAGTATTATTTTATTTTTGTTTGCTCTCTGCCAATCACTTGGGATCTTCCCTCCTTTCAGCATCATGGTCTTAATTACATCCATCCCCACTACTTAGCTCATTTCCCACCCACTTCCTTCACATTCATCTCTGACTCCTCCCTCCTAACAATCCTATTCCTTTCCCTGTGCATGAAATCTGTCTCCCTTTTATTATCCGCATTCAATTACAGCGGAACCCCAAAAAACGGCCGGTGCGTTTATCGGCCGATTCGTATTTAGGTCGGTTTTTGGGCGGAAATTTTGCTCCATATTTCGGACGGTGCCTCGCAAATCGGCCGTATTAGACACGTAAGCCCGCCGGACGTAGGCGAGTCAGTCTCCCTTTGTCTGTCGGTGAATGAGCATATACTCCGCACATTCATCCAAACATTTCCTTAAAATCCCCAATGGTTTTTGTGCTTGTTTATTAAGTGCAACTGTGAAATAAGCCACCATGGGCCCAAAGAAAGTTCCTAGTAAAGTTCCTTTGGTAAAGAAAGTGAGAAACACGATGGAATTTAAGAAAGAAGTTATTGAAAAATATGAGTGGTGTGCGGGTGCTGGAACTTGCCAGGATGTATGGGAAATCCAAATCAATCACTTCCATCCTGGCAAAGAAAGAACAAATCAAGGAAGCTGAGATTAAGGAGATTTGTGCAATGTGGAGTAGGGTGCAAGCTTTTGCTGAGAAATATCACCCTGACCAAGCTGAAACAAGTCATATCTGCAACATGTTCAGTGACAAACCTTGGCCCACTTCAGGCAAATCTTAAAGAGGCGCCAGAAACAGAGCTCTCTGGACAGGTTTTTTTGTGCGACAGAGGTCCAGTGACTCAAGCTGGTCCTAGTGCCATTAAAAGACAAAGAAGGGAAGTAACCCCAGAGAGGAACTTGATACCTGAAGTCATTATGGAGGGGGATTCCTCTTCCAAACAATAACCTCTCCTCCTCCCAGTCTTCCATATGCCAACAAGAGTCTTCAATACAGGTAATGTATGTAATAATTATTTAAATGTTCATTTATATGTAATTGTCATTGTTTTGTGTATGTAAAACTATAGTTAAACTTTACAAAATGTATTTTTTTTATTATTTTTGGGTGTCTGGAACGGATTAATTTTTTTTTCTTTTTTCAACAAGTCGGCCGTCTCCCACAGAGGCAGGGTGACCCAAAAAGAAAGAAAATCCCCAAAAAGAAAATACTTTCATCCTCATTCAACACTTTCACCTCACTCATACATAATCACTGTCTTTGCAGAGGCGCTCAGATACGACAGCTGAGAATAAGTCCCTCCCAGCTGTCACTATCCCAAACCCCTCCTTTAAAGTGCAGGCATTGTACTTCCCATTTCCAGGACTCAAGTCCAACTAAATCAATTAACTGGTTTCCCTGAATCCCTTCACAAAATGTTACCCTGCTCACACTCCAACAGCTCGTCAGGTCCCAAAAACCATTTGTCTCCATTCACTCCTATCTAACACGCTCACACATCCATGTGTGAGGATTAATTGTATTTACATTAATTCTTATGAGAAATATTACTTCGAATTTAGGCCACATCAAATTTAAGCCAACCTTCTGGAACGGATTACGGCCGATATTCGGGGTTCCACTGTACATACTTCTCTCCAATACATACACCTCATCACTTTTTTAATTAACTGTTAAGTACATTTGCTTTCAGTTTTTTCTACAAAAATATTTTTTTCCTCTGAAAAATCTGCTGATAATAACTCTCTCATTCTGTTTTTTTACCAATCTTTCTTTTCATATACCTTGCCTTCTTCACATCATTTTTTAGTGTAAAACTTTTTGCATTCTAACTTTTTGTCTTTTACACCCATATTTACTAAATCATTCTTCTTTCCTCTTGCATCAATCCTCCTATAACCACAAACTTTGGCTCCACCCACTAGTTTGAAATTCACACCACAACTCCTCAACCACTACATTATTTTCTCTCGTCCACCTTCCAAGCATCTTGTGGCTCTCACTAACCATCATCTTTAATTTACCTGGTATTCACTTTCACTTCTCTCTTGCCCAATAATACCACATCTTTAACTGCACCTTTCTCTTACTCAAGCTACCAATAAATGATGATCCAATATATGTATTGGTCACTATAAAAAAAATGTATCAGAAGTCTAGTCTTCAATCTTTAATTTTTTTTTGGCATTGTAAGATGCTTTGTGTGCTCTTTAACATATATTTATTTATCCCTTTCTTAAACACCTAATTCAATTCACCATTTCTTGTTGTCATTTGCCCTAGCAAGTCAAAATTTCCTATTGTGCCTGCCACAATGTCTCTCACTTTATCAATGAGGTCTCCCAAAATAATTATTCTAACTTGGTTCAAAATTTTCTGAACACCTCACAGGATCAATCTCTAAACTTGTTACAATCCCATCTTGCATCACACTTATTCGAACTCATATGGATTTTGAATTTCTTTATTTTTCGACCCAATGCATTTTATTTTTCGCATACTGTACAACCTTTTGGTACATGTGTGGTATGCACATATTTTCTTTGGTGAAAGCCAAATGTGGATTTTTCATTTTATTTTAACAAGTGTGTAATGAGGAATGGGGCCATATTTTGATGGGTAAAAAATGGTTAGAGTTGCGTAAATTTTGCTTTTTTTTCCTGATGTTGGTAACAAAAAATAAAAAAATACTCCTACTTAAGGTGTTCAAGGGTACTTTCACAGATGATCCATATGGCGAATACCCTAATAACAACCCCATAAATAGGGAGATTTCATTGTGTATTTGTAAGTACATAGGCAAGAGTATCCCTGATTTATCAAAAACAGGATCATAAAACTAATATTAAAGTCAATTTAAAAGCCAACTCAATGATATTAACCCTTTCAGGGTCTGCGCCATAGTTCTACGGCTTTGAGTTCAAGGTCCAAACCGTAGTTCTATGTCATGAGCTCAGCTCACTCAGATAAGCTTTGAGCGGCAAATTTGGGCCTAGATATGAGAGAATACATCTATGTGGTAAGTGTGCACCACATAAAACAAATCCTGCAGCACACAGTGCATAATGAGAGAGAAAAACTGAAACCGCAATTTTCGATTAAAACAGCGACTTTGCAGTGTTTTTCCGTATATACTTTGTATAGTTGTACAGTGGACCCTCGGTTTTCTTTCCAGAATGCTGCTCAAGTGCCATTACTGAACGAATTTACTTCCTTAAGAAATAATGTCACATAGGTTAGTCTATTTCAAACCCCCAAAAATACACTTGCAAAAGCACTTACGAAAATACACTTACATAAATGTTCGAGTTTGGAGATGACCGAAAACCGAGGGACCACTGTATTTGCGATTTCTTGGTCTCATTTGATAGAATGGAAGATATATTACAGATATAGAGATGATTTTGATTGGTTTTAGTACTGCAAATGGCTTGAAACTGAGCTCAAAATAGCAGAAATGTTAAATTTTTGCCTATGTTCAAGAGTAAACAAATGACCTCACACGTCTAATATGCATCAGTTGGTGGGTCTAATATACGTTCACAAATGTTGTGATATTATTTGTACAATTATTACAATATTGCATAACAGTAAATCTTCCATTTTTTGGTTTGAATAAAAATTTATTATGTGAATAAAAAATCAAAATGGAATTCATTTGTAAAGACTAAAAACGTAACTAATGAACAGAGGAAATGTTAGTTTAGTGCCAGGAATGCCTGCATTGTTTATTCTGCACCCTATTTTGAAATTGGAATATTTTGAACTGAGTTAAATTGGCTAAATTATCAATTTCCAATCACTTTATTTTGTAGTTGAAACAGTTGACTGGGCGATTTCTTGTGCTCAATCGATAGAATAGAAGAAATACTAGTGAAATAGCTAAAAATTTGGTCGACTATAATAATGTAATTGGCCTAAAATGGGAGTCAAAGTCGGCAAAATCACCAATGCGTAAATATCGTTGACACATCAAAATTCGCGAGAGCATAATTTCATCAATTTTCAATCAAATTTCATACTTTTTGTTTTATTACCTTCAGAAAAAGATTCTCTACCATTTCATAAGAAAAAATAAGAATTTTTTTTTTTAAATTCTTGGACACTGGCGCACCCCTTCCAAAAATGGCCTTGGACCCTGAAAGGGTTAAAATATTAAGCTTGGGGAAAAAATTAATAGCCTAAAGAACATCAATGAGCACAAGAGGTAAATTGTGAACATAAATAAAATATAATTTAAAAAATAATTAAATAAGCCTGTTGTGCCTGAGACATGCTACACCTCGGGTGTTTAGCGACAGGGCTGTAGAATTTACAAAGCACTGGGTACACGAGGTCATTCAGTGCTTTTTACAGAAAAAAGTGCTAACAATAATAAAGTGACTGGGACCACGAGGTCATTCAGTGCTTTTTACAGAAAAAAGTGCTAACAATAATAAAGTGTCACTAACATCAAACAAAAGTGTTCAGTGGTAAAAAAGAAATGTAGCCAAGAGAAATCCTGGGCCCACCACTCTTACTCTGGTACCAGATCAGTGAACATGCTGTCACACATGGGTAAGACCTAAGGGGATTAATAAGTCTGTCTAAGAATAGGACGTGCAATATCTATAAATTCCTCTATAGGAAAGTGGGGAGAATTCTTCCTCCATAAAACATGCATGTTGTAAGAGGCGACTAAAGTGCCAAGAGCAAATGGCTAGTAACTCCTTCTCCTGTATAACTTGCTAAATGTAAAATGAAGAAAAACTTTTGTTTCTTCATTTTTGGGTCACCCTGCCTTGGTGGGAGACAGCCAGTGTTAAAAAAATCTATAAATTCTTTGTGTGATTACCCTATTAATAAGATATAATAGCCAGAAAGGATGAAATAATGACCTTAATTTTAATGTAAGAAGCTAAGTAGAATTAAAGTTTATTTAATATAGAACTTGTACATTCACTCTCCACCTTGTCAACAGTGAAAATGGTCACTCAATAACTGCCGGAAGTTTATTAGCAATCAGGTATATGGCTACTGAGTAGGTTCCTTACTATCTCTAATGCTCGCTATGGTGTTATAAGATTTTTTTTTAACACCAACAGTCTGACTGATCAGACTGTGCCACAGCTAACAAACAGAAGATCAAGCCTCCACAAGTCCTTGTGCTGAATCGCCCACAAGGGTTTAGCACTTCAAGAACTTAATACAATTATGATCATTTTAAGCATTAAAAATGCTTTAAAATTAATAAAACTAGTAATTTTTTAAAGTCTACATAAAATTTTCAGAATTGTAGGTCAAGATTCCACTAATGTATGCCTAAAACATAAGAGCTTAAAATTCATTTCCTGTCAACTAGATTAAATTGTACATTATATGAGAATGTAAGAAAAAATAAAAACTCAATAACTGACTAACAAAGAAAAGCAACAATGAACGAAGTTTAGAAAGTTAATGTGCAAAAGAAATCATCAACTGGAAACAGTTTGTTAAAAGACAAACACTTTTGTTCCTATGTTATGTTTTTAGTTGAAAGGCATTCTTTAGTGCAATGATTTTCAAACCATGCTACCACAGAACACTGGTGTTCAACAGCTGAAACTGAGTACAGTATGTAGCTTCGTTAACACACCGGCCATCTCCCACGACAGTCATTCGTTAGCAGTCTTCTAAGTACGCAGAAATCACAATTCAAATTACCTTCCGAACTGCAACATCCCTACTCTTCTTCTAGATCACAGGCACTGTACTTCCCACCTCCAAATCTCAAGTCCAGCTAATCAGTTTCCCTGAATCCCTTCATAAACATTACCTTGCTCAAAGCCCAACAGCATATCAGCCATAAAAATCCCTCATCTCCATTCACCCCGATTTAACACATTCACACAGGCCTACCAGGTGCTCAAGCCCCTAGCACTCAAGAGAAGGAATGTAAGTAAAATTTTGTAAGATTTACCCCTCATTTTACATATTCATGAGTCAGAAAGATAACACCAACAATACAGTCAGTGCAAAATGTTTAACAGGCTTCATTTTCATACTCAAATAGCAGGACTGTAGTACTTCCCTAAATAACTGCTGTCTACCAACCTACTCTTAAGTGTCTCTGCACATCCCAACAGGCTCCTCCATTATCTTTTGCTCCTGAGCAGTTACTCACAAATGACATCAGTATTATTATATTCTGAGATGCACAGACTATATGTATAAAATAATAGCACATTTGCTGTTAGTAATATTGTTCATAGATTGTGTGATGACAAAAAATATCAAACTTTCATGGTGTTCCGCAGAGAGCACCATGACTTCCAGGTGCTCCGGAACCTGAAAAGTTTGAGAACCATGGCTTTAGATGATTAAAATAAATCAAGTTTAATTTAGATGTTCACAGGTTTTGAAACGCACAAGTGTATGTCCGAAATCTACAGAAGTCTGATATATATATTTCCAGAAAATTACAATGCTTTTACTACTGATTACAAGAGAATACTTAAACCACTGAGCCATGCAAAGTTCTGTATTATGTGCAGCAAATTGGAAGCAACTGATGAAACTTTGTTAATAGGGGCAAAGAAAAAAAAAAATTTGGCCACCAGTAAAGGATAAAAATATAATTGGTTTGTAAACTACCATAAAATTTCAAAGCTCTTAACACAAAATAACATATGATCAGGTCATATTAACTAATCCAATTCCAGAAAAGGAAATTTAAAAGAAAAAATGCATAATTAACACCATAAACTTAAGTATCCTATGTAATTAGTTCCTAAGAGCACAATGTATTGTAGGCATGTGTACTAAAACACTCAGGGGAGATAAGGAAGGCCTTACACTTCTTCACAAAAACTGTCAAAAATCGAATACTTCCACTACTTTGAGCCCTATTACAAGCTATTTCTGATCCTGAAACCAACCAAAATTATCTCTTATTTAAGTAGTGTGTCTTCCATTCTTTCAAATGATACCAAGAAACAGCCAATAAAACCATCCTAAAACACACCAAGTCACTATTACAAAAGATCAGAGGTTTGCTTTCCCATAATGCACCACGTGGGGCAGGTTTTGTTTTTTTTAACACTGTGCACACTCGCGCGACACCCATTCTCTCATGTCTAGACCAAAGTTTACCGCTCACAGCACATTTGAGGGTGCTGTGCTCAAAACATACATCTACATAAGCAACACTGGTGTCAGTACTGTAGATCTACAGCAAGACAATGTGATGGGTTAATCAGATAATGCACTCACACCTTTCTCTATGCAATAAACCTACCCTTGTGGGTTTAGCACTTAATTTTGATTGTAATAATAATATGAAGTAAACCCTCCAATTTATGAAGGGGTTCAGGGAAACCGGCAGGCCGGACTTGAGTCCTGGAGATGGGAAGTACAGTGTCTGCACTCTGAAGGAGGGGTGTTAATGTTACAGTTTTATAACTAGTGTAAGCACACCTCTGGCAAGACAGTGATGGAGTGAATGATGATGAAAGTTTTTCTTTTTTGGGCCACTCTGCCTTGGTGGGAAACAACCGATGTGTTAATAAAAAAAAATAAAAATATTTAATAAACTTTGGAAATACAGAACAAAACCCGCTGGGTCGATAGATTTGAAAACAATGGACAAAACAGTTTTCTCTATCTACTATAATTGCCATTACTGGCCACCAGCTCCTCCAAATTAGTCCATTAGTGTGTTTACAGTACATTTTTCTCATTTACAATACAGCCTCTCTTCACTTAACAAAGGGGTTCCGTTCCTACGAGTAGGTCAGTAAGCGAACTGGTCATTAAGCGAGGAGCATACTGTACTAGTAGTGGGTTGTGTCAACCATACCTTTGATATACCTATGAAGAGTTTCGAGAGTTTCACTACTCTTGGAGCCCGGCCATGGGCCAGGCTTGTCTGGAGCTTGCCTGGTCAACCAGGCTGTTGCTGCTGAAGGCCCACTGCCCCACACATCCATCACAGCCTGGTTGATCTGGCACCTGGTGAATATACTTGTCCAGTTTCCTCTTGAAGGCTTCTACAGTTGTTCCAGCCGTGTTTCTGATATCTTCTGGTAAGATGTTGAATAGTCTGGGACCCCGGATGTTGATACAGTGTTCCCTTATTGTCCCCACTGCACCCCTGCTCCTCATTGGATTTATTTTACACTTCCTCCCATATTTCTCACTCCAGTATGTTATGGCAGTGTGCAGATTTGGGACCAGGCCCTCGAGTACTTTCCAGGTATATATTATCATGCATCTGTCTCTCCTCCGCTCCATTGAGTACATGTTCAAGACTTGAAAGGCGTTCCCAGTAATTTAGGTGCTTTACTGGCTCAATGTGAGCTATAAACAATCTGTATTTGTTCCAGCTCTGATATTTCTCCTGCTTTGAACGGGGCCATCAGCACTGAGCAATATTCTAAACGAGGGAGCACTAGCGATTTGAAGCATCACCATCGGCATTATTTCCCTTGTTTTGAAAGTTCTCAATACCCACCACGTCATCTTCCTGGCTGTCATGATCTTTGTCTTGTTATGGTCTTTAAAAGAAAGGTCAGCTGACATAATTATTCCCAGGTCTTTTACGTGTTACTTTCGTTCTACAGTGGACCCCCGGATTACATCATTATTTCGTTCCAGAATGCTGTTCAAGTGCCATTACCAAACGAATTTGTTCCCATAAGGAATAATGTAAATTAGATTAGCCCTTTTAGACCCCCAAAAATACACTTCCAAAAGCATACTTACATAATTGTTCGAGTTTGGAGCAGTACGTAATCTGGGGATCCACTGTATTTGGTGACCCTCTTTGAGTTTTATATATAGTGTTCCTTTTGAGTTCATTCCATACCTAAGCAGCTGGAACTTATCACCACTGAACGTCATGTTGCTCTCCAATGCCCATTGGTAAACCCTGCTCATGTCTTCCTGTAATTTTTCAGTGTCCTCTACCGTAGTGACTTTCATGCTTATTTTAGTGTCACCTTTGCACCATTTATAACATCTTCAGTATAATTTTAAATGTTTATACAATAGTGTACTGTATACTGTAATAAACAGAATAGAGGAAATCAGCTCTAATATACATTACTTAGGTTTGCATACTGGTTGTAAATGAGTATGTTGCTAAGTGAGGAAAGGCTGTAGTTACAACGAAGAATTTTATCACACCTTAATTCCCTTTTCTCTTGCATGTTGATGCAGAAGTGTTAGAGAGATGTTCATGTAGCTCAGTGAGCAGTGGAGTGCTGTGGGTCCTGATGAGCTGACACCATAACATTTCACTACAATTTTATCTTTTATAATATAGTGACAAGGAAGTATTTTATCATACCTTACATTCCATTTTATCGATGAAATATTTGGAGGCGTTATATGACAAGTGAGCAGTATGTAGACAGGTATGTCTTGTTTATCAGCTGATGCAACACACACACACATACATATATACACTTGATCAGATGCAACACACACACTCCATCAGATGAACCACCACACATTTCACTAAACAATTTTCTCATTTATAACAAAGACAAGGAAGTGTCTTATCAAATCTTTAATTCCCTCTTCTTACCTCTGGCTCTCCCCAACCATGGAGGAGAATTTTCCAAGTAGGAACCAACCCAAATTAAAATAATTCCAACTTTAGCCGGGTTAAACAGAGGCTGGAGCCATGTACTAATAATTTTGTGATATAAATATGAACAGCATTCTAATAAAAACATGCTATGTAGAATCACATTATGAAAGGCGTGTCTGTACTACATTTTTTAAGTACATAACATTAGTAAGTATATATTGACATGGAAGTAAAAAAAGAAATCTGAACTGTGATGTCAGCACGCTTGTGGGAAGAGACTGAATGTATAACAGCGAATACATTTTTTTTTTTTTTGAGGGGGCAGCCTATCTGTGGGAGACAGCGAATACATTTTTTTTTTTTTTGAGGGGGCAGCCTATCTGTGGGAGACAGCCGGTGTTAAAATATATTAATCGATGAATGTTTACAAAATCTGAAGTGGATGTCTGTATGAGGCACTGTGAATAGTGATGACAAACATGACATTTTTGTGGTAAAACATGCTTTAAAACAATGTAAACAAAAACAACTTGTAGTAATAATGATAAAATTATCAACAAAACATTAGGTAAATGGATACACATGCAACTAATGTGACATTTTATTGTGGCAACACTTCACTCTACAAGAGTTTTGCCAAGCCACAATAAAATGTCACAAGTTGCAACTGTGTATATACTGTACTATACATTGTTCTAACATGCATAGTGTTTTATGGCTTTTATCTTAAGTTCAGCTGTTGAGTTCGTTTTAGTATCGGCAGTGCTTCATATACTGTACATTCTTCTATTTTACTTTCAGAAATGTAAACCCAAGTGAGCAACTTTCTGAGACTAAATTTCCATTTTGAATTATCCAACCCTAGAGAATGTGTGCAGCAAGCTGAGTGTAGATCCACCATTTCACTGTTGCAATATCACACATGCAAAGATCCCTGACATCACAAAAATGAAGTTCCAGAGACAGCCATCAATGGATTACATCCCCCAATTTTAACACAAAGCTCCACGTCATGACCAAACATAAACTAATCCAAAGAAGTGTTCAAGATATTAAATAGAAAAATGCAGCAGAAGGAAGTTTAGAAAAATAAGTAAACCCCTAAAGTATACATACTCCCGCCATTGTTAATAATAATAATAATAATAATAATAATAATAATAATAATAATAATAAAATAAATAAATAATAAGAAAGAGTCACAAAATGACTTGTAAAGTACAGTACTGACCTGTGGCATGTTTGAGGGGCGTCCAACCTTGATATTACGACCACCTATCATAACACCATTCATCTGCTCCAGTGCCAACTGAGCTGCTTCAGGCATCTCATATTCAACAAAAGCAAATCTGCAAAAAATATCATCTATTAACAAAACAGCAAACAGAATTATTAATCAGGGAGAATGGAATGTCAGGTCAAGGGCTGAATTGGAAAAATATTAAAATCCAAAGCTTAAAATGGCAATATATAAAACCTCTAGACATTATAAGTGTCAAAAAACTTGTGAAGGAATCTTGGTTTGCTATTTTAAGTTTAAGGAAACTGCTAATTTAATGCAATGAAAAATGTAAGAGCAAATGGGAATAAAATGCATGAAAAGATAGAAAGGCACAAATAATAAGTGTGGAAAAAGAAACAATGAACAATATTCCAGACATGAGAGCACAAGGTATTTGAAGTGTCACCACCAACTCTTTCTTTCCCTCTTGTTCTAAATATTCTCATTATCCAACCTGTAATTTTTCTGGTCTTGTGGCATTTGCCTCTTAGTATTCTATATATGACAGGTCATCTGCAATTATTGGATCTTGTTTTTTTTTTGGCCTATATGGATAAACCTTTCTTCTTTCTTTCCAAATGCCTCAACACACCACAGTTCTTATACAGTTCATTTTGTCTTTCAGAGAAACATCTGCTGACATGTTTACTCTCAAATATCTAAATACATCCACTACCTCCATACTCCCTCCCTCCTATTTAATATTCAACTTATCACTGCCTAAACTTTTTGTTACCCATTACCACCCTGCTCTTTTCTTTATTCATTTTTAATTTCTTACTTTTACACACCATCACAGATTAGTTTATCAACCTTTGTAACTTGGCTTCAGAATCTCCAAAGAGAAGCGTCATCGTCATTTAAAGAGTAACTGTGACTAGTTCCACTTTCTATCAGATCCAATATCTTTAATCCATATCATATGAAGGAAAATTTTAATTAAATTATGTAAAATATCAAGGAAATTTAGAATGTCTTTAGTAATCTGTGCTGTTGCCTTATCTCTAATAATAACTTAAGAAATTTATAATACAATACTAAAACAAATTCTACAGATAAAATTTTAAAACAATGTGCCTGTATAATTTAATGTTATTGGCAGTAATGCGGCAAACTAAAATGCTTAGAAACATTCTCTAAGTACATACTATATAATCTAAACATCTGTTACTAAACAAGAGCAAAATCAAGAATTCCTGTGAAATAAATGCAGCTGCACTTGTGCAGATGTCTAAACCAAAACTTAACACATGATGCCTCGCTAAACTCCTCCCATAACAGACAGAATATCAAAAACCCCATTTCCAGTACAGTACGTACATAAATATAAAAAAATACAGAAACATATACTATAATTAATAATGAAGAGAGTTGTATAAACACACTGAGACTAAACATACCCTTTGTGTTTCTGTGTGACAGGATCCCAAGACATATTTATCGACTTGATTGGACCAAACGGAACAAAGGCTTGGCGTATCGTGTCTTCTTTGAGCTCAAAACTGATGCTACCAACATATACACGGCACATGAGAACTAGGGCCTGGTGCCGTTGTAAAGACTTGGCTTGCTGAGGAAGAAAAAGAAAATTATAGATATTATTTTCATATGAATGATAAAGGTATGTATGAAATCTCGCAAATAAATGAAAATTATATTTTAATTTTACCAAATAAAAAATACAGTGGTACTACCTCGAGTTACGATGGTCCCCAAAATCGCCCTTTTATGTAAGTTTATTTTTTTAAATGCTTTTGTAGGTATATTTTTGGGGGTGTAAAAGGACTAGTCTATTTTACATTATTCCTTATGGGGATAAATTCGTTTGGTAATGGCACTTGAACAGCATTCTCGAACGAAAAAATATCGTAACTCGAGGTACCACTGTACTGCAATTATAATACTGTATTGTATCTGACAAGTACAGTAATTCTAAAAAATTCCAAATGCAATTTAGTGATTATGTATGGTAACCCATTTTATTGCAGAAAATAAAATGACCTGTAATATAGGTATACATTACCTCTTAATGTTTACGTCAGTTCCAAAATTTCAGAACTTTACAGAGGCAGTGATTAATTGGATACGTATATTGAAACTCTCAGGTGTGAGGGATCGGGGAAAACAAGGTTACTGAAGAAACTTGCTTACATAACTGTTGATGAAACCAATTAAAAAAAAAAAGCTGTGCTATACAATTATTAAAGCAACAATAAACTTGACTTCTTGTAATAGAACAGTACAGTACTCTTTTCATGCTCTATAGAACAGTAATAAATTTGTAACAATTTTCAGTATTTAAATATAGCACTTGCATACATTTTCCTTGCTTTATGCGAGTTTGCTTTAAGCAAATTTGCCATCGAGCAATGTCCCATTTCTGTGTGCGCAATCTACATTTGCCGTATGCAATCAGTACATTCAGTGAAACAGAATTAATGAGCTTAGTATCCATTTCATAAAACAAAGGACACCTGTATAAATAATAGTTATAAAATTGTGAGAAATTCTTCTTAAAACTTAACACACTTCAAGTCCCAATAACCAAAAACATAAACCAATGGTATCTCACCTGTTGTTGGTGTGCTAAAGTTTGTTTCATGAGGACAAGACGGATGGACTGTTCCATAGCATATTTTTTGGCTCGAGCTACAGTATCCTTCTGGTCGGAGGAGAGGCGCGGGAGGCTTTGTCCAAGTAGGTGAACCACATCATCCTTCTTGGCTCCAGCACCTGAGAACATACAAAACCCACTAACAACTTACCCTTCCTGAAGTGGATCAACAAATGCATGGTTACAAGTTTTTCTACTAAGATATTAAGTAAATGCCACTCAATAAAAAATACTGCTATCACCACTAACTCTTATTTACATAGCGAGGCAGCAGATGCTCAAGACAAGACAGAGAAGTAATAGAAAAAAAATGAGTTAACATTTAATGAAAGCCACACCTCTCCTTTTACATTACTTTCATGAGAGCAAAATGTGCCTATAAAAGTTTGTTCTGCCAACTGTCTTTGTGGTTATAAAACTTTTTCACTCTGGCCAACAACAGATTGATTCCTCAGGTCCTCTTTCAGTCATTATTGAAAATAAGGCTCCTTCCTTATATGGGTTGTGAAGTTATTTTGAATAGGCAGATATAAGAGTGGTTATATTTAAATATTTTATGCAAATTACAGTGTCACAATCCCAAACAGAATTATCGTACAGCATATCATTGGGATGTTATTCTATTTATGGAACGCACTAAACCAGTGTGGGTCATTTAGCACATGGCAAGGGTGAGGAGGGGGAAGGGAGGAACTGTTGGGGTCAAGAGGTAGGCTGTGTCAAGGAAATATTAATGGCAAAAAGGAAGGGGGTAGGGTGTCATGGACGAAAAGGAAGGGGGGTAGGATATCATGGACGAAAAGGAAGGTGGGTAGGCTGTCATGGACAGTATGGCAAATCAGTGCCAGTTAAGATAATGCTTAATTCATTTTTAGTGCTAAACCCATGTGGGTCATTCAATGCAAGACGTGATTCACAGTCTGCTGTATACAAGACAGATAAGCTTCTTATTTGTACTCACCTATTCATGCCAATTAAGAACAGAATGAGCACTAAAGACAAAACCATCAGAGGAAGACCAGTAGAGTAACTTGAACGAGGCATCTATAAATATGTATTATATAAAGATTGCCTGTGATTATCTACATTTATCTGTTATCTACAAATATTTATAAACAAGTATAATTTAATGAAATCCTCTATGATTATCTGTAAATACATACATACATCCATAATAATTACCACTGGAAAGTTATTTAACCTGACGTGAATGCAACTTACTCCACTTTAGTAATAATAAAAGTATTTTAGTCCATGTACACACACTGCATATCTGCAGTCTAGGAATGAAAGGCTCAATGTATGTTGTAATTCCTATGTTCTGCTCAAAAATAAAGCTAACATCCACTTCTCTAGTTTCTAAAATTATGAAAGGCACAAATGCTATTATGGATGTGAAGAAAAAATGTAATACTGCAGTACAATGTTTCCATAATAAATGAGTGAAAGATGCAAGATGGCTGATAAGAACAGAGATGCGAGGTGTAGGGAAGTAGAGCGAGCCAAGAGACATTCAGTAGCTAACTTATGGAAAGATTTATGAATACAGACAAATACAAGGGTTAAAAACAATGAATATACCTATACAAAGTATTACACGAGTGGTTTCTCAATCTTTTAATCCCTACTCTGAAAGACTTGACATAGGTATAATGAAGAAGGAATGACACATGCAGCATTTATCCTTATTTTTCAATTGATTCATAAATATACTGTACCAATAAATAACTAAGCACTGAAATGCAATTTACTTACCCAAGACAAGGGTGCCAGACTGATCAACCTCTCGTACAGGAGAACGTGCACGAGCTGCCCCCTCTGTCAAATTAAGGCCAAGAATTAATGGTACGTCTGACACACGACACAACACCGACATGTAGCCTGAGAGATGGTTTTTTGCTTATTGCTGCTCTATGTATGCAACCAGATTCAGAGTTCATCAAACTCTTGTCAGCTGCCTGGCAAATGTGTGATAACTGTCATATCTCTCAACATCACAAGGTCATATAATGCACAGTCTGCTATATGATACCCTATTATCATAAACCTAATGCATCACCCTTCAGAAAAATCAAGAAGACTGTAAGCTCTGTATTAAGTCAAATGAAATCTGTCCATAGTTTCAAAGAATCTAAAGTTACATACAGTATTCCTAAACCAGTTATTGAATTGGCAGACATTAAAATAAGTATTGTATTATGACAAATAAATCTGTCATTGAAAGCTAACTACATAAAAAACCCTTTAAATGAACACAGCCAATCCAGGTACACAAAGATGTCTTCATATTACACATATCAGTACTGTAACTAATATCTAATACAAATATATACTGTATATCATGATATATACACTATATACTGCATAATATATACTGTGCAGTATACTGTGTGTGCATATACGTATATGTGTGTATAAGAAAAAGTTTTGGAGTGAGATTAATAAGTTGAGAAAGCCTAGAGAACAAATGGACTTGACAGTTAAAAATAGGAGAGAAGAGTTATTACATTGAGATTTGGAGGTATCGGGAAGGTGGAAGGAATATTTTGAGGAACTGCTAAATGTTGAAGATAGGGAAGCTGTGATTTTGTGCATTGGGCAGGGAAGTATAACAGCTTGTAGAAGTGAGGAACAGCCAGTTGAGTGTATGGGAAAATGCACAAGGCAATGGGTATAATAAAAGGGGGTAAAGCACCTGGGATTGATGGGATAAAGACAAATGTTAAAAGCAGGTGGGAACATAGTTTTGGAATGGTTGGTGTTTTTATTTAATAAATGCATGGAAAAGGGGAAGGTTCCTAGGGATTGGCAGAGAGCATGCATAGTTAATTTGTATAAAGACAACGGGGACAAAAGAGTGTTGAGTATACCTGAAAGAATTAAGAGTAAGAGAGAAAGCAGGATCACAGATGAACAAGGAGGCTTTAGAAAGGATAAGGAGTGTGTAGACATATAGGTGAGCAGTATTTAGATAAGGGTAAAGAGGTTTTCGTTGCCTTTATGGATCTGGAAAAGGTATATGATAGGATGGATAGAGGAGCAATGTGGCAGATGTTGCAAATGTATGGAATAGGTGGTAGGTTACTGAAAGGAATTAAAAGTTTTTATAAGGATAGTGAGGCTCAGGTTAGAGTATGTAGGAGAGAGAGGGAGATTACTTCCCAGTAAAGATAGGCCTTAGGAATGCTAGGGTGTGGGATTAAGAGATAAAGAATCTAACACAAAGCACTTTTTGCAGAGGTAGATAGATGAGTTTGGAAGGGTATGTCAAAGGAAATTAAAAGTGAACATAGGAAAGAGCAAGGTGGTAAGGATAACAAAAAAATTAGGTAATGAAAGATTGGATATCAGACTGGAGGGAAGGAGTATGAAGAAAGTGAATGTTTTCAAATATTTGAGAGTGGACTTGTCAGCAGATGGGACTGTGAAAGACGAGGTGAATCAGAATTGATGAGGGGGAAAAGGTGAAGTGTGCACTGAGGAATCTGTGGAGACGGAGAACGCTATCACGGAAACAAAGAGGGGAATGTATGATGGTATAGTAGTACCAATGCTCTTATATAGGTGTGAAGCATGGGTGGTGAACGCTGCAACAAGGAGAAGGCTGGAGGCAGTGGAGATGTCATGTCCATAGCTTGGAGATTAGGTGTGGGGTTGTTGAAGTGAGTCAGACATTTAGAGAATGGAACAAAACAATCACTTGGAGGGCATATAAATCTGTAGTGGAAAGAAGGCAGGGTAGGGGTTGTCCTAAAAAAGGCTGGGGGAAGGGGGTAAAGGAGGCTTTGTGTGCGAGGGGCTGGACTTCCAGCAAGCATGTGAGAGAATGTTAGATAGGGGCGAGTGGAGACGAATGGTTTTCATGACTTGACGTGCTGTTGGAGTGTGAGCAAAGTAACATTTATGAAGGGATTCTGGGAAACCAGTTAGTTGGACTTGAGTCTGCACTCCAAAGGAGGGGTGTTGATATGTTGCAGTTTTGTAGTGTAAGCATGCCTCTGGCAATACAGTGATGGAGTGAATGATGATGAAATTGTTTCTTCTTTTTCAGGTCACCATGCATCAGTGGGAAATGGCTTATGTGTCATTAAATTAACATCTGTCCACATAATGCCCTCATCAATTCATCCATCTCTCCACTTGCTCAATGTGTCAATCTTCATGTAGGGATTTATAGTATTATTATTCCAAGGACTAATTTTTCTTCAAGATTTTTTACCTTGAGAAGTTAGCTGTTATTGTTTGCACATTTGTGTATATAATGTACATGCAGTAGATAACTTCTCACAGGAGTTATACAGTATGCATATATATACCAGCATATATACAGTATGTAGGAGTATACAGTAGTATTAATTTTAGCCATTAAATAACCATTAAGAGAGTAAATAATGCAGTTTAGAGTTAATTAAATCATTCAACCAGATGAATGGTTTCTATTCCCAAATCTTAGTATGCTCGTAGTATTTATCTACAAATCAAATTTTAGTTTTCAAAAACACTACACAACTTTTAATATCACTTCACTGACTACCTAGGTCCCCATTCACAGACAGCAATGGCTTATCATGTCGGGTTTTGTCGTCTTTGGTCAGAAAATATGCCGAACTGATTAAGAAGAGGAACAGAAGGTGAACATGAGAATAAAACATTCTACAAGAGGATGAAGCAAATGCCACACCTATTCCAATATTCCAGCAAACTAACATGTCTTTTGGCATTTTGAGTTTACTAAACATTTATCACCACAAGCCATATTTGCTTATTCCATTTATTTAAGCTTTAAATAGGCTGAAGTATCAACTCCTCATGTAGCAATAAGTTCAATTTAAGCTGCTTGAACTTGTACAGTATACATTTACAAAATATATAGGAACAAAGAAAAAATTACCCTGCCCTTGTCAAAAGACAAATATAGTAAGCTGGCCTACAGGTGCACCATAGTGAGAACCATTACCACTGCACTGGGGAAGCTACATTGCGTTAATAGCAGCCCCATTTAACAGACGAACGGCCAGCCGCTGAATCTCCCCTGTCGTAGAGGCCTTTCTGCCCACCTTACACCATGAAACGACAAAGAAAAAAAGAACAGGCATATCACATATTCACAAAAAGATATCACTCGGATTGATTGTGTTGGGTATGTGATGAGTGGGTTAGCATGATGGGTGATATGTGGGAATGAATGATCATGAGTATGAACCAGCCACACAGCCCTGAGACAGGTGCCGGTGGCTGGGTTGCTGCCTCTAAGCTTCCTGTATCTTCACAAGGTACACACACAGTGGGGTGGCCAGTGGCTGCTCAACCTGTGCCCTGCAAAGAGTAGAATATAAAAACCCTCCAACCCACTGAAGCAAAACAGTCACCACACTCATTCTCGAACTGACTTACGTACATACGAAAACAAAATCTGATCCCAGGAGCGAATTTTCTCAAGGATCATAGTGGGCAACACATTCCTATAAAGTCATTTGACAGGTTATGGCAAAACCATATTCATAATTTAAGTTCTTCAGTCTCATGTACTAAGAAGTATTCACAAATCGCTAAATTTATTAACTAAATTTGTACAGATCCTATTCTCTAGTGACACTCGGCAGGCGCACCGCACTTCAGTGAAAGCAGAACCCATACGCCAATATCTGCAAAGATAACAAAACAAACAAAAGCAAATTACCATCACAAAGCAACAGGGGCATCAATATAGGCTTGCCTGTGGCATAACTTGCTTTGTGAAGGAACAGTCCTCTAAATGGCTCAATCATTCCATAGGCAAATTTTTAATCTTACTGCACTGATAGGGAAATATTGTTAACTGTCAAATGAAAGTAGCTCTGCTTGGTCTATGATAATGCTTCATAAAATGAAAGGTAACAGTATGTTTGCCCTAAGTAGTGTGGAGGACTGGGACGCAGCAATGGATGATCGGCATCAGCCAAAAGGATCGAACGATCTTTGAGTCGGGCCAACCTGTAAAATGATAAGAAGAGAGAAGAAGACACAACATTAGTGTGGGCACCCTTGTGACAGCTGTTACTGCACACTACCTACTCCACACACGTGTCACTCCCTGCCCTCCCACACTGAGGGATGCTTGATTCGTATTCTGCCAACCTCCCTCACTGTGTATACTGATCCAAATATGCTGTGTCTACTCCCTGCCACACAACTTCAGTCTCCTCTCCCTGCCCTTATAGCATATGATGCAAGGTCTAGGAGGAAACAGCTCTCTCATCCCAAGATTCTATATCAAGCACACCAAACAAATAATGGATGAAAATGTGCGTGCTTATATAGGAGATACCTGTGTGTGAATACACACACACACACACATACACAAACTTTTAAATGACATTAAATATTTCTATTTCATTAGGAAGCTAACAAATTTGCTTTACCTCATGTAACAAAATCACTTCCTCACAAGCAAACTTCACATTTGAAGTCTCTCACTGTCTTACAGTGGTATTGAAGCTCTGTCATCTAAATGGTTTTATTACAGCATGATGTACAACATTTCTTAACGGTACTTTACAGCGTTAATAACTCGGCAAAGAAAGCACTGTCATCTTTTTTTTTTGAGATTCAATGCTTTTCTAACTCAAAAACAAATTAAAACAATTTTAACAAATAACCACTCAGTTAACTACAGGCACCTTCAAGAATAGGAAGAGCAGTTTATTAGTTTATATGACTTAGCTGCTCAAGTACATTGACAAGTCATTTCTAACTGCAGTGATTCTTATGCAAATTAACAGTTAATTAAGTCAGGGGTCCACAAAGTCATTGCAGCCAAATAAAACTTGGGCATAAAACCAACCTCCTTAATGTTCCTAAATTACTGGGTTATATTAGCACTGTTCTGGGATCACTTTCCTCACATCCTAATTTTTAAAATCTAGATTTTTCCACTTTCATGAAAAAGTAAAATTAATCAGCTTAATTGAAAGAGAATTCTTTCTGGCAATCCTGCATCCAACAAAATGAACTTCTATTTCCACATTAAACAATTATTTGCATTACCAGAATTAACACAAAAATATGAAGGGATCTTTCACTTGCTTGGAATGTGTGCAGAGGGATACGTGCAATTTTATAAAATTAATATCTTTCGCCTTCTGGGACAATTATATAGAAAACTTTGCCTGACCTAATAAATGTAAACATTATTTTCACAATTTAAGACCCAGAATATGCAGTGAGAAGTCTAGCACCATAAAGCCACACTGGGTTCTACTGTTTTTCCATGCTGTATTTATCACAACAAAGATGAAATTGAGTAGATATACAGTACAGTATTTTATTAGTTTATATGAATTAATATTAACGTATTTTTGTGGCAAACAGCGATCACAAGCTTATTCAACATTATTTTAGTGCATAGTTCCATACTGTGGCATAAATATGTTTAAGATTTAAGCTCTTTAAATAAATTATAATATTTCATAAGGTTTCAACACTTAGTTATCCTGTTTCTGATTTAGTTCTAATTTTCACATTTTCCCAAAACCTCTATCAGAGTTGTGTGTTGACTCAGGGTTGTGATTATAAAATTAAAACAGTACCATGCTATATTTAAATTCATTATTTTGTATCCTTATATACATATGACCATCGGAAAACAAAACAGTTACTTTACTGAAAACAGCGAGTAATAAAAAATGCATGTAAACTGAACTGAAAAACCTATGGGAAAACTAAGACCCACCACCAAAATGCCAAACAAATTTTGTATAGGTCTCAAAATTGTAAAAAAAAAAAAATGTAATTGTAGGTCAATGTAGTGATATGCTTCAGTAAAAAATCCCACATTTACATCTTTGCTAGAAGACTGAGGTGCCTTATTCAGATATCCCACTTGTTTTAACTGCATGGAGGTTATGAAGGAGGGGTTAGAATGGTTTGGGTGTACATAGGATACAGTGGTTGGGATAAGGGCATTTGGTGAGGGAAGGAGCTGGAGGCTGGTGTTGGGAGGTGGAGAATGTTGAGCAGGAGGGAAAGGGGGGCAGGGTTGGAAGCTGGAAGCAATGAGGTGTGATGGTGACCATCTGGAGTCAGTGGCCAATGTGGATGGTGGTATGGATGATGGGTGACTGGGTGGGCAAGTGTATGGTTGTTGGTGTGGATGGTAGAGTGGTGGGTGGCTCCATGACTTAGGTGTGTGGACGGTGTTTTAAGGCACGTGGGCCGTGAAAGCGTGGGTAAGGTGTGGGCATGAGGCAGTGGAAGTGGAGCTGTTTGGTCGAGGCTGTGGGGGAGTGGTGCGGGTAAAAGGTGTGGTTGTCAGTGGCCTGGTGTGCATATGATGAGTGGCTAGGTGGTGCAGGCAGTCATGAAGATAGTGGGGTGACTAATTGATCAGGTATGTGAACAGTGTGTTAAGATGAAAAGTCAAGTAAGGTGTGGGCATCAGGTCATGGGAAAATAGTGGGCGAGGGCATGGGACTGGACAAAATGTGGTCTTGAAATAGTGGGGGAATGACATAAGTGTAGGCTTGAGGCCGTGGGAGGGTATATGAGGGAATAATTGTAGAGCAGGTTGTGTGGGTGGATGTTGCTGGTTGGGATGGTGTGTGGTTGTATGGGAGTTGAGTGGTTGGAAGGAAATATATTTATCATTCTTTTAAGGTCACAACCTGATTTACTCATTGCACAAGTTCATATCTGCCTCATTCTTCTTAATTGTGCAAATTGATGGCCCATTCTGGCCATAGGCTTGTGCCATCTCCATCACGTGTACCACTCTTAAGCTTATCTAATATCTTAAATTTTCTTCAAAACACTAAGATTTTCAAGCTTATGACTCTTCTTTGCATCTGCAGGATCACTCATGGTGCTATGGTTACTATCCAGAGACGAGACTAGTTGATGAAAAGATCAAAAGTTGATTCACTAACACAAGCCGAGTATGGTATTTGACGTAAGCGAACAAAACACTGGGCGAGGGAGGTTGTGTACAATATGTAGGCCTTCCCCATAAGACAATGGACTCGCCAATAGGTTCACTGTGAGATGGAGGGACAAGAACATTATGCATGCCACATTTTTCCTCACATGTACTCCACCACGTAAAATTATTTTTTATACGCAGTAATTTTACAACCATGTTTCAGTGAAAACATTTTAACAGACTATTATCCAACAGTCTACTGTACTTGGCCCCTACATAATTAATGCAATCCTGCAGCATTAGTGTTATCATAAGCTGAAGCTAAGCATACTGGGAGGAAGTGAATTGGCTAGGATGCTGACCTCAAACACATCAGACCAAGTCTAGAAGACACGAACTTTAATGCAATATAATTTTAAAACATACAATAGGAGTCCTCATAGAAATATTTTAATTTCTGACCCCTGAACTCAATTCCTATTTAATTCACTCAATTTCAAGTGGAATACAGGAATTAATATTTCTCAAGATAAGCTTGGGTGAAACAAAAATTCTTAGAAATGGTGACAATTTACTTGAGCACAGTACTATTCTAATAGTAACTACTCCTACTCTTGAGTTTTAAATTCCAGTATTAAAACCTTCCAGCTACACTTAATATACCAACACAAAAATTAAATTGCGATTACACACAAACTCATTTATCGTCTAAAAGTTTCACAAGTATTAGCACCATATGTACATTGTCTCAGTGGCTATACGTATTTCAACGTGAAGTACTAAATTCAGTTTGTTGCTGGACATGCATACAATTAGTCAAGCTAAACAGTATCAAAGTAAATATCAGCATTTTACTTGCAGTTACAGTACCTGGAGAGAACCTGGTACCAGTACAATAGTTTCTCTTGAAATTTCAGCCGTATAGCACCAGTTTCACTTACTAATATATGTATGCCTAAAAATATCTTTACATTCACAGTATACAAATAACCCGCACACTGGAGAAAAAAACAAAGTATCGTTGTAAGTTTCTTTCTCCTATGTGTGAGTTGTTTGTGTATTGCTCCAGTCACAGCATTGTGCCATTTTATCTTTATATTATAGTTGTACTTGGTAACAGTGGCCAAGATGGCAAACTTTCTGTATCTGTAGTCTGGCTGGGGATATGAGTTGTCTGTTTTATTTTGCTACACATCCACTTGGCTCAGCTCCTGAGGTTCACATGGCATAGTAACTGACTCTCATACCTTTAACATACCTATGAACGGATTTGAGGGCACTTCCAGTCTCGCAGCCTGGCTTGAGGCTAGGCTTCCTTGTTGACTACCTGGTCACCCAGGTTGTTACAAATAATGGCCCACAGGCCCAAATAGCCATCACAACTTTTCTGATCTGGCAGGTTCAGAAGACAGTAGTCTAATTTCCTCCTCCAGACCTCTGTCGTTATTTTGGCAAAATTGTTACATTTTCTAGCAAGAGGTCAGTCTGCCTGAATTGCACCCACAACTTCCTTTAGTGTTAAGGTTTCACAACTTGTTAGGAATCCATTACAGGTCTCCCTTGTTTTATGTAATAGATGCATTTCTGGCCCATGGCACAAAGAGCAAATTTGCCTTAAGTGAACCCAATATACCATGTAAAACAAAGAGATGTGCTCAAAGACTGTTAGTTCCACATTGCTTGATATTTTTTGTTTACATTACAGTATTGGTCACTAAATGGCCAAATACAAAAAAAAAATTAGTAAAAAATTAGAAATAAAATCCAAAATTCAGTCATAATCCCTATACAACTGTACAACAGCCAAAAAAACAGGAATACACATTTCTTCATTATTTTTACCAAGAAATTATGAGCATACCAGAAAAAAATGTGGCTTTATACCAAAAATAAATGCAATTGATCAAAAATAAATGAGAAAAATTTAAATCCAAAAATTCAATCATAATCGTCCGCCCTGCACCCACCCCACAACCCCCATCTCTGCCTAGCTTGAAGTGTACATGCTATGAACCCATAAATACACATCTCCCCACTACTCTCCCCTCCCTCACTCCACTAGTCCCAACTTTGTGTCTGGACAAGCCAATTTCCTCTGATCAGATGTTCATTTTCTTTTGACTATGCACAAGGCACTTTAATTGAAAACCAACTAGTATAGGATTTTGTTTTTGCTCATTGGATTTCCTCCCACACCCAAATTTCTTTATTGCAGTATTCTTTCTCATGAATGATAATATAAACCAGTTCAGTGTGATATTTCAAAGAAATATTGTTAAAAAAATATATAGTGATATTAGGCTTGGGTGATTGCATAAGAGTAAAAATATACCAAATACAACAAATTACTGATAGAAGATTTGTCTGAAACCATGTTATTGCGATTCCATGAGCCATGGCAGACGTAGGGTTGTTGCATTTAAGTGAATTTGCACAAAGCAAAACCACAGTGGGGTAAAACCTGTATGGTAGTAGAATGTATGAAGGCATTGTTGGCAATGTGGACTGAGGATCAAACTAGGCTATATGTTTACACACAAGCCAAGGCACTAGACTTATATTCACAATAAGTCTAACAGTAAACAAAAAATGTTTAAAATGTCAGCAGTGTATGTAAACATTATGACTACTGACCCTTCATAATTTCACAATTTATGGTTTACTGTAAAAGCTGACCATAACTATGCAGCAAAACTGCCTATTCAAAGCCCAAGTAAACTGAAATCACTCCAATCCTTAGATTTAAAAATGTTCCACAATCCATACACACAACCCACATATAAGAAACAAACTTATGACATTTTGGCTCGACTTGGACCATTAACTACTTGCACAGAGAAATGCAAAGGGAAGGAAGCCAGAACATACACGAGAGAGGGCAGGGGACGGGAGGAGGTAGTAGTAATATTGTGATAGTAGTAGTGGTAGTTAGTAGCTTATGGTCCAAGTTAGATTGAAATGTCATAAGTTTAGTCTCCTATGTGAATGTTATTTGTGTATTGTTCCAGTCACGGTATTGTGACTTTTTTATCTCCCTGTTCCACAATCACTATGCGATATAAAAAATTAAGTAAAGTAAGGTTTCTTAATTTCATAACTGCCCCACCAATTGCTGGCATTTTTCTGTTATATCATGCCTCAAAATAAACAGAGATATGTTTTATCCAGGTATGAACCAGTTTTGATTTATTCAATTTTTTTTTAATTTTAATTTGAAATGCTGCATCTTCCCCGCCTTTGCACAAACTATCAGCACAAAGTAGTACACACAACTTGTACAATCCAATATATATCAGCATCTCAAAATTGTATTCAAAATTATAATAAAAACAATCAGTTTATTCATTTTATCAAAAAAAAATTTTTGTGTGCAATAAGTTTTGAGGAATAAAAATGACACTTTTTCAAAAGAATTGGCAAATGTACACTTTAAATTATTACTTTTAGAAATACTTCACATTCATAAATTCCTAACCAACATTTTGCATATACAAGCTCCTAAATGCCTGGCAACCACATTTATGGTGTGTCATTTCTAGTCCATTTCAGCCTTTGTAACCCCTTCACTAACTCCCATGTAGAACCACATTACTGACACAAGTGTCACTAAGATACACACTACATCAGGGGGTGGGCAAACTTTTCAGTGAAGGGACCACATTCAGAATTTGCGGGTAATGTGTTAATGTTCCACATTATTATTTGGTGTTACATGGTAACTTTTTTTTTCAAATTTACTAACATTTTGTCCCCAAATAACGTGAGTATACGAGTTGATCTTGGTGGGCCACGTGAAAACCTTTGGCGGGCCACAAGCAGCCCAAGGGGCGTAGTTTGCCCACCGCTGCACTACCTGGAGTATACCTGGAGAGAGTTTCGGGGGTCAACGCACCCACAGCCCGGTCTGTGACCAGGCCTCATGGTGGATCAGGGCCTATCAACCAGGCTGTTACTGCTAGCCGCACACAATCCGGCATACGAACCTCAGCCCAGGTGGTCAGGTACTGACTTTAGGTGCCTGTCCAGTGCCTGCTTGAAAACAGCCAGGGGTCTATTGGTAATCCCCCTATGTATGTTGGGAGGCAGTTGAACAGTCTTGGGCCCCTGACACTTATTGTGTTGTCTTTTATCGTGCTAGTGGCACCCTTGCTTTTCAAAGGGGGATGTTGCATCATCTGCCAAGTCCTTTGCTTTCATAGAGAGTGATTTTCGTGTGCAAGTTTGGTACTAATCCCTCTAGGATTTTCCAAGTGTATGTAATCATGTATCTCTCCCGCCTGCGTTCAAGTGAGGAATTTCAAGTGTTCCCAGTAATTGAGGTGTTTTATTACAGTTATGTGTGTCGTGAAGGTTCTCTGTACACTTTCTAGGTCAGCAATTTCACCTGCCTTGAAAGGTGCTGTTAGTGTGCAGCAATATTCCAGCCTAGATAGAACAAGTGACCTGAAGAGTGTCATCATGGGCTTGGCATCCCTAGTTTTGAAGGTTCTCATTATCCATCCCATCATTTTTCTAGCAGATGCAATTGAAACAATGTTATGGTCTTTGAATGTGAGATCCTCTGATATGATCACTCCCAGGTCTTTTACATTAGTTTTTCGCTCTATTGTGTGGTTGAAATTTGTTTTATACTCCAATGTAGTTTTTATTTCCTCACATTTTCTATATCGTAGTAATTGAAATTTCTCATCATTGAACTTCATATTGTTTTCTGCGGCCCATTTGGTTGATGTCCGCCTGGAGTCTTGCGGTGTCTTCAACGAAGGACACTGTCATGCAAATTCGGGTGTCATCTGCATCTACATATTAAACATAGCACCCTCACATGTGCTGCAAGTGGTAAATTTTGGCCTAGGCATGAGAGAATGATTGGTCATGGTTTAGGCCATCCCAATAATTGAAGCCAACCTATTAAACACCCATAAAACAGACCAGGGGAGCCTACCCTTCATGAAAATCGACAAAAAATTAAATACTTCCACCATGTTGAAATAGATATGATTTTGGTTGGTCTGAAACTAACCAAAATCATCTCTCTTTCAATAGTATGTCGTCCATTTCGTCAACTGATACTCAAATAACAGCCAATAAAACCATCCTAGAAAACACCGGTTTTTTTTTTTTTTTACTATGTACACTCACTGCACAAACCCACTCTCTCATGTTTAGGCCAAAATTTTCTCACAATATATACAAGGGCACTGTGTTTAAAATGTCGATCTACACGAGTGACACCGACATCAATAATGTACGTAGATCAATGTGGGAGACAGTTTAAGGGTTAATTTCAGGGGGAGAGATAGTGAAAGAGTTGTCTTTTACCTTTCAATAAATTCACTATACAATGTAAGTAATTTAAAAACTGTATTAGAAGTAAAATACTCTTAACGATACAGCACCTTTGTTTCCTATACAAGAAAATGACATTACGTATATATAAACAAAATACTGCATGACCAAAAAAAAAAAAAAAAGGTATCCTTTAACCCTTTGACTGTCGGAGGCCCCATTCTGAAACTGTCATTCTATGTCGGAAAATTTTGGAAAAAAAAATAAATTATTTTTTCTTATGAAATGATAGTGAATCTTTTCCCGATTGTAATGACACCAAAAGTATGAAATTTGATTGAAAACTTACGGAATTACGGTCTCGCAAAGTTAGCGATGTCAGTGATATATATGCATCGGCGATTTTGCCGACTTTGAGCCCTATTTTAGGCCAATTCCATTGGGACAGTCGACCAAACTCATAGCTATTTCTTTAGAACTCTATTTGTTCTATCGATTGAGTACAAGAAATCACCAATTTACCGATTTCAACTACCCAATAAAGTGGTCAGAATATGGCAATTTCGCCAATTTCATGCAAAATAAAAAAGATGTCAATTTCAAAATAGGGTCCAGAATAAACAATGCAGACATCCCTAGCACTAAAATAAGAGGTTATCTGTTCATTAGTCATGTCTTTAGGCCCCTCTTACATTACTCTTGCTTTCTATTTTGATTTTTATTCATACAAAAAATAGAAGATTTATTGTTATGCAGACTATTGCATTATTGTAAAAACTGTATAAATAATATCTGTGCACTTGTGAAAGAATATTAGACTCACCAATTGATGTGTATTGGACGCATGGTGTGATTTGTTTACTTTTGAACATTGGCAAAAATCGAACATTTCCGCTACTTTGAGCTCAATTTCAAGATCGTTTACATCATGAAACTAATCAAAATCATCTCTATTCCTGTAATATGTTTCCCATTCTATCAAATGAGACCATGAAAAAGAAAATACAACCATAAATACTATACGAAAATACACCTCAAAGACGGCGTTTTAATTATAAAAAATGGTCGGAATTTTTTTTCCTCATTATGCACTGCTTGCTGCAGGATTTTTTTTATACTGTGCACACTGACCACACAGACCCATTCTCTCACATGTGGGCCTACCAGCTTTCTCCTGCTTGATTTGAGGCCGCTAGAATTTAGGCGTATAAATACGTCCGAAACATTGGCTCGTAAGACGTATATATACGTCCGAAACATTCAAAGGGTTAAAGCCTGAAATACGACATAATGTATATACACAAAATTATCATGACTAAATTGTTTATTATTATTTTTATTAACACATCGGCCTCCCACCAAGGCAGGGTGGCCCAAAAAAGAAAAACTTTAATCATTTACTCCATCACTGTCTTACCAGAGGCACACTTACACTACAGTTAAGCATTAAATTTAGGGTAAGAGGGTATTAGATAATCCATAGCAATGAAAGACTGTACAGTACTGTATAGAAATGGCCAAAATTAAAGAGAAACAACTTTGCAATTTTTATAAGAACACATACAGAACAGTGCCTGCACTCTGAAGGAAGGGTGTTAATGTTGCAGTTTTATAACTGTAGTGTAAGCACACCTCTGGCAAGATAGTGATGGAGTGAATGATGATGAAAGTTTTTCTTTTTCAGGCCACCCTGCCGTGGTGAGAAACGGCCGATGTGTTAATAAAAAAAAAAAAATACTTGAATACAGTACTGTGCTTTATCCTTCAATTTCCCCACACCCTCCCTTAAAAAACCACAATGACTCTGTTAACTTGTCATTACAAATAACAAAACATTCACCAGCCTAGTTGTGAGCAGAACAAATGAAGCTGAATGCTCAGCAGGTCATGCACAACCAACCAGGCGGACTGTGTTATTTTCAATAAGTAAAAATACAAATTCGTATAAACTAAAATATGAAATTATTAACAAAAATGTAGTCCTAGAAATTGTGTACATTTTTCTTAAATATTATTTACTTTTAAAAAGTGATAATAGTCAAGCTTTGTGTGTTTTGGTATGACATGTTTATCAGTAGTCACAGATATACCCTTGTCCTTATATCAAATAATAATTATAATACACAAATACTCTACATGTTCTACTGATCTTGTTAAAAAAATACAAACCTATTAAACTAAACATTTTTTATTAGCTGCCAACTGCCCACTGCCCTTTAGGTCGCATAATTGAGCAATCACTTTTCTAAAAATAAAAATATGATCCTGTTTTAAATTTCATACAAGTATGACAGCCAATAAGCATTTAAAAGATAAAAATTGTAAAATTACCACTTACGACAAAGCAATTTATTTTTTAACACTTCAGTTGTCTGCACACACGTACAGTACATAGAATGCCACATCAAAAAGTGGGATTCTGAATATTTTTCAATAAATCATTATGGTAAACAAAGCCAAAAAAGCAACATTAGCAAATAATGGTAGCTACTGAGCCGGCATTAGCATCAGACTGAATAAAAACCTGGAAAACTGTTTGCAAGACTGTACACAACAACAAAGCTATTTAGAAAAGTTGACTAAAAACAATCATGATAAGACCACTGATGGTATCTAAACCATACCATGTTAACCGAGGGGCAACCACAATATCGACAAGAGAGACAGACTGGATTATAGAGCTGTTCAAAATGAGCTTCATGCTAAATGAAAAGCCATGGTATTACATGGAACTTTAATACCCATAATTTTAAAATATGAGTCAAATTATCAAATGACATTTTAGAGTGCCAATTCAACATACAGCATGCTTTAGGGGTCTCAGCTGTCTTGCAATATTTATAATAAGGATAAGCAATTAACAGTAAATCATACAATTATGGGTCACGTAAGCAGAGCTTAAAACTACTGGACCAGGTGAAACTCTTCTGAATGACTAACACCAGGTGATTTGGATTTTTTTTAATAAAAAAATTAAGTCACAGAGAAGTGGTTGTCACTTCCCAAACTCAAACCAGACTTAACAAGAATATATATAATGGCAACTATGGCTTGCTTGTCCTTTCATATAAAGCTTTAGCAAACCTCAACACCTAAATATTCCATCCACAAAGTGCTACTGTACTGTCAAAATATGACTAAAGAAAAAATTATTTTTGATTTAGCAAGTAGTTAAGAGAATTACAAACAAGTCTATATTATTTTCTATATTTTATGACAAGCAATCTGCCATATGTTTTATATGTTATGAAGCAAGACCCATGAAGAATCTTTAGGAAATTTTTTTTATCAATTTAAGCAGGTAAAATTCCTGCAGATAAACATTTGGATTAAAAATACAATCTAAAGAGTATGTTTTTAGGAAAAAATCAACAAACCTTTGGAAAAAATAAAATCTAACTCAAAAGATGGTGTGCAAGGAGTATGATTTTTTTAATTACTAGTTCTTACTAAATATTGGAGTGTCAAGGAGGTGCCTAGAGAGAAAAAAAAGATGTGGACAGAAAGAGAAATATCACCAATGCAAAGAAACAAAATAAACATTTTCAAAAGATTCTGTAAGGGTTACCCTGCTACAAACATCAACAATATATTACATTGTGACAATTCATACTGGACTAAGTACATAATGGTTACAATTGTTAAAAAAGATTGTTTCTCTAAATAAGCAAAGTACTCCAAGCACATACAAATAGGGGATAATGTACTAAACAACTTCTAAACATTTAGAATTATACAAAATTATGAACAGCTAATAATCAGTGTTAATTAAAAGTAATTACATATATTTTACCATCTCACTATACGTAATATATTACGTAATTTAAATTATTATCAGCTACTTTACTGAATCCTATCACACTAGTGATTTTATAGCCTTGCTTGCTCCATGCAGTGTGAACTCTTACAAAGAAAAAAATTAGGGTTATTAACTAAATGGCCACGGTAGCCACCCTAGGAGTCTTGAATAATTTTACTTATCATTATTTACACTATCCAAGGCTCATTATCATATCTCCAGGTTCCCTGTACAGTTGACAAAGAACAAGTCACATAGCTTACATATTTAAACTTTATGAAATCTATATTCTTATACAAATGCAAGATGATGACAACAACAACAGGAGTGAAACACCTAGCAAAGCTAGTATGTAATTCATTGATACAAGTATTTTCAAGTCTTACAAAAGGTACACACAACTAGAAATTTTATATGCCATCACAGAGGGCAAGGAGAAGTTTACATAAGATCATAAAATGCTGAGAAGTTCATGATTTTATTTGAATTTTTGAGTGTGACAACTTGTGTTCCTGTGAAGGACATGATAATGCCCGCCCTAAAGCAAAAATTTACCCAACAAAGGCAAAATGGATGTTTTACTGCACCAAACTGTTAAGCAGTGTGCCTGGCAGTCCAAAATATCAGTCATGCAATAACAGTGGTTATATGACTGGTCAGATGTGGGAGCATGGAGTTTTCTTTTTTCTTTTTTTAATTATGGAACACAGCCTGACCAACAGTAAAACTACAGGCTCATCTTAATACTGTTGGCTACAATACAGTCCTCATGAAAGGGTTTAAAAAAACCACAAGTAAGTTTTGTAATTCCTGTCCTCATCATATCATGAGCCAGAACCCCCCAAAAAAATGGTGACGTTTTATTTTAACTATTTCTAAGCAACTAATCACAGGAATCAGAGATACACAAGTAATGCCCATTTTTGTTCATTTTGTAACAGAAACCTAGCATTAAAGATGCACATTTTTCTTTTCCAAGATAACGCTCAGAATTATACTGAATAAACGAATGCATTTCTGGTACCTAGTTACAGGAATTCCAAAACTTAATAAATGATGAAAGTTAGTCCTCAAGATAAGACAAGAGTACAGTACTGTAGGAACTTTGACAAAATACACACAAAAGTGTACTAAGACAATTCAGTGAAACCTAAATACGTACGTACTACGGTATTATGCGCAGAGGTTTACAAAGATAAAAAAAAACTTAAGTTATATTAAATTCTTTTAAATCATGCATACAATCTATGTTTGTGCATGTAGATTACTTTTAATAGCCAATGTACAATACTTCAGAAAAAATTAAAACTCACAGGACTGAGTGTCATTACCTCTATTATTATTACTGCACTGCACAATGATCAAGGCTAGATTGATCAAGGCTAAGGGAGTGAACAAATACCATCAAACCTCAGAAACTGATTACCTCATCTTCAACTATCTCCACTATGTAATCTCTAATGAACTGAAAAATCTACTGGGTGGCAAAAAGTCTCTACAATGAGGATACCCAGGTATTGCACATGAGTCTTATTCATTATTTCTTATGTAATATTATTACAGTATTACACTTCAGTAGATTAAAAAGAAAGTACTAAACCATATGGCTCATACAACACTACAAATTATTAAGCGCGAAGAAGTTTAAATGTAATGATTACAAACTTTGGCAACTGGCTCAGTGTAATAACCCTGAACAGCCAAAATGTTAAGTGGAACAATAATAGAAGTTTTTAACAGTTAACTAAACTTAGTGTGCCAAAATTCTGTTCTACAACCACAACTAAGACTTCTGCCAAAACAGACTCTGCTAATTTTTGGTGCATCAGCATCAGCCTAAAGATGACTGTATCGATATCAGTGGGTATCAGCTAATTTTGATAGTATCAGTGGGTACTGGCCAATTCTGGTGGTATCGGTATTGGCAAAGAATTTGGTATCGTCCTATCATTAATGTGAATAATCACAAGTTACAATTTAACATTAAATATTCGGCAAAACTACACAAAAAAAAGCAGATTAACTAAACTGCATCTTGTGACAATTATGTAAATACTGTACACAGGACACACGCCGTCAAACAAGTTAACGAGAGAATGGTTAGGTAATGCTAAGCATTGCTCCTAAGAGCTGCATCATTAATATTAACCAAAAAGAAACCTGGCAAAGTTAAAACTTTCACCAAAATATTATTGATACACTATTTAGACAAAATCATACGTATGAAGAACAAATCTAATTGGACAACTTTGAACACTAAGTAGACTTGAAAAAACTACTTAAAGCTAATCATCCAAATAAATGTATGTCCTGCATCTATATATCTGTTGGTTTTAAGCCCTTCAAACCAGCTATTATAGTACTGATATTACCAATACTATTTAATTGTTCATTCATGATATCAGATTTTGTCCAAGGTCTAAAACTTTGGAAACTAGCTAACATTATCATACTGTAGATCAGCAGTTTAAACTACGTAATGTACAGCCATTTCAGTTTAGTGTAGTGGTATAGAGCAAACAAAAAACCCAGTTATTTTTGTGAAAAAAAAATCAGCCAAACCTCTCAAACTTTCAACTTTCTTTCAGTAATACTTAGATCTTCCAAATACAGTGGACCCCCGAGTTTCGTAAAAACTTCACTCCTTAAGTCTGGCTCAAGTGCCATTACTGAACGAATTTACTCCCTTAAAGAAAAATGTCACGTAGGTTAGTCTATTTCAGACCCCCAAAAATACACTTCCACAAGCACTTACAATATTATACTTACATAATTGTACGATTTCCGGGGTTTACGAAACTCGGGGGTCCACTGTAATAATAATACAGTGGACCCCGGATTTCATACTGCTCCCAACTCGAACAATTATGTAAAGTGTATTTTTGTAAGTGCTTTTGTAAGTGTATTTTTGGGGGTCTGAAACAGACTAATCTAATTTACATTCATCATTATGGGAACAAATTCGTTCGGTAACGGCACTTGAACAGCCTTCTAGAAAGAATTATTGACTAATCCGGGGGTCCACTGTAGTTAGTCATTGTTCTATATGTTTCAACATTTCAATTTATGAAGTTTCCCCCCCTCACTTTATGTGGGGTCACTCTGTGTGCTGTCCTATTTCTGATGGTAATTCCCTACGTGCGACATACATTTGCCAAGTGATCGGCACTGCTCACAATATGTATAGAAGATTCTTAATACGTATGTGGAATGGTTGATGTTCTGACTGATCAAAGTACAGCTGCCATGGGCCTGGAATGCATGTACTGCATAAACCGAGGGTCACCTGTACCATAATGATTACACCATACACTGTACGTAGTTGTAAGCAATTGTTAGTGCAACATAAGTTCTAATACTAAACAGCCTACAAAATGAACAGGAAGAAAAATTCTGTCCCAAGCTCACATTGCTGGAAAATGATTTCCAAATTCAAGCAATGTTGTACATTTATTATAAATCCTGATAAATATGACAAACTGAAGTAATAAACAATCCTATTATTCACTAAATACAAGCATCAAATGTAAGAATAATGCTTTATCAAGAGCTATATAATTTTTTTCCATGTTAACCTTATCGGATTACAACAAATAAAGTTAAAACTGTATACGTACATACAAAGACAATTCAGGACCAGCGACACACCAATGCAATTTATCTACTTGGGCAGGAAAACTATTTGCTATTAGAGAAACATTAAATGAGCCTTTAGTTAAAAAATACTGAAGAGTTTTAATGAAAGACCAAAATTATGTACAAGAGTTTGTGGTGTACTGAGCAGTTTGATGAAAGTACATACACTAAAAGAAGAAACTTCAGGATTGTGTAATATCTCCATGATTGCTTATGGGTCAAAACAAGGTAAGAGAATTATAGTAGGGTGTGAACTTACAGATAGACAGCAAACCCTCGATTAGTACAAATTTGAATAGGGCAAAATTCGATTTAGACAAATTATAAGATACCAGACCTTATTTAATACGAGTCACAATTCAGTTAGGACGAGTTTGCTGCCCACCCCACTTGCTCCTGCTCTCGAAAAGATGTGCCAGAGCTTGTTACCTTATACAAGTTTACAGTACTACATTACATTTTAAATTCTGACAAACTGCCCTTAGCAAATATGGACAAATGGAAGAATACTCGGTGCAATTAATGAAAGTGAAAAAAAGAGGCTTGTTATTACATTAAAACAAAAAATTTATGTAATAAAGCAACATGCAAATGGCAATAGCATCTCTAAAATAGGCTGAGGTACTGGAATGCATGAATCAATGGTGAGTAATATTATAAAACACACAGATGAAACAAAAGAAAAAGGTACAGCTGCATTAACGTTTTGTGGCTTGCAAACAGCTACTAGAAATAAAAGCATTACAGTGATAGAAATGAAAAGTCTCTTATCAAACATAAGCTTAGTCTTTCTTTACAGCAGTGAAAGAAAGTTAATTTAATGTAGAAACTGAAGAAACTTTTATTGCAAGCAATGGTTGGTTTGACCATTTTAGAAAACAAATTCAATGGCATAGTGTTAAAATTATTGGCGAGTCTGCCAGTGCAGATAAAGAAGCTGTCACAAGTGCAAGCTGTAGTTGAAGAAATAACAGATATTGGAAGGTAGCTTGGCTTTGATGAACCAGACTCTACGAATGTCTGACTTGCTTGAATCACACTTGAAAGAAATGACTGATGGAGACCTTCTTAATTTAGATCCAACACTAAAATGTAATAATGTTTTCGTTGATTAGTTTATAAAACACTTGAATAAGAAATACGTTTCTATTATCCTTTTGTAATATAAAAAATTTTCATTGCATATTTTATTTTCATTGGAGTGGGACCAATAATCATACTTTGTGTTATAACAGCTTCGAATAGTACAAATTCAATTAACGCGATAGTTTAGCAGGATTCATTATTCATACTAATCAAGGCTTGTCTGTCTGTTTCTGTGTCTGTCCGTCTGTGTGCGTGCATGTACATGTACGTGAGTGCATGTCTGTATGGTATTTATGTCTACCTTGCTTTTTAAGCTAAACTTAATGACCTGGCTTATTCGGCAAGTAATGCAAGTCTTCCCACCCAACCTATCAAAAGTCAGTCTTCCCACCCAACCTATCAAAAGTCAGTCTTCCCACCCAACCTATCAAAAGTCAGTCTTCCCACCCAACCTATCAAAAGTCAGTCTTCCCACCCAACCTATCAAAAGTCAGTCTTCCCACCCAACCTATCAATGGTACCTGGAGTTTACATGGAGAGAGTTCCGGGGGTCAACACAGTGTATTAAGGTGTAAATGCAGAATAAGATAGTGCTACAGAAAGGAATTAATAATTTAGTTATACATGCCATCAGTATTTGTAGTGTGTTTCACATGCAATCTGTCAAAGTTACACAAGACAAGCATATGTCGCATTATATTAATTACACCATCTGTCAACATCAATTACAAGAGATTTAACTAAAATGGTTTAAGAGTTAAAAATAAATAAGATAGCACCCTACATACCAAACATGGCACTGTAAAATTATTACACATCAAATTTTTGTAATACATGGACCCTCGCTATTCGAACACTCCAAAACTCACCCTTTTATGTAAGTTTATTATTGTAAGTGCTTTTATAAGTGTATTTTTGGGGGTCTGAAATGGACTAATCTAATTTACATCATTCCTTATGGGAATAAATTTGTTTGGTAACAGCACTTGAACAGCATTCTGGAATGAGGGTGAGTTTTGGAGTGTTCGAATAGTGAGGGTCCACTGTACTGTACTTTACTGTCAGTTCCTCAGTGGTAAATCTTACCATATGATGCAATATAATTATCAAAGATCCTTCATGAATTTCATTTTTTTATATTATTAATGTAGTCTTTAAGTTAGGCTTAAACTTACCCAAAATGTTCTGCATAACCATGGGCTTTCTGAATGCACAACCAAATGTCACCCATTTTCTGTACAAATATTGTATCATATGGAAATAAATCTTTGACTTTGATTTTGACTTCCAATACTTTTAGTCAGTCATCTCACAATAAAGTTCTTCCAATATTTTGAAAGCAGTAAATATATTAAGCTTGTACAGCAGGGCTACTCAACTACTATGCAAAGGTCCAGATACATTTTTTACACAATCATGAAAAGCAACAAATCCGAGTAGTATAGGGCAGTGTATACTTATCATTTTCTATGAACTTCATTTTCAGTCCTCATCTTATAATGTATTAATCCCACTCTTGTGTACCACCTGATCCTGAACGTGGTAACAGCTGTTATTTAACTAATCTTTCTCCTGAAGCTCAAGGTCCAACTAGAATACTCAGAAGGTCCAGATTCATACCGCAGGCCACGAATTGAGTAGCCCTGTTGTACAGTATAGTGTGTAATAAAACACAAGACCACCTGAGGTAGAGGCTCAACACAGACAACACGAACAACGTGTGCACAAAAGAAAATTAAAAAGATTAAAATTTTGTCAAGTGAGAAAGGGAAACACAACTGCAACAAATGTACATACAGTACTAATGCTCCATAGGTGCACATTGGTGTGTCAGTGTCCTGGTTACATTGCAGCTTTCCAAAATAAGGATCATAATACAGTATGCAAATTATGCCCCTAACTGAGTAACAAAAACCATGAATCACATGTCCAATTTTTTTTACCCTATGTACAAGAAAAGAGAACCATAAAAAATTTGGTGACCAATATAAAAATAAGCTAGTGAATACAGTTTAACAATTGAAAAGTAGCTGAAGATAATTATAAACAAAGATTTAACAGGAAACAATTTTGCATTAAAACTTAAATCCCACTGCATTAAAAAATTATATATTAGATTAATTATTTTGAAGAAGCGAATTCAGTCCACTGGCAAGACACTCTTGCATTTAATTTTATCCCTACATCATGAACATAACACTTCCATACGGATATCCTTGAGCTGATGGATACAACACTGATGATTTATGGCTGCCTTCCAACGAAATATAAATTCATGTCCATTTCATATACTATATAGCCTCTGGTAGCCAACACGATGACAGACAAAATGAAGACCTATGCATCCATGATTCACCCGCACAGCACACTTTTAGAGCACACAGCAGAAGTGAACCTATATTCGTATTAACATTTTTTTCAAATTAACCTACAAACTGAAGCAACCTTACCATCATTTAATCTCATCTTCTTTTCAGCAGGTTCAAGAAAATCTGTTTCTCCATTCATCTGTAACAAAACAAATATATATGAATTAGAAAATCAAGTCATGCTTTCAAATTTAACTGAACATGCTTGCCACAAATATCAATCCTTAACACCTAGGATAACCCAAGAAAGTCATAGTGTTTTATTTCCATTGGGATCATAGCCCAAAGCAAAGTAGTGGGACTTATTTCCATTTGTCCTTTAGATCCTATCCCCTAGAATGCAATCCACAAGTCAACAAATTCTTAGGTACAGTACATATCAGTATCTAACCAAACCACAAAACAGATGGTGTTAGAACTCATGGCAACCGAGTCTTAAAACTCTAGGCCAGTGCATAACTCCACCCGTACCGTGGTGTGTTTGCAATCGTGTTATTACAATTTCAAGACTCATATCAGTACAGTGCACCCCCGCCTAACGAGCAAAATTCATTCCAGAAGCCTGCTCAAGTGCCATTACCGAACGAATTTACTTCCTTAAGAAATAATGTCACATAGGTTAGTCTATTTCAGACCCCCAAAAATACACTTCCACAAGCACTTACAATATTATACTTACATAATTGTACGATTTCCGGGGTGCTCGTTAGGCGGGGGTCCACTGTATCTATTTACTGCTAGGTAATTAGGGTACAAGGTGTTAGGAGACATGCCCATGTCTCACCTTTCCCAGGATGATAATATTTAGTGAGAAGCGCTAGATCCCTAGGAGTCATACAGCACTTTTGGGAATAAGAGACATCAGATATGACCCCAGGAAAGGTAGGACAGGTCCAATTTCCTGATCGTAAGCCCTTCACTGGCACTGAGAACCTTCTTAGAGGGGTCACCCAAGATACAACCTGGAGTCCTTTTGGTTGTGACCTGAATGTTCTACCACTGAGCTACCACAGCTTAGTAATGCCTAGGTATCTATCTACTGCCAGGTGAACAGAGGCAGGTGTAAGCAGAGTTCCTCATACATCTCAGCACATCTGGGAATCAAACCCAGATTCTTTCTGTTGTGACCCAAATGCTATGATGAAAGTAGTCAACCAAAGTTGCAGTGCTATATGACCCTTGTGGGTTAAGCACTTAGTTCTGATTGTAATAAAAATAATACAAAAGCCACAAACAGTATACGAACTGTATATACGTACCTTGAGCAAAAATAATCTAAAATCCCAAATAATTATGTAAAGCACTAAATCTATAGGTGTTATACAGTACAGCACCTGGGGAAATGGGAAGCAATCAGGTAAGATCCAAGGAAGGGAAGAAAAGGTTAAATTCCTTGAATCAAGAGCCCTCACCAACATCAAGGTGCCTTGAGGGGCTAAAATTTCAAAATCCTGATTTACAATGAAATGAACCATTAGCTCAGGGAAAGCACCAAACCTACATGGGTTAGGTGTCCCGTGGCTTGGTTGGTAGTGCTCAGCCCACACATTGAGTGTCCTTGCTTCGATCCCCGGTACAGGTGGAAACACTGGGCATGTTTCCTCAAGACACCTGCTGTCCCTGTTGACCTACCAATAAATAAGTACTGTACCCTACATGGGTGTTAGCCGACTGGTGTGGGTCACATCCTGGGGACAAGATTAACCTAAGCTGCCCGAAATGCTCTGCATAACCAGGGGCTTTCTATACAGCATGTCACTGATGTCAGGTAGGTCTGTATAAGTTGTATCACATACTTGTAGAAATAAAAATTATTAATATTATTATAGTTCACATAGCAAGGGGAAACAGGAGGCAAACAAGTTTGATCCAATGAAGGGAAAGGGAAGGCCACTTCCTTGGATCAAGAGAGAGTTAACTAAATTTGTTAGTCTGAGTTAGGCTTAATTAGTTTTGAAAAATGTACAAGGAAATATAGTGAATGTTATGTATACAGTAAGTCCTCAATGCTGTTTCGTTCAACATTGTTTAGTTAAAACATTGATGAGGAAAAAACTGATTTCCGGCCAGGGCCACTGTCTGTGTGGAGTTTGCACATTCTCCCCATGTCTGCATGGGTTTTCTATAGGTACAAGGACCATCTGATTTACGACAGAGCTTGGTTCCGACCAACCGGTCATAAGTCAAAATGGACGCAAGTCGAACCTCATGCTTTTAGTACTGCATTTTATACTGTAAGGTTTAGGAAAAACACTGTGTACAACACAAATAGTTGTTTATTTGCATGCAAAACATTTGTATGCATGAAAACATATGAAAACATTTGAATGCATGAACAGAAAAGTACAAAATAACTTAAGCTAAGCTGTAAACAGTACGGTCGTAAGTACGAGTGGTCGTATGTTGAGCAGATCGTAAGTCGGATGGTACTTGTACTTCGGTTTCCTCCCACAGCCCAAAGATGTGCATATTAGGTTAAATGGCATGTCTAAATTGTCCTAGTATGACTAAGTGTGGGTGTGCAAGCTCTCCCTGAGATGGAATGGCATCCTGTCCAAGGACGCCAAGGAGGTGTGCCTTACAATTTCCACTTTGTAAATGCTTATTCCTTGATTTAACCCTGTTGCAATGAGTGCTAAAGGTGCACTGTGCACTCCTGAAGTTTATATCAATTAGCCTATGGTAAAACGGGTTTTATTGTAAGTCATTTCACTTAAAGTCGCAGTTTCCAAGAACCTATCAATGACGTTAATACCTGAAGTATACCTGGAGAGGGTTTCGGGGGTCAACGCCCCCATGGCCCAGTCTGAGACCAGGCCTCGTGGTGGATCAGGGTCTATCAATCAGGCTGTTACTGCTGGCCGAACGTAAACCAACGTAAGAACCACAGCCTGGATGATCAGGTACTGACTTTTGGTGCCTGTCCCTATGTCTGCAGGACTTCCTGTACATTATTTGCAAAATGTAAGCTATATGTAGACTGCTCTATTAAATTTCTACAACCTGACTCATGAAATTGTAATAATATGACTACAAACAAATAGTAGAATGGATGAGACTTGCGCCCATGGTAAGCGAGTCCCAAAAATTAATAGGTTAATATGCTATCACTCGATCACACCGGCCTAATAGGATTTGTTCAACTGGCCACATTTCTAAACGCCACAGGGAGGTTAGCATGGGCTCCACTATGACCACACTAACCTCCATATGGTGTAGAGATATACCGTATTTTGCGACTTATTAGACACATGTTTTTTTCCCATAAAATGTCTCCAAAAACCACCCTGCGTCCTATAAACTGAAGGTCAGTGACGAGAGCTATAAGTTTGGGGTGTGGGGTGGGCTGTTGCTCTCCCAATTACATCCGATGCCGAGCCATTGAAACTAAAGTCTTATAAGCTGTGTCTTATAAGCCACGAAATACGGTACCTAGCCAGATGAATCTTATTAGGCCTACCTGGAGAATACCTGGAGGGTGTTCCTGGGGTCAGTGGCCCCTTGGCCTGGTCCATGACCAGGCCTCATGGTGGATCAGGGCCTGATCAATCAGGCTGTTACTGCTGGCATCATGCAAACCAACGTACGAACCACAGTCCTGTTGGCTGGGTCTGGTTGGTCTGTCCAGCTCCCTCTTGAAGACAGCCAGGGATCTGCTGGTATGGTCCAGTGGATAACACACCAGCCTGCAAGCTTTAGGACTTGCCTGTCATGGGTTCAATAATTATAATTATAATCATAGGGAGCACTAAACCCGTAGGATTATACAGCGCATGTGGGGGGTGGAAGGTATTCAGGGTCAATGCAGGCAACCGGAGCACAGATCCAATTCCCTAGATCAAAAGCCCCTCACCAGCATCAAGGAACCTCCCTTGAGGGGATCACGGGTTCAAGCTTCACCAGTTCTGATCCTCTTGTACTCTCCCTCAGGAACTATGTCTTATTTCCATTAAGTGTCCCATAGCTGGGTTGGTAGCGCACTCAGTTCACACACAGGTCCGTGGTTCGATCCCTGGTATGGGTGGAAACATTAGGACGTGTTTCCTTAAGACACCTGCTGTCCCTGTTCACCTAACAGTAAAATAGGTACCTGGGTGTTAGTCGACTGGTGTGGGTTGCATCCTGGGACAAAATTTACTTAATTTGCGGGAAATGCTCTGCATAACAAGTGGCTTTCTATATAATAGTATGTCAGTGATGTCAGCTATGGTCTGTACACCTTGTACATGTACTTGCAGAAATAAATATTATAATTATTATTATTGTGCTCTTTCAATCTTGTCCCCAGGATGCGACCCACACCAGATGACTAACACCCAGGTACCTACTTGAACAGGGACAGCAGGTGCAAAGAAACATCCCCATTTCCACCCGTGACTGGAACTGAACCCGGACTGTGTGCGAGGTGCGAGCGCCAACAACCAAGCCACAGGACACCCTAAACCAATCTGCCAAAAGAAAATTATCTCCAATTCGTCGATCAAGAGCTTCCTTACATGAAGGGTAGAACAGTTGGTGAAGTTAAGAAAACAATACAGAGCTCGTGAAGGAATCTTAAGTCAGAAACGAGCGCTAAACCTGTAGGGGTTATACAGCCCCTGGGGGATGGATGGTAATCACATCCAATCCGAAAGGGAGATTAGCTCCAATTGCTTGGTACAAAACCTCTTCACAGGATGTTATCAGAGGGAAGCACTAAACCCGCAAGGGTCGTACAGCGCCTATGGGAAATCAATGACAATTAGGCTCGATCCAAGGGCAGGGCAGCTCCCGATCCTTGGAACAGCCCTTCATCAGCATCACACACACTTCCATTTTAAAGAAATATTTTTAAAATGTACATTAGGATTAACACTTAAAATGTCCATCAGAGAAGTGTAATGATTTTTATGGCAGGGGGATGACCCCCACCCAGGGAGAACGACGTGGCGTGTCTCCTGCTGTCCCACGCCCACACCCTCACCCACACGCCCACCCTGGCCACACCTGCACCCCCTCAACCCTCTACTGTGTCCCCTGAAAGCTATAACACTCAGAAAAAGTCCCTTACCATCATAGTGTGGCCATTACTGTAGATTGTGGGAGGCAGTGCAGCAGACACTTCGGCCGCCATTTTGAGGACCATTGAGAGAGAGATCACTGGCTCAATCACTTTGTTATTAATAAAATACTACACCCAAAATCATAAACAAAAAATAAAACAAACATAGAAATCTTCCTCCATGAATTCAAACGAAATATCCACATACACTTTTCAGTTTTCATGCAGAACCAACATTCCCAACATTCAAGGTCCCCATGGAAATAAGTCACTTTTACTGACTTTTTGGTTATCCTAGATAATTTACACATATATTGGTATGTATGATAATTTATGTAACTGTATTTATGTGTACCTGCACCTGAATAAACTTATTTACTTACCGTCTGTCCTCAAAACAAAATCCAATTAACAAAACTCAAACACATCTAAATCTGCGACACATATTTAATTTATTACTATAACTATCTCGCCTTTAATTTTACAAGCCCAATTCACAGGTAAAATATCCATGGAAATTATAAAATTTTAGCCCAGCTATTTCTGACAATCGACCTCAAAGGATTTTTTTTTTTTGGTCATAAAAAAAGTAGGAGGGAATTTTTTTGGCAATTTTTTTTACATATAAAAATGTGTATTTGTTGGAAGTCGTCTTGAAAGAAGAGAAAGATAATGAAGTAGCTTCACACACGGAGGGCCCGGGTTCGATTCCCGGCGGGTGGAAACATTTCGACGTGTTTCCTTACACCTGTTGTCATGTTCACCTAGCAGCAAATAGGTACCTGGGTTGTTAGTCGACTGGTGTGGGTCGCATCCTGGGGGACAAGATTAAGGACCCCAATGGAAATAAGACAGACAGTCCTCGATGACGCACTGACTTTCTTGGGTTATCCTGGGTGGCTAACCCTCCGGGGTTAAAAATCCGAAGAAATCTTATCTTATCTTTATGAATGAAGATGATGTAAGATGTAAGAAGAAATATGAAAGAAGAAAGTAAAAGAAAAAGAAGAAAATAAATCACTTGGTCTGACGTCTGACTTTTTTTAGGATGGGGTTATCCTAGGTGATCTACATAACTATAGTCACCTAGGAGTGTATAAGTGTACCTAGGTGTACCTGAATCACCTTGTCACCTCTGGCAGCATCACACACACACACATATTTAAATATATATATATATATATATATATATATATATATATATATATATATATATAACCCGCACCGACTTGGACCATTTATGAGTCACACTGACACACGAAGGTGAGGGAGCCAGTAATATATAGGCGACAGGGACGGGACCAAGAGAGGACGATAAAGAAGAGGTAAATGGTAGGTAGGTAGGTTTGTGGTGTCCCGTAGCTGGGTTGGTAGCGCACTCAACTCACACACTGAGGTCCAGGGGTCGATCCCCGGTACGGGTGGAAACATTAGGACGTGTTTCCTTATGACACCTGCTGTCCATGTTCACCTAGCAGTGAAATAGGTGCCTGGGTGTTAGTAGGCTGGTGTGGGTCGCATCCTGGGGACAAAATTCAAATCAAAATTCAAATTGACCTAATTTGCCCTAAATGCTCTGCATAACAAAGGGCTTTCTATACCGTAGTATGTCAGTGATGTCAGCTATGGTCTGTATACCTTGTACATGTACTTGAATATTATTATTAATATTATTATGATTATTATTAAGTCAGACCGAAACGTCGTCAAAAGTTTATCTCTCCTATGCACGAGTTGAAAAAATAAACACATAAGCAGTAATAATGTGATCCTTTATTGACAACGTTTCGCCCACACAGTGGGCTTTATCGAGTCACAAACAGATCTACCTGGATAAAAGATACATGAGTATTTATAGGATTTAGTCAGGTGGAGAATGCTGGGTCAGGTGGAGAACACTGGGTCAGGTGGAGAATGCTGGGTCAGGTGGAGAATGCTGGGTCAGGTGGAGAATGCTGGGTCAGGTGGAGAACGCTGGGTCAGGTGGAGAACGCTGGGTCAGGTGGAGAACGCTGGGTCAGGTGGAGAACGCTGGGTCAGGTGGAGAACGCTGGGTCAGGTGGAGAACGCTGGGTCAGGTGGAGAACGCTGGGTCAGGTGGAGAATGCTGGGTCAGGTGGAGAATGCTGGGTCAGGTGGAGAATGCTGGGTCAGGTGGAGATTGGACAAGTATATGGGTACTTGTCTACCCATATACTTGTCCAATCTCTTTAAGTTACCCAAGGTTTTAAACTATCACCCTACTTTGAAGACTGTCACATGCAGCATTCTCCACCTGACCCTGCATTCTCCACCTGACTCAGCATTCTCCACCTGACCCAGCATTCTCCACCTGACCCAGCATTCTCCACCTGACCCAGCATTATCCACCTGACCCAGCATTATCCACCTGACCCAGCATTATCCACCTGACCCAGCATTCTCCACCTGACCCAGCATTCTCCACCTGACCCAGCATTCTCCACCTGACTAAATCCTATAAATACTCATGTATCTTTTATCCAGGTAGATCTGTTTGTGACTCGATAAAGCCCACTGTGTGGGCGAAACGTTGTCAATAAAGGATCACATTATACTGCTTTTGTGTTTATTTTTCCATTTTGTCGGTATTTTATACCATTTATTTCCATGCACGAGTTATTTGCGTATTGTTCCAATCACGGTTGGATCCCAATGGAAATAAGTCACTATGTCTGATTTTTTTGGGGTTATCCTAGGTTCTCTACATATATGCTTCTATGTATGATAATCTATGTAACTGTATTTGTGTATACCTGAATAAACTTACTTAATCAAAGTAACCTACCACAGTCCGAGAATATGACGCAGTCTACCTTCCTCAATATCCTTTTTCTGTCATAGAACTTCAACAGTTACGGAAGGTAGGACTTCCCTAAATCCATGCTGGAGCTTGGCATTAAGTTTACTGAAGACTAGTAAGTTTTTTTTTCAGATACAGGTACACATAAATACAGATACATAAATTATCATACATAACAGCATATATGTATAAGGTTATAATTATAATTATAACCTCAGACATGAGAGTGGAGATGTCATATCTGAGAGCAATGTGTGGTGTGAATATAATGCAGAGAATTCGTAGTTTGGAAATTAGGAGGAGTTGCGGGATTACCAAAACTATTATTCTAAGGGCTGAAGAGGGGTTGTTGAGGTGGTTCGAACATGTAGAGAGGATGGAACAAAATAGAATGACTTCGAGAGTGTATAAATCTGTAGTGGAGGGAAGGCGGCGTAGGGGTCGGCCTAGGTTGGAGGGAGGGGTAAATTATTATTATTATTATAATCAAATAGAAGCGCTAAACCACAGGGGTTAGAGGGAGGGGTAAAGGTTTTGTGTGCGAAGGGCTTGGACTTTCAGCAAGCATGCGTGAGCGTATTAGATAGGAGTGAATGGAGACAAATGGATTTTAGGACTTGACGTGCTGTTGGAGTGTAAGCAAGGTAACATTTATGAAGGGATTCAGGGAAACCGGCAGGCCGGACTTGAGTCCTGGGGATGGGAAGTACAGTGCCGGCAATCTGAAGGAGGGGGTGTTAATGTTGCAGTTTTATAACTGTAGTGTAAGCACGCCTCTGGCAAGACAGTGTTGGAGTGAATGAAAGTTTTTCTTTTCGGGCCACCCTACCTTGGTGGGAGACGGCCGATGTGTTAATAAAAAAATAATTATAACCACCATTGTGTGTGTACGGGGTGGGTGCACAACAGATGTGTGTTTGGTTATGTTAATTATGCTACACACCTGTTTGTATGCAACAAATACACTATCTATAGCTCCATTAGGTGTCCCGTAGCTAGGTTGGTAGCGCACTCAGCTCACACATTGAGGTCCATGGTTCGATCCACGGTACGAGTGGAAACATTAGGGCGTGTTTCCTTAAGACACCTGCTGTCCCTGTTCACATAACAGTAAATAGGTACCTGGATGTTAGCCGATTGGTGTGGGTCGCATCCTGGGAGACAAAAGTTTAGTTTAACTTCTTCATTATGCACCCCATACCCAGTCAAAGGATTACAGAGGTACATAATTAACCTAATTTGCGGAAAATGCTCTGCATAACAAGCAGCTTTCTATATAGTATATCACTGATGTCAACTATTATCTGTATACATTGTACATATACTTGTAGAAATATAAGTATTATTATTATTGGTTTAGAAAGACACGTAAGCAAACACTATGACATCTCCAGCCCCTGTTTTCTTGAAGAATGTATTTACATAACACAAGCCTTTACACGTCTTCAGTTTCCATCTTTCTTCGTCCGAGATTGCAGACTCAAGGCACAAGCTATCATCAACCGCCCATGGAACAGCCCTCTGAGCAGTTCATAGTGATCTCATGTGGTGATGTTGCCACGAATACTCGCCGGGCACCTCACTACGAAACGCAGCCCCACACCTCTAACTTCTACAGCAGGCGTCTACACCATTTCCTGTGGAGTCTGTCCCAAGAAATATGTAGGCGAAGCAGGCAGAGATCTTGCGGTCCGCCTGAACGAGCATCGAAGGGCCTGTAACAGAGACGACTTAAGATACACTTGTGTCCTCCACAGAGACTCCACGGGGCATTTGATGAACTGGGATGAGGCACAACTCGTTCTCACAGAACCAGACCTCAGACGCCGACGGTGTCTAGAAGGCTCGATAATCGCCGTCACCAACACAATAGAACGTAACACTGGAAACCACAAAATTTCTAAAACATTAACATACATGATACTCAACCAGGCAAAGCATCTCCAACCCAGCAACACAGGAGTCACATGATCTCATCGTCTACCCGTCCACATCCCAACATGGCATTCTTCAGGTCACCAGCGTCACTCACACCTCACTCTCCACCTGTATATAATGTCTTTCAACCTCTGTATGTTAGGCTGCCGGGTCACCATTTGGAGAAGACTCCGGGCCGGATGTACCGGCGAACATACAACAACAACAATGTATGTTAGAAGTGATCAAGGTCCCAGGATCGAAACGTTTTCTAATAAATATGTCATAGTGTTTGCTTACGTGTCTTTCTAAACCAACTTGTCGGTATTTATTACCAAGGTTTATACCATCATTATTGTTATCTTTTAGTAATGCTGACCTGCCATATATTGATGATTACGACTGCTTCAAGAAAGCAGGCCTTCACTTTATTCATGTCAATTTTAGGTGACTTATCCAAAATGTGAGAGATTAGGATGCTAGCAAACAAGACTAAGGCGGCAGTTATATACATCTAGGAATCCTGGTTAGATGACAACGGTGACTGACGAGGAAGTTAAAATAGAAGGTTACAACTTAGAATGCTTGGATAGAAATAGACAAGGTGGTTGAGTATGTGCTTATGTAAGAAATGACTTAGCTTACAACCCAAGACAAGTGACGGACCCACATTTTTGGGGCCCTGAAGCTTGAACTGTTATGGGGGCCCTTCGCAACCAGCAACTGCTAGCCTACATAAACCCTTCACTTAAACTACTCCTTGACAGTTACAACAGAATGCACAGTCACAATACAAGGCATAAGGCACTCTTCAACATCCTTCGTGTCAGTCTCACACTATGCAATGCCATGCACATAAAGGGCCCGAAGATCTGGAACTCGCTACCGGAACAAGTAAGGGATCCCCTGACTACTTATAAATTTAGGACTGCTAAAAAGTCATCTTATCTCTCAATACTAACCAAATCAACCAAACCAACTAACTAGTTATTTTATGTGGCCTCTATACTTTTAAACTTCTGCCAGTCCATGAAATATTACTGACTGAACCATTAATTGTAATATTTTTTTATTATGTACAACTTCAAGATTATTATTCTTAGAAACTTCCACCATGACTACCTCGCATTAGTATTAAGATTAAATTTGATTGTAATCAAGTAAACCACTTGTCTAGTTTTAAGTAGTTACTAAGTATTAGGATTAGTCTGCCCGAAATGCCCCGGCATGATAGTGGCTTTCGTTCTATTTAGCAAACCAAAATTGTAATTATATATTGTAACCTTTACTAAGAAATAAACCTTTACATGATACAATGTGGACTAAAGTGGCTTCTGGGGTCCCTCCGAATTAGGGGCTCCTCATGCTTAAGTTTCATTAGTTTCATAGCAGATCCGCCCCTTGACCAAGACACGATTTGTATGACAAACTGGTACCAGATGCTGAGGAAGCAGTCAGGTTTTATACAAGGAGAGGGAGGGCAACTCCAATGACTTTGCATCACGAGCTTTTCTCGGTGGCATCAAAGCATTTACTTCCCTTCGTGTGTTATTGTAACTTGTCAATAGTCCAAGTCTGACCGAAACGTCGTCATAAGATTTTTTCTCCTATGTGAGGGTTATTTATGTATGTAGATTAGGTTAGGTAAGGTTTGTCAGGAAACAAGACATAATTAGTATGTACCTAGGGCAACACGGGTTTAGAGCAGGTCGCTAATGCCTGTCCCAGCTACTGGACCACTATGACAAGGTCCTGGATGCTGTTGAGGATAAACAAAATACAGATGTAGTATACACAAACTCTGCAAAAGCTTTCGACAAGTGTGACCATGGTGTAATAGCACACAAAATGCGTGAAAAAGGAATAACAGGAAAAGTTGGTAGATGGATCTATAACTTCCTGACAAATAGAACACAAAGAGTAACATTAAACAGAGTAAAGTCTGAGGCAGCTACGGTGAAAAGCTCTGTTCCACAAGGCACAGTACTCGCTCCCATTCTATTCCTCATCCTCATTTCTGACAGACAGAGATGTAAGCCATAGCTCCGTGTCTTCCTTTGTGGATGACACCCGGATTGCTCTGACAGTGACCTCCATCGAAGACACCGCAAGACTCCAAGCGGACATCAACCAAATCTTCAAATGGGCCACTCAAAACTATGAAGTTCAACGAGGAGAAATTTCAACTACTCAGATATGGAAAACTTGAGGAAATTAAAAATGTATCAAGGTATACGACAAATTCTAACCATACAATAGAGCGAAAAAGAAATGTGAAGGACCTGGGAGTGATAATGTCAGAGGATCTCGCCTTCAAAGACCACAACAATGTATCTACTTCATCTGCTAGGATGGATAATGAGAACCTTCAAAACTAGGGATGCCAAGCCCATGATGATTCTCTTCAAATCGCTTGTTCTCTCTAGACTGGAATACTGCTGTACACTAACGCCCCCCTGCAAGGCTGGAGACATTGCAGACCTGGAGAGTGTACAAAGAACTTTCACGGCACACATAAGTACGATAAGGCACCTAAATTACTCGGAACAATTGAAGGTGCTTGATCTGGAACGCAGGGGAGAGATACATAATAATATACACTTGGAAGGTCCTGGAGGAATTGGTACCAAACCTGCACACGAAAATCACTCCTATAAAAGCAAAAGACTCGGCAGGAGATGCAACATTCCCCCGATGAAAAGCAGGGGCGCCACGAGTACATTGAGAGACAACACAAAGTGTCCGGGGCCCAAGACTATTCAACTACCTCCCAGCATACATAAGGGAGGATTGCCAATATACCCCTGGCTGTCTTCAAGAAGGCACTGGACAAGCACCTAAAGTCAGTACCTGACCAACTGGGCTGTGGTTCGTACAATTTGCGTGCGGCCAGCAGTAACAGCCTGGTTGATCAGACACTGATCCACCATGAGGCCTGGTCTCAGACTGAGCCGCGGGGGCGTTGACCCCCGAAAACCTCTCCAGGTACTCATCTACCTGTGGTTGGACAGGTCAAGTCTCAGCACCTGGCTCTGTCTTGTAAACTGGTTGTTACTGGACCGTCTTTCCTGGCTTCGTGTCGATACATAAGTATTGAAGGTGGTTTCCTGGATGTTGTCACTGCACTACTGCGCAGTGGACATACCCGGCTGGCGACACACTTCTTCCCGGACTCACCTGGGTGATAGCCTCGAGCTGCCCTTGGGGTTCTAAGAAGGACGATACAGTTGAACACTTTGTACTCTGTTGTCCCAGGTTTTACACTGCCGTACCGGACTCCGCCTGGATCTAACTAGGAAAATTGTTTCTTAACGGCACTGATTTTGACCCAGACGTTGGCGTCTATATTTTATTTGTTACGTGTTCTTCCAGGCAGAAACTAAATGAACATTTAGACACCAAGCCTCAAGGAGCAGGGCTCATACGGAACAAGCTTTCATAGTCCTTAAGAAATAACAAGAACACGTCACACATACAGTCTGAATATAGAGTTTAAGCTTTATGAAGAAGAGTGACAGAGGAAAGATTAGTGATTCACAACACAAACATGTGTATAGGCAGCCACCAGGCTCACCATCACACAAAGCCATTTAGTGCTTCGTGAAACGACAAACTCAGTGTCTCATCTAGCATAAGGAGTGAACCAAGGCTCGATCCTCGGTCAGCCAGTTACCGCCCTGTCTGAAGCCAGTTAAACAGACTAACAAACTTTATTTCTGCAGTATGCAAAATATACTTTACATGCAATAAAATACTAAATCCTAGTGCTTACAGACTACTTAAGAACTAGACACAGGTTAAGTGTACAAAAGTGAGGTAGGTAAGTGAACAATAGTACAGTTTTAACTATGTATTAATTCTTTAAGATGATTCAGTAATCTCAAGTTAATTTGGATTTCTTAAGCAGTTTCAAACTGGGGAACACTGCCAACAAGACCATTAAAACTCGGGGTCACGCGGACTACACGGGGTCACAACCCAGGCATGCCACATCCACCGTGTGAGGGGCCAAGAGAAGCAAAATGATCCTTGTGTCCAATGAGAGAAAGGTCGAGAAGGGAGCCCCTCAAACTATCTCAGTACCACGCCTCCAGGTAATGTCGAAGAAGGAATATTCACCTCTTCTGACGTAGTCCATAGGGATGGAATTCAGCAGAATTAAACACTGAGTAAGAGCTACACAGGGATACACTTCTGTGTATAAGGCTTATGTGTGCCAAGACACGTATGGTTATGGTAGGTCAAGACACATACCCAGGCACCAGACGCGGTACTTCTGGTTGGGTTATTTAAGCTTTGTCAGGCAACAGTACAAGTATTTCCTGATGCGTGTGTAAGTCACACGATGACCCGCAGTTGGTCATCTGACCGAATCCTTCCACTGGCTTACCTCTCCACCCCTTTACCCATTTAAAAAATTATGGTTATTATTATTATAACAATTAGAAATATTTGGTACTTCTGGCCTCATGCGTACTTATATCCAAATGTTGTACTCCCGACAATAATAATAATAATAATAATAATAATAATAATAATAATAATAATAATAATAATAATAATAATCGTTATTTCTACAAGTACATGTACAAGGTATACTAAAACCTGTGTCAGGAAACACTTGTCCTGTTTCCTGACGAACCTTACCTAACCTAACCTACAAGGTATACAGGCCTAGCTGACATCAATAACATACTACTATATAGAAAGCCCCTTGTTATGCTGAGCATTTCCCGCAAATTAGGTCAATTTTGTCCCAGGATGCGACCCACACCAGTCCACTAACACCCAGGTACCCATTTTACTGATGGGTGAACAGGAACAGCAGGTGTGAGGTGACTAACACCAAGGTGCAGAAAATTTTGATAATTTTCCTGTAATTTGTGTGTAAGAATTGATGGTGATAGCAATGTTTTTTTGAAACTATGTAGGTGTTTAACTTCAGTGACTTTTAAAAGATGTCCTGTGACATGACAACTAATATTCTCTATTATTTCCTTATAATCTGTAAAGAGTTGAATAAGTGAAAACAATTGTAATTTAGAGGAAATTAATATTTCAAGAATGAAAATGTAGTACACACCAGGAAATGTTATTAAATTAATTGAAAAGGTGTATTGGTAGACAAAAAACATAGGAGGAGAGCAACAAAAATGGCGAATACAGGTCAAACCGGGAATTTGTGGAGAATAAATCTCATTTAATCTAAGCCGACAGAAGTAGTATCGGCAAATATAGTTCCTATATAATAAGTGAATTTAACGTGTATCTGGAAGAGTTCAGATATAAAGTGATAATATCAAAAGGATGATACGAATGAAGACGTGAGCTGTTGCTGGAGAATCTACATTACCCACCACATATATCATCAACTATGTACGCCTCCCAGTGAATTAAATCTCACTTCAGGTAATGTAACTATTGGCCAATATTAATTGCATAGGATATGTCACCAAGATCATAATTTGGTGAGCATTATTTAAATTTCCTTCATATTTTTTCTAATGTAATTTATATATGTAATCAAACAAATTACTTAGGTAAAGTAATTGATATGACTGAATATATATACAGTCCACAACCAAATTTAATACAGCCAGTGTTACTGGCTTGGAATATTTTGTTTAAAATTCTAGAACCATATGTTCAAATAATTTTAATCTCCAGATGTGTGACCCTTCAAGGGGGGTTCCTTGATGCTGGTGAGGGGCTCTTGATCTAGGGAATTGGATCTGTCTCCAGTTCCCTGAATTAAGCCTGAATACTTTCCACCCCCCTCCCCACAGGCACTAAAATCCTACGGGTTTAGCGATCCCCCATGACTATAATAATAAAAAAGTGTGAATTAGGGGAGCTGAGGTGGGCATCGAAGGAGGGTCAGTGATGTGACCCCACTGTGCATAGTGGGTCACATCACTGCTGAAGTCCCACTTGTCTCTGAGGTACATCAGTATCAGTATGTACCAGAGTTCTCAGTTATGTGTGCGAAATGTTAATTCAGGATTGTACTTGTGAAATTCACCCACATAATTTCTCACTTCAGGTTCCTATTTTACTGATAGGTGAGCAGGGACAAAAGGTGTAAGGTAACACCCAGGTACCTATTTTGCTGCTAGGTGAACATGGACAGCAGGTGTCTTACGGTTAATGACGGTACACAAGGGATTTCAGCTGGAAGCTTTCTAGAAATGCCCAAAAATCTAACCCAAAGGAACCTAGTCTTAATACTAAGAGGCGTTAGCCTCTTTCTAGCATTTTACGTCACTCTAAGACATTAATGTTTAGATGCTGTTAATCTGAGACATTAATGTTTAGATGTTGTTAATCTGAGACATTAATGTTTAGATGCTGTTAATCTGAGACATTAATGTTTAGATGTTGTTAATCTGAGACATTAATGTTTAGATGTTGTTAATCTGAGACATTAATGTTTAGATGCTGTTAATCTGAGACATTAATGTTTAGATGCTGTTAATCTGAGACATTAATGTTTAGATGCTGTTACTCTGTCATTAATATTTAGATGCTGTTACTCTGTCATTAATATTTAGATGCTGTTACTCTGTCATTAATATTTAGATGCTGTTACTCTGTCATTAATATTTAGATGCTGTTACTCTGTCTCATTAATATTTAGATTCTGTTACTCTGTCTCATTAATGTTTAGATTCTGTTACTCTGTGACATTAAAAGATGCAAGATTTTTTCTTCTTTATCCTAACCTTTCTTTGTATTTTTCCTGTGTTAATTGGTTTTGAAGCCTATCTCTTACACGAGGCTAAATGTAACTTGTTCATTGCCAGTCGAGAGTCCTTAATGCCTGAAGGAAGGCTTACACCGAGAAGCCTACACCTGACAGTGTATAATGTATAATCTTGCTAGCTGGTGTATACAGTACAGTATAATCTTGCTAGCTGGTGTATACAGTAAAGTATAATCTTGCTAGCTGGTACCGACTTCAACCTTATAGTAAAGAAAGTCACTGTTAACTCTGGCTGCTTAAATGACCTTAACACCGTCTCAGTGGCCCACCTCGTTAGCACCATGATTAATACTAGCGTATATACATCGAGATGTGTATGTATATCTCTCAGTGTATATAACTGAGATGTGTATCTCTCATTGTGTGTAGATTGAAAGGTGCGTGTCTTAGTGTATATACGCAAACAGCTTCGTATACACTGAAAGGTGTTTTATCTCAGCATATTTACACTGATAGGTTCGTATGTATCTCTCGAGAGGAATGTATCAGGATAAAAAGACACAATGCTGCATGGAAACCTTTATTACTGCTACAACGTTTCGCCCAGGGCTGAACTTAATAAAGTATAAAGAAAACACACCACCTCGTAAAGCGGTGTCTTTATTTCAGAGGGAGATATGAGTTTACTGAGGCCAGTGAAGAGGCGAGGTCCAGAAGCTGTGACTCGACCCCTGCAACAACATATTGATGAGCACTGTTTGCTAAGCAAGTTTCAGAGGTAATGAGCTGTTTACAAAAATAACTGAATTCAGAACAATAATAACAAGCTAACGTAGTCATGAATTCAGTCATAAAATATGACCATACTATAGTATTTTTATGAGGCTATGAATTATTTTACAATGGGCAAAGTCAAGAGTATTTTTCAGAACGGCTGGTAATATTCTATACTGTGAATAAAATACTTTGGTATTTCTTGAGCGTTCTGTGAGTGAATTGCCTCCGTATTCGTGAATTTTGTCTCATCGTAGCACATAATAATGCAAGGTGTGGCAATTAGTTTCTCTGGAAAAGTTTATATTTGGTTGGTTCTACATCAGCTGATGGTCGATCACCATGTCCAGCCCTTCTAGGGCAGGGTAGGTGCCAAGGCTGGAGCTTGCTACCATCTGCGGCTCGCAAGCCTGTCCTTCCCGTTAGGGGAGGTGGCAGACCAGAGAGGCCTAGCATCTATCTACCTCCATGCCTCGTGGTGGTGGGGAATGTGGCTAGGCCTGGGGCCAGTTTGTCCCGCCGATGAGGGGTATCCCCTCCCATGGGAGACATAGGTCTCTGACACTCCCACGCCAGGGAGCCGGAGCCGGATCGCCATCTGGTAAAGACCTGGGCCGGGAGAATTCCCGGTGAATCAACACCTCCTACATCAGCTAATTCAGGGGAAAGACACCATGCCCAGCCCTTCTAGGGCGAGGTAGGTGCCATAGCTTGCTACCATCTGCAGCTCACTAGACTGCCATTCCCACGGTACCCCTGGGGCGTGGAAAATGGCAGACAAGATGCCTAGCTTCTCCCTACGAGCCCCGTGAGGGCGGGGAACGTGGCTAGGTCTGGGGACAATTGGTCCCAGACGATGAGGGGTACTTGTACCTCCTCCCATGGGAGACATAGGTCTCAGACACTCCCACGACAGGGAGCCAAGGCCGGGTCACCATCTGGAAAAGACCCGGGCCGGGAGTGTACCGGCGAATCTACAACAACAACAATCAGCTAATTATTTTTTTTTATTAACACATCGGCCGATTCCCACCAAGGTAGGGTGGCCCGAAAAAGAAAAACTTTCATCATCATTGACTCCATCACTGTCTTGCCAGAGGGGTGTTTTACACTACAGTTATAAAACTGCAACATTAACACCACTCTCCAGGTAAACTCCAGGTCCTCCTTCAGAGTGCAGACACTGTACTTCGCATCTCCAGGACTCAAGTCCGGCCTGCCGGTTTCCCTGAATCCCTTCATAAATGTTACTTTGCTCACACTCCAACAGCACGTCAAGTATTAAAAACCATTTGTCTCCATTCACTCCTATCAAATATGCTCACACATGCTTGCTGGAAGTCCAAGCCACTCGCACACAAAACCTCCTTTACCCCCTCCCTCCAACCTTTCCTAGGCCGACCCCTACCCCGCCTTCCCTCCACTACAGATTTATACACTCTCGAAGTCATTCTGTCTCGTTCCATTCTCTCTACATGTCCGAACCACCTCAACAACCCCTCAGCTCTCTGGATAATAGTTTTGGTAATCCTGCACCTCCTCCTAATTTCCAAACTCCGAATTCTCTGCATTATATTCACACCACACATTGACCTCAGAAATGACATCTCCACTGTCTCCAGCCTTCTCCTCATTGCAACATTCATCACCCATGCTTCACACCCATATAAGAGTGTTGGTATAACTATACTCTCATACATTCCCCTCTTTACTTCCATGGACTAAGTTCTTTGTCTCCACAGACTCCGAAGTGCTCCACTCACCCTTTTCCCCTCATCAATTCTATGATTCACCTCATCCTTCATAGACCCATCTACTGACATGTCCACTCCCAAATATCTGAATACATTCACCTCCTCCATACTCTCTCCCTCTAATCTGATATCCAATCTTTCGTCACCTAATCTTTTTGTTATCCTCATCACCTTACTCTTTCCTATATTCACTTTCAATTTTCTTCTTTTACACACCCTACCAAATTCATCCACCAACCTCTGCAACTTCTCTTCAGAATCTCCCAAAAGCACAGTGTCATCAGCAAAAAGCAACTGTGACAACCCCCACTTTGTATTTGATTCTTTATCATTTAACCCCACACCTCTTGCCAAGACCCTCGCATTCACTTCTCTTACAACTCCATCTATAAATATATTGAACAACCACGGTGACATCACACATCCTTGTCTAAGGCCCACTTTTACTGGGAAATCGTTCCTCTCCATCCTACACACTCTAACCTGAGCCTCACTATCCTCATAAAAACTCTTCAGCTAATTGTTTAGTTATAACTATGACCGTAATTTTTGGTCAGATGACCAAAAGCTCCAGCTGTGGGTCATCATATGATTAAAGACCCACGTCAGGAAACACTTGTCCTGTTTCCTGACAAACATTACACCTACCTACAATCAGCTAGTGTTTAAAAAAAATGTTTATAATTATTACCCTAATTTTTGAAGGGGTAGACCGGTAAGCCAGCGGAAGGCCTCGATCATATGACCAAAAGCTCCAGCTGCGGGTCATCATATGACCCACGTCAGGAAACACTTGTCCTATTTCCTGGCAAATCTTACCTAACCTAACCTATTAGCTAGAGCAAAAACTCCCAGAGGAATTTGTAATCCAGCAGAAGCCAAGCAGTGATGACATCCAGGAGTCTGTCGATTGTCTTGGATATGCCACAGATACGTGGCTCCACCTGTATGATATTGTTGATAAATGAACTCACTGGTGTCACTCTTCCTTTGTGTCAAGTTAATGAATTCCAAATGAGGTTCTTTTCTTATTATTGTCCTCAAACTTGAAGCTGACAACCCAAAGTCGTAGTCTACTCCTTCCTTGAAGGCAAACTCCCTAGCCACGTCATCAGTTCTATCATGCTTTTGAAGGTCAGTGTTAGAGGAAATCCACATAAGATGTTCGCTGACTCCACTATCTAGTCTCACCATCCCTGTATCTGGCTTCTAGCATGTCACACTTGACTCTCAGGAAGCTAAGAGCATTTATAGATAATAGGACCCCTCAGGGAAGGTTCCTTGACGGTGGTGAGGGGCTCTTGATCTAGGGAATTGGATCTGTGCTCCAGTTCCCTGAATTGAGTCTAAATACCTTCCATCCCCCCACAAGCTCTGTATAATCCCTACGAGTTTAGCGCTCCCCATGATTATAATAATAATATAGATAATAGGTAACCACCTAAAATAAAGAAGTCAGCTTTATATAAACATACACAGTTGAGGGCAAAGAGTATAAGAAACAATTCAGTTTTCAAGGACGAAGCGTACGTGTTGATGCATGCCCCAATTTACACGGTGAAGCATCGCACTGCATGATAACAAAACTGATTAACCACGCCATCAACACATATAATTTATGGAAGAGAATGTTGTGTGATGATGGAATGCGTCATGCTTACCTTCAAGACTAAGCTTCATCACGTATCTGTCCTGGTGAGCCGTGCTGTGAATTGATTATATCAGTGTATGTTATTATATCCGCCGTATATTGAAATAAATCATAACATTGGTGATCGGGCCAATGACAATAAATTGTTGGCAATTGATTCTTCATATGGTTTTTGCAGTTACTTACGGGGTAAAAATGTCATCATGGAGCGAGGTTAACTAAAGTTGTATATCACACTACCTCTCCCCAGGGCCTCCGTCAGAAATTTTGGAAGGCTGAACAAGAATGTTTTGGAGCCCCTGTGGGCAGGCTGAGAACCCCACAGTCTAAATGAATTTTACATAATTATTTTTCTAAATGAACTAAAAATAGTTGAAATTACCATTAAAAAAATAAAAATAAAACGTCTATGACTACAGGGCCCCCTTCAGAGATTCACAGCCGGGCCCTGGACCAATGTACCGGCTGAACCTCCCCTTTCATAGACCCAGCCTTCCTCACTGACCTCAATACTTCCTACCACACAAAGTTAATCTAATGATTTTACCACATTCTCAAAAAGTCTATTTACAGAAACATTCGCGTCGTGGAGGTCATGATTCATTATTTTATACGATATTTCCATTATTATTATTATTATTATTATTATTATTATTATTATTATTATTATTATTATTATTATTATTATTATTATTATTATTATTATTATTATTATTATTATATATTTAATACTTTTGAGTTTGAATTTATATTAGTGACAAAGTTCTGGTACAGTGAATACAGAACACTGGAGGATCACTCCAAAGAACAGAAAAGAACATGTACAATACCTGGGTATAATAATGTCAGCTGTTCTGTCTTTTAAAGAGCACAATAGAGCAAAAGCCAGTTAATTGACCAGGTGGATAAGGAGAACTTTCCAAACAAGAGAATTAATGCCAGTGGTAACACTCTTCAAATCACCAGTGTTCCCTCGTTTAGAGTACTGTTCAGTGTTAACAGCTCCGTCCAAGGCAGGAGAGATAGCAGAGCTGGAACACAATGTAGTGAGAATATATTGCCTGCATATAGCCAATAAAGCATTTCAACTATTGAAAATTCTCAGAGAATTGGAAATGTACTCACTGGAGAGAAGGCGAGAGAGGTGATACAAGATAATATACACGTGGAAGATAGTGGAGGGCCTTGTTACAAATCAGCTCACTACTATGACGAACTTAAGTAAGAGATATGGAAGTATATTTTATACTAAGTGAAAAACAATGGCCCTACGATTATTATTATCAAAGGAAGCGCTAAACCCACTAGGGTCATAGCGCTACAAAGCGCATTAAGAACACTGAGTCAACATTCGTGGTCCAAGACTATTCGACCTGATATCAGAAATATTGCTGGAACATTTGTGGGAGTAGTCAATAGGAAACGCTACTCTCATTTGTCCTGTTCCCCTACTTCTTGCACAATTGATTGAACGAGATTTCCACCCGTGGATTGTCTTGCACAATATATATATATATATATATATATATATATATATATACTATATATATATATATATATATATATATATATATATATATATGATAGAGTGGATAGGGGAGCAATGTGGCAGATATTGCAAGTGTATGGAATAGGTAGTAAGTTACTAAATGCTGTAAAGAGTTTTTATGAGGATAGTGAGGCTCAGGTTAGGGTGTGTAGGAGAGAGGGAGATTACTTCCCGGTAAAAGTAGGTCTTAGACAGGGATGTGTGATGTCATCATGGTTTGTTTAATATGGTTATGAATGGGGTTGTAAAGAAGTAAATGCTAGGGTGTTGGGGAGAGGGGTGGGATTAAATTATGGGGAATTAAATGCAAAATGGGAGTTGACACAGTTACTTTTTGCTGATGATACTGTGCTTATGGGAGATTCTAAAGAAAAGTTGCAAAGGTTAGTGGACGAGTTTGGGAGGGTGTGTAAAGGTAGAAAGTTGAAAGTGAACAAAGACAAGAGTGAGGTGATGAGGGTATCAAACGATTTAAATAAAGAAAAATTGGATATCACATTGGAGAGAGGGATTATGGAAGAAGTGAATGTTTTCAGATATTTGGGAGTTGACTTGTCAGCGGATGGGTTTATGTAGGATGAGGTTAGCCATAGAATTGATGAAGGAAAAAAGGTGAGTGGTGCGTTGAGGTATCTGTGGAGACAAAAAACGTTATCTATGGAGGCAAAGAAGGAAATGTATGAAAGTATACTGGTACCAGCACTTATATGGGTGTGAAGCATGGGTTATAAATGCTGCAGCGAGGAGGCGGCTGGAGGCAGTGGAGATGGCCTGTCTAAGAGGAATGTGTGGTGTAAATATTATGCAGAGAATTCGGAGTGTGGAAATTAGGAGGTGTGGAGTTACTAAAAGTATTAGTCAGAGGGCTGAAGAGGGGTTGTTGAGGTGGTTTGGTCATTTAGAGAGAATGGATCAAAGTAGAATGACTTAGAGAGCGTATAAATCTGTAGGGGAAGGAAGGAGGGGTAGGGGTCGTCCTCGAAAAGGTTGGAGGGAGGGGGTAAAGGGGGTTTTGTGGGAGAGGGGCTTGAACTTCCAGCAAGCGTGTGTGAGCGTGTTAGATTGGAGTGAATGGAAACGAATGGTTTTTGGGACCTGACGAGCTGTTGGAGTGTGAGCAGGGTAATATTTAGTGAAGAGATTCAGGGAAACCGATTATTATAGATTTAGCTGGACTTGAGTCCTGGAAATTTGAAGTACAATGCCTGCACTTTAAAGGAGGGGTCTGGGATAGTGACAGTTTGGAGGGACTTTTTCTAAACTGTCACAGTATCTGAGCGCCTCTGCAAAGACAGTGATTATGTATGAGTGTGGTGAAAGTGTTGAATGATGATGAAAGTATTTTCTTTTTGGGGATTTTCTTTTTTTGGGTCACCCTGTCTCGGTGGGAGACGGCCGACTTGTTGAAATATATATATATATATATATATATATATATATATATATATATATATATATATATATATATATATATATATAAGAAACATCTGTCAGTGACTCCCACATTGCTAAATATATATGTGACATCCACATCCTAGTGTACTGGCAGGCTTCCACGTGTCTATATTTACTGTAGGTCTGAGTAAAAACGGAGATTCATTCAGGGAAAAAATTTATAATGGTTCTGGAAACTATCATGCCATACATTCACACCCGGGGGATTTGGTGTGGAGAATTTGGCTCACAACCAGAGGGGTTCAGGAAGGCCGAGAGGTACGAGCCAATCTCCTGACACCTGTTGCCGCTGTTCACGTAGAGGTCAGTAGGTACTTGGGTGTTAGTCGATTGGTGTCTTGCATCCTGAGAAGGAGGAGAGTATATCTTAGGTAGGACTATGTTAATGAGGTACATACAATGTTCGTTTTATGGTATTGATAAGACTTTTCATCCATGTAAAGTCCCTGGGGAACGACACGTTTTCTCAATATAATAACATCAAACACATATTGTGCCTATTAGCATACTTGTCGCATAATATTGCAATTGATGTTTAGATAGTACTAGGCTCTGAAATTAGTTGAGGTTGGATAACACATCTTAGCCTAAGAAAAAATTATATACAAAATACAAAGCCTACACGATTAGGCTTTTGCAATTTATTAAAGGTGAACTAAAGAAACTTTATTTTAATCTGTATCCTCCATAATTTGACAATTCCGAGGAACTCTCCCTACTTACTAATTGGTTAACTAACGCCAGATTCGTTTGGCCAGAGGTCATCCGGTGGTCAAAATCCTTCATGAGGCGAAAACGTCCTCACGCAAAAATGTCTCTGTAATCTGCATTTGTATCTCTTAACCAGGCTCAATCCAAGGAACGGGAGGTCACCTCCAATTCCCTGGATCAAGAGCCCCTTATCGACATCAAGGAACCTCCTTTAAGAGAGGTCGATATACACAGAGGTAAAATGTAACCAGGACAAGATATGGCGCTGTTGAAAATGAAAGTGAAAACTGCAAAAAAAAAAAAAAAGATAGGCTGTAGAACAAGCTTTTAGTCAGACATTGTTTCGTTTTGTGTAGAGCTTAAAAATGTCTTGTTAAAGCTCTACACAGGGAAACGTTGTCATAATAAGGTGTTCTATGCCTGTGTTTCCTCCATTACTGTCAGCCAAGCGCTAATGTATATACTAAGGGAAGAGGTGTGTTATTTTCCTGCCTCTTTTCCCCAAGTCAGATTTAACAGCTGTGTCTACCTTCCTCTGTATATCACTGTACTTATCTAATTTGTGGCTCCGTGAGTCAAATCCTAGCTCCTGGACCCGCTGTCGTGAGGTATCTCATTACTCTGAAAGGAAGCTTTTTAGTTTCTTCTCACTTAAGAATAAACAATTATTACAAAATATTCTCGAGTTTTAAGTGTTCCCAACTCTATGCTCTTACCCGCTACTCAAGTGCCAGTTAGTTACTCAAATATTAGTCTGTCACTCAAATATTAACCTATCAATCACAAGGACTCCAATGAAAAGAAGTCACTGGTTTTTTTTTTTTTTGGGGGGTTATCCTAGGTAATTTACACATATTACTACGTAAGACCAATATAATAATCTAAAATTGTAATTGTAATTATGTGTAACCGTATCTAGGTAAACTTACAAGTGCTAGTTGTCTATCCACCTTGTTACTAGTAGTGTTTAAGTCATGTTTTTGAAGGCTGGGGGCGGCGGGGGGTCTAGTATTGTAGTTATCTTCCTTGTCTGAATTCGGCCAGTCTTTCGTAGACTGTCACTACCTGAGCTTTGCCAGTGTGTTGTGGGCCTCTGTTTTGTCTGTTAGTGCGTGCGCAAGTAAGAACAGGAGACCTCCATCCCCACCAACCCCCCCCCCCTCCCCCACTTCCTCCTGACCCGACCTTACACGTGTGCGAATCTTTGACTTGGTCCGTGGCTCGGCCGGCGCGGGGCGGACGGGGTTAAGGCTCGATCCAGATACTCTCTCCACGTGTCCCCCCCATTACTTTTAAGAATCACCCCTCATACCCCCCTTCCATTTACCCACGAGTCTGCCCCTCACCATTCCTCCTCCTCCTCCTCCTCCAGTTCCTCACAACAGCAGCAAGTCCATTTCTCCGTTAACCTTACGCCTCTGTTCGAACCTCAAACATTGGTGCTGGTGGAGGGCTCTTGATCTACGGAGTCCCGTACCTCAGTTGCTAGCGCACTCAGCTCACATTCAGGTCCGTGGTTCGATCTCCAGTACGGGTGGAAACATTAGGACGTGTTTCCTTAAGGCATCTGCTGTCCATGTTCACCAAGCAGCAAGTAGGTACCTGGGTGTTAGTGGACTGGTGTGGGTCGCATCCTGGGGACAAAATTAACCTTATTTGCCCGAAATGCTGAGCATAATAAGGAGCTTTCTATATTGTATGTCATTGATGTCAGCTATGGTCTGTATAAGTTTTACATGTACTTGTAAAAATAGATTATTATTATTATTATTAAAGACCTAGTGCTCTTTCCCCCTCCCCTTCCTCGGCTAAAGCCTGATTTCCTCCATTCCCCAGGCACTGTATGACCCTTACCAGGTTATCGTAACAGTAACAGCAATAACAACAATTAATAATAATAATAATAATAATAATAATAATAGTGGAGATTACGTTTTTTGTCTTATGAAGTATTTAATACCTGAAGCTTGTGGAGAGACATCCCAGGCTTCCCAATTTGTGAGTGACTCGACATGCTAGCCAGCTGTGTATGTATGTTGTTTGAGAGGTATATCTCTTAGATTTAGTTGTATATGCACTGAGAGATGTATATTTCTCAGCGTATACGCGTTGAGAGTTGGATTTAATTCCTAATACAATGACAGTATTTCTGACTGGTGGTGCATTGACTTTCAACCTTAATGGTCATCGTGTAGTCGACAGGTTCTTAAACCTGATAAATCAACCACAACATACAGGCCAGAAGTGTATATACTCTGAGAGGTGTACCTCTTAGTATATATACACTAAGTGATGTATATCGGTGTATATACACTGAGAGGTGTACCTCTTAGTATATATACACTAAATGACATATCTCAGTGTATATACACGTAGGTGTCTCATTTTATAAGCATTGGAAGGTTTTTCTCAGTGTATATATAATGAAATGTATGAAAGTATATACAGAGGTGTGACTGTATATACACTGAGAAGTTTGAGTGTATATACACTGGTAGGTATAATATATATATATATATATATATATATATATATATATATATATATATATATATATATATTTTATATATTCACTAAGACAGGAAAATGTATATATATTTAGATATGAAAGTTTATATACACTGGTCGGTATGTTTCTCAGCGTGTATATATATATATATATATATATATATATATATATATATATATATATATATTTAATTTAAATTTAAATTTTAATGGACTTGAGTCCTGGAAATGGGAAGTACAATGCCTGCACTTTAAAGGAGGGGTCTGAGATAGTGACAGCTGGGAGGGACTATTCTCAGCTGTCGTATCTGAGCGCCTCTGCAAAGACAGTGATTATGTATGAGTGTGGTGAAAGTGTTGAATGATGATGAAAGTATTTTCTTTTTGGGGATTTTCTTTCTTTTTGGGTCACCCTGTCTCGGTGGGAGACGCAACCTGCTCCTGTTTGGCAATGTCTGTCTTGCAGTTCCTGAAAGACGAGGCAAACTGCTAACCACTTCAGTCATCAAGGCGGTGCGCAACTACCCAAGAACAGATAAGTGTGTCCCTCTGCCCCACCATCGCAGGAATCACAGAGGTAGACCCAAGAAAAACTCCACTGAAAACGAGAAAATTTGCGCACAGGTTAGCAAAAAAATCGAAGAAGGCAACACAGTGGGAGCAATCAGAATAATTACAAGTGACAACACTGTAGCTCCCAAAGATGAGGCCACAGCTCAAGCACTAAGAGACAAGCATCCAACAAGGGACACCATAGCCATCAACAACAACCCTGAAGGAGACCCCATCACTGAACAATTAATTTTGCCAGAATCAGAAGTGTATAAGGCGATAGTGTCATTTCCAACAGGATCTGCAGGAGGTTACACTGGAATTCGACCACAACACCTCAAAGAGATGGTAAATCCAGTACTCGGAGCATCTGCATCAATTCTCCTCACCGAATTAACAACTTTTGTCAACAACTGCCTGGCTGGGCGAATCCCAGAAGAAATTAAACCTTTCTTTTTTGGAGCCTCATTATGCGCTTTGAAGAAGAAGGATGAGGGAATCAGACCCATTGCTGTTGGTAACACCCTTCGCCGCCTAGTTGCCAAAGCAGCAGTAAGAAACATTCGCCTAGAAGCTGCCAGTTTACTCCAGCCACACCAACTGGGCTTTGGGGTCTCTCAAGGCAGTGAAGCCGCAGCTCATGCGGCAAGGGCCTACATCAGGGACCTATCAGAAGACAAGGCCGTAGTCAAACTTGACTTTAGAAATGCCTTTAATATGGTGAAGAGAGATGTGGTCTTGCCAGCCGTTCGAGAGCGGTTCCCCAGTCTCTTTCCCTTCATTTCAGCTGGCTACAGCAAACCCTCGACTCTTTTGTTTGGGGAACATGAAATTCCCTCATCTGAGGGTGTTCAGCAGGGTGATCCACTCGCTCCACTTCTCTTCTGTTTGGCAGTAAGAGAACTAACTTCCAGCCTATGCAGCGAGCTCAACATCTGGTACCTGGATGATGGCACTCTGGCAGGTACTGGGAGTCCTTGTTAGAGGACCTACAACGGTGAAGACACAGGGAGAAGCCTTAGGACTCATCCTTAATCCCTCAAAGTGTGAAATTATCACAACAAATCAGGAAATAATCAATGCGGTGCAAACAATCCTCCCAGAAGTCACTACTATAACTCCATCCAACAGTACCCTCCTGGGAGCACCGCTGGGTCACCACGCCATCGACACTGTCCTCAAGGACAAAGTGAATGACCTGAAAAGAATGGAGGAGAGAATAAGTGATCTTGATGCCCATGATGCCCTGTATCTCCTCACAAGGTGTCTTACTATGCCAAGACTCACTTACTTCTTGAGGTGCCACCTCTTTTGAAAACCCAACACTTGACGAGTATGACGCACACCTGAGATCAACCTTCAAGAAGGCACTGAATCTGTCACTAGAGGATCAGCAATGGGAGCAGGCAACCCTCCCAGTGCGACTTGGAGGTATAGGGGTGCGCAAAGCAAGGCATGTAGCGTTACCTGCATTTCTGTCATCGTGTTTGGCCTCCTGTGGATTAGTCAAGAGGATTGTCCCTGAACGTTTGAGAGGTGTGGTGGGAGCTGAAGACCCCAAGTTCATTGAAGCAGCAGTGCAGTGGGACATCATGGCAGACTCCTCCAGTAGACCAGCTCCTCCCAAAGAGCACAAACAGTCCCACTGGGACAAACCGATCATGGAAAAATTTCCAACACAATGCTCACCAACGCTTCAGGAAAGGACAAAGCTCGTCTCCTAGCGGTGAGGGCACCACACTCAGGAGATTTCCTTCTTGCTGTTCCCAATTCCTCTCTGGGCACTCGACTCGACCCACAGGCCATTCGGATTGGTGTTGCTCTTCGCCTAGCCGCCCCATACTCACCGAACATAGGTGTATTTGCGGCAGGGCGACGGCTGATCAATTCGGACTTCATGGTCTAGTGTGTCACACATCAGAAGGAAGTATGCTAGACATGAGGAGGTCAATGACATCATAAAGAAAGCCTCGCCACAGCCCGTTGCCCAGCTCAACGGAACCCCAAGTGCAGAGGTCTGATGGAAGTCAAAAGCGTCCTGATGGAGCCACCATGCTACCCTGGAAGGATGGTAAGCAGATTGCTTGGGACTACACCTGTGCTGCCACATTGGCAGACACCTACCTGCCACACTCCTTAGCCGAAGGGGTGGAGCTGCCAGCCACAGGGAGATCCAGAAGACCCGCAAATATGAAGACCTTCCCTCTTGCTATAACTTCATCCCAATAGGGTCGGAGACCCATGGAGCATGGGGCAAGTGTGCTCTAAAGTTTCTCAAGGAGCTGGGTGGAAAACTCATCATAGAAACCAAGGACCACAGGGCGACCAGCTTCCTCTTTCAGAGACTCAGTGTTGCGATCCAGAGGGAAATACCTGCAGTATTCTGGGCACGCGGCCCACTGCCGGGAGTTGGACGAAGTATTTGACATGTAGCTCTGAGTTGTTATCTATGTTGTTTTACTCCCCATTGTATTTTGTCTTGAAATAAAGTTTGTAAAAAAAAAAAAAAGATGGGGTGGTAGGGAAGTGGAATATTCAAATGGCTTCAGAAAGAAATCTAAATATTCTTCCTTGAAGTCTTTTTATCCACTTCTCGAGGCAATGGTCCCACAATTGACACCAGAGGTGGACCCCATCCTATATAATATATATATATATATATATATATATATATATATATATATATATATATATATATATATATATATATATATATATATATATATATATATATATATATATATATATATGTCTCAGTTTGTAGACATTGGGAGATGTACCTCTTAGTGTATATTCGCTGGAAGATGTCTCTTAGTGTAGATAAACCGAGGTGTCTAATGTATATACACTGAAAGGTGTCAGTGATATACAGAGGTGTGAGTGTATATAGATTCAAAACTGAGCCTCTCAGTTTATACATTTTGTGTATATCTTGGCAGACTCAAGTGTTATACGCCTGGGTGTGCTACCAAGGTCAACAAAGTGTATTGAAACACTAAATAGCGACAGAAATAAACGAGAAGCACAAGTTTCGTGTTGATAAAAGTGAAGATGATCGTTTGACGCACACACAAGGTCGTGGAAAACGAACATTGGGTAGGCTGAAGAGGTGCTCTGACAAGTAGCTGTTCGAGTTCAATCTCATCGACTTTTCCAGCATGCTAAGAAATTTTCCAGCATGCTAAGAAGTTTTCCAGCAGGCTAAGAACTTTTTTTTAGCATGTAAATTAGCTTTCCAACAAACGACGAAGTTTTCTAACATGCCAAGAGAAGTTTTTCAACATAATAGGAAGTTTCCCAGCTTGTCAAGAAGTTTTCCAGCTTGTCAAGAAGTTTTCCAGCTTGTCAAGAAGTTTTCCAGCTTGATAGGACATTTTTAAGCATGTTAAGAAGTTTTGCAGTGTAAGACGTGTGGCTTGGACGAGAGGGTTACCGAGCGGTGGCGTTATAGCCTAGGAGAGACGCGGTGGCGTTATAGCCTAGGAGAGACGCGGTGGCGTTATAGCCTAGGAGAGACGCGGTGGCGTTATAGCCTAGGAGAGACGCGGTGGCGTTATAGCCTAGGAGAGACGCGGTGGCGTTATAGCCTAGGAGAGACGCGGTGGCTTTATAGCCTAGGAGAGACGCGGTGGCGTTATAGCCTAGGAGAGACGCGGTGGCGTTATATCCTAGGAGAGACGCTATGAATTTCTGCCAACCAAGCTTATAATTCCTTAGGAAATAGTATATTAGCCAATAATGTGAAGATGGGGATATAAGTTACAAAGTGAGTGTGTGATAAGTAAGACGTGAAACAGTTAGGTATCTTTATTCCGAAACGTTTCGCCTACACAGTAGGCTTCTTCAGTCGATGAAGAGTGAGCACAAGCAATAGAGATACAAAGATGTCATCAGTCCATCACCCGCCTACCAGTGACAATGTCTTCGTCTGCTACACCTCCGTTACCACCTGATGCCAGTATATAAGCGCCAGCCTTCTTTCCTGAGCTCCAACGGGTGGCCATCATCTGACTCAGACCCGCGTCAGGGAACACTTGTCCTGTTTCCTGCCGGACATTATCTAACTTTGTCTTTGTTTCAGACTCTTCAAGACTACGGTGCTCTTCACCAACTCCAAGGCTGAGGGACTCATTACCTCATCTTTTGTATACAGTTCTACTGTCTTCCAATTATGTCCTTGAACTTGTATTGATAAAGCCGGTTCGCCGGTGCTGTCCCGGCCCGGGGTCTTTTCCAGATGGTGACCCGGCTGCCCGGGGACACTTAATACATGTGAACTTACTTTATTGTTTAAATGTTTCGCCTATACAGTAGACTTCTACAATCACATACAGAGGCAGAAGTCCATCAGCCTGGAGAAGAGTTCAGCTCCATAGTCTGGAACGACCATGGAGCTGAACTCTTCTCTAGGCTGAGGGACTGACAACCTCGAATGCTATTTCTCCAGGGTTAATGGACTAATTGTATCATCTTTTAACAATAATAATAATAATCTTTATTTCTACAAGTACTTGTTCAAGGTATACAGACATAGCTGACATCAGTGATATACTATATAGAAAACCACTTGTCATGCAGAGCATTTCGGGCAAATTAGGTCAATTTTGTCCCAGGAATCGACCCACACCAACCAACTAACACCCAGGTACTCACTTTACTGATGGGGGAAAACTGGACAGCAGGTGATTTAAGGAAACACGTCCTATGTTTATCAGCCGTACCGAGGAATCGAACCCCGGACCAGTGTGTGTGAACTGAGAGCGCTAGCGATCGAGGAACGGGCCATTTCACTACTACACCTACTGCCTCCGTATTTGACTGAAGAAACCTACTGTGTAGACGAAACGTTTCAACAATATAGATACCCAACTGTTGCACATGTGTATTAATCACCACCTCAGATACTAATCAAACCCAGCCCTTCTCACTCGTATTTGTACAATCTCTTTTTAAGGTTACATCTGGGCCCAGAGACTGGGCCCCAATGAAACATCATATTTTAAACTCTTCCTCTCTCTTGTTCGACATAAGACGGCATTTGTAGAACTGTATCATGCGTATCAAGTTTGTGTTTTGTTTCGTTTCTGGAGTATTACGTAAGACACATGTACAACAGTTAGGTATCTTTATTCTAAAACGTTTCGCCTACACAGTAGACTTCTTCAGTCGAGTACAGAAGAGTTAGCAGAAGGAGTAGAGATGTGAAGACGCTGTAATCAATCAGTGCATCACCCTTGAAGACGTAGTTTTGAGGTGGTCAGTCCCTCAGCCTGGAGAAGAGTTTTGTTCCATAGTCTGGGACGATGTTCCAGTGTGCCCTTGGCGTCAAGGTTTTTTTTTCTACTGTTCAGAGGGAAGTGTCAGTGGGATTGCGTTTTGTGCTGCGTTTACCGGACACAACTTTCCGATCCATTCAAGTTTAGTGCATGTTTTTTAACAATATTACTACTACTACTAATAATAATAATAATAATATTATTATTATTATTATTATTTAATAGTTACTGAAGCCTTCGTACAAATATATAATCGAGGGAGAGACAATATGGCCTTGGCCATAATCACCAGTATGAGCTCTAACACAACCTGTCTTGTTGGCCCTTGGACTGTGTGCGCGCGCGCGCGTGTGTGTATACTCATCTATTTCTGGTTGCAGTGGTCGAGCCATAGCTCTTGTATGTATGTGTGGGTGGGTGTGCGTGCGCCCACTACCTGTCAGTACACACACCTGCATACACCCTGTTTACTGACACCTAACTGCAAAACACCTGGAGATACCTGGAGCTTAACACTGCAAAACATCTGCTTAAAATCCAACATGAAATAACCCATAACTAACATTCTTCGCATAAAAAATATCACAATATCACATGCATTGAAAACTTTAAATCTCACAGCCTGCTATATCGACACGCGTATTTTTTTTTAGTATAGATCTATCACTAGAGTGTTGGGGGTGCTGTGTGGCTTGGGCGGCGCGGGGCGGACGGCGTCTTAGCAGGGCGGCGCGTGTAACCACATTTCAGGTCGTATTAACTGCGTTGTAGTCCCTTCTTTTTCTGAGTACTTGCACAGGTTTGTGTTTTCCTTTCATAGAGCGGCAACAGTGATTGTGTGATACACAGTGTGAATGGTAGCCACACTGTGGGAGGATCCAGGAAGCTATACTATCCATTACGAGTGTTATAATGTGGAAGCACGCAGTGTGTACCTACACTCTGTGCCCTAGTTTCTTTTGCTGTACTCTTGAGTCGTCCTGTCGTATCCCTTCACACATTATTATTATCATCATGGGGACCGCTAAATCCGTAGGGATTATACAGCGCCTTTGGGGGAGGGGTGGAAGGCATTCAGGGTCAATTCAGGGAACCGGAGCACAGATTCAATTCCCTAGATCAAGAGCCCCTCACCAGCGTCAAGGACCCTCCCGTGAGGGGTCCGTCACACAGGATAGGATTTTCTGAGGAATTTCAGCATACTGGATGTTTTACCCACGCGAGGAAATGTGTCAGCCTGAGCTGGGAGACTTCAGTAGGGGAATGAGAATGTCGTCAAGTATTTATCAAGTATCAAGTATCAAGTATTTATCTGCTACAGAAGTTTCCTTGCAACAGAGCTGGATTATTATAAGAATGAAAACCAAGTGTTAAACCTACTAGGGTCATAACAGCGCTGCAACGCAGATGGAGTTGTTATTACTTTGGAATTACCATACCAGAGGATGTCCTATCACGCACTGGAGTAGTGCAACTAGTCAACTTTTATGTGTGTTGTGTTGTGTGTGTTGTGTGTGTGTGTGTGTGTGTGTGTGTTGTGTTGTGTGTGTTGTGTGTGTTGTGTGTGTGTGTGTGTGTGTGTTGTGTGTGTGTGTGTGTGTGTGTTGTGTGTGTGTGTGTGTGTGTGTGTGTTGTGGTGTGTTTGTGTGTGTATGTGTGTGTGTGTGTGTATGTTGTGTTGTGGTGTGTGTTGTGTGTGTGTTGTGTTGTGTGTGTGTTGTGTTGTGTCTGTATTGTGTGTGTTGTGTGTGTTGTGTGTGTGTGTGTGTTGTGGTGTGTGTGTGTGTGTGTGTTGTGTTGTGGTGTGTGTGTGTGTGTGTGTTGTGTTGTGGTGTGTGTTGTGTGTGTGTTGTGTTGTGTGTGTGTGTGTGTGTGTGTGTTGTGTTGTGGTGTGTGTTGTGTTGTGGTGTGTGTTGTGTTGTGGTGTGTGTGTGTGTGTGTTGTGTTGTGGTGTGTGTGTGTGTGTGTGTTGTGTTGTGGTGTGTGTTGTGTTGTGGTGTGTGTGTGTGTGTGTGTGTTGTGTTGTGTGTGTGTGTGTGTTGTGTTGTGTTGTGGTGTGTGTTGTGTGTTGTTGTGTTGTTTGTGGTGTGTGTTGTGTGTGTGTTGTGTTGTGTGTGTGTGTGTGTGTGTGTTGTGTTGTGGTGTGTGTTTGTGTGTGTTGTGTTGTGTTGTGTTGTGTTGTGGTGTGTGTTGTGTGTGTTTGTTTGTTGTGTGTTGTGTGTGTGTGTTTGTTGTGTGTTTGTTGTGTGTGTGTGTGTGTGTGTGTTGTGGTTGTGTTGTTGTGTGTGTGTTGTGTTGTGTTGTGTTGTGGTGTGTGTTGTGTGTGTGTTGTGTTGTGGTGTGTGTTTGTGTGTGTTGTTTGTTGTGTGTGTGTGTGTTGTTTGTTGTGTGTGTGTTGTGTTGTTTGTGTGTGTGTTGTGTGTGTGTTGTGTTGTGGTGTGTATTTTGTGTGTTGTTGTGTTGTGTGTGTGTGTGTGTGTGTGTTGTGTTGTGGTTGTTTGTGTGTGTTGTTTGTGTTGTTTGTGTTGTGGTGTGTGTTGTGTGTGTGTTTGTTGTGGTGTGTGTTGTGTGTGTGTTGTTTGTGTGTGTGTGTGTGTGTGTTGTGTTGTGTGTGTGTTTGTGTTGTGTTATGGTGTGTGTTTGTGTGTGTTGTGTTGTGTTGTGTGTTGTGTGTGTGTTGTGTTGTGGTGTGTGTTGTGTGTGTGTTGTGTTGTGGTGTGTGTGTGTGTGTGTGTTGTGTTGTGGTGTGTGTTGTGTGTGTGTTGTGTTGTGGTGTGTGTTGTGGTGTGTGTTGTGTTGTGTGTTGTGTTATGTCCTATTGTTGTGTTTATGTGTTTTGTGTTGTGGTGTATGTTGTGTTCGTTGTTTTGTGTGTGTGTGTGTGTGTGTGTGTGTTGTGTTGTGTTGTGTTTTGTGTGTTTTGTGTTGTGTTTGTGTGTTGTGTTGTGTGTTGTGTTGTGTGTTGTGGTGTGTGTTGTGTTGTGTGTTGTGTTGTGTCTGTATTGTGTGTGTTTGTGTGTTTTGTGTTGTGGTGTGTGTTGTGTTGCGTTGTTTTGTGTGTGTGTGTGTGTGTGTGTGTGTTGTGTTGTGTTGTGTTTTGTGTGTTTTGTGTTGTGTTTGTGTTGTGTTATGTGTTATGTTGTATGTTGTTGTGATGTGTTGTTTGTGTGTGTGTTTATGTCTTATTGTGTGTGTTTGTGTGTTTTGTTATTTTGTGTTTGTTGTGTTTTGTGTGTGTGTTGCGTGCATTGTGTTTGTGTGTGTGTGGGGGGTAGACGTAATAAAAGAGTAGGAGAATAAACTACAAAACAGACTGGAAAGTAAACAGAAGAAATAATGAGTATGTAAATCAGGAAATAAAGAATAAGAATAACACAGTGGAAAGAAAACAAGACAAAGTAAGGACTGGTCTGGTGAGAAGGAACTGTAATAAAAAAAATAATAGTTTCTTCTCACTATCTTTTTCCTTGTCTCTGCTGTATAACCCTTGTGGGTTTAGTGCTTAATTCTGATTGTAATACTTTCCTTGTTTCTCTTTTTCTCTCTCTCTTCCACTTACGATATGTTATTGTCACTCCCTATTTCCTCATTTATATATTTTTCCACCATTCACCTTCCCCTTTCTTAATTATTCATTTTTTATTTTCCTTTATTTTTTTTATTATCCTATTCATGTTTTCCTTGTAATATAATCTCTTGTTCCTTTTACTACGGCTATTAATATATTATCATCAACATTATTAGCTTCCTCTTCTCTCTTCTTCTTCCTCTTCTCTCTTCTTCTTCTTCTTCTTCTTCTTCTTCTTCTCTCTTCTTCTTCTTCTTCTTCTTCTTCTTCTTCTTCTTCCTCTTCTCTCTTCTTCTTCTTCTTCTTCTTCTTCTTCTTCTTCTTCTTCTTCTTCTTCTTCTTCTTCTTCTTCTTCTTCTTCTTCTTCTTCTTCTTCTTCTTCTTCCTCTTCTCTCTTCTTCTTCTTCTTCTTCTTCTTCTTCTTCTTCCTCTTCTCTCTTCTTCTTCTTCTTCTTCTTCTTCTTCTTCTTCTTCTTCTTCCTCTTCTTCTTCTTCTTCTTCTTCTTCTTCTTCTTCTTCTTCTTCTTCTCTCTTCTTCTTCTTCTTCTTCTTCTTCTTCTTCTTCTTCTTCTTCTTCTTCTTCTTCTTCTTCTTCTTCTTCTCTCTTCTCTCTTCTTCTTCTTCTTCTTCTTCTTATTCTTCTTCTTCCTCTTCTTCTTCTTCTTCTTCTTCTTCTTCTTCTTCCTCTTCTTCTTCTTCTTCTTCTTCTTCTTCTTCTTCTTCTTATTCTTCTTCTTCTTCTTCTTCTTCTTCTTCTTCTTTTCTTCTTTTCTTCTTCTTCCTCTTCTTCTTCTTCTTCTTCTTCTTCTTCTTCTTCTTCTTCCTTTCTTCTTCTTCTTCTTCTTCTTCTTCTTCTTCTTCTCTTCTTCTTCTTCTTCTTCTTCTTCTTCTTCTTCTTCTTCTTCTTCTTCTTCTTCTTCTTCTTCCTCTTCTCTCTTCTTCTTCTTCTTCTTCTTCTTCTTCTTCTTCTTCTTCTTCTTCTTCTTCTTCTTCTTCTTCTTCCTTTTCTTCTTCTTTTTTTTTCTTCTTCTTCTTCTTCTTCCTTCTTCTCTCTTCTTCCTCTTCTTCTTCTTCTTCTTCTTCTTCTTCTTCTCTCTTCTTCTTCTTCTTCTTCTTCTTCTTCTTCTTCTTCTTCTTCTTCTTCTTCTTCTTTTCTTCTTCTTCTTCTTCTTCTTCTTCTTCTTCTTCTTCTTCTTCTTCTTCTTCTTCTTCCTCTTCTCTCTTCTTCTTCTTCTTCTTCTTTTTCTCTCTTCTTCTTCTTCTTCTTCTTCTTCTTCTTCTTCTTCTCCTTCAAATATGACTAGACACGTTACCGTTCAAGAGTTGTATATCAACAGATATTTATAGTTCACTTGAGAGCAGAAAAAGTGGTGTCACAACTCAAGTGCCAGTTCAGGGCCCCACCTCTTAAACTACAATCGATCGCAATTAGTAATTCGTTGGCACTTGTACCTTATCATATCTCGAAACTATGTAGTGAATTTGTCTCCGCTACTGGATAACATCTTTGGCTTTTCAACATATCTACCGGAATTTAAGAAGGTTATTATTTTCTGAGGGAATCAATGCCATAGGAGGCAAGCCTACTGTGCCTATTTTTTGGGGGGGTGCGGGGGGTGTCTTAAGATACTGTAGATAAGTTTGCCAGGACGGGTCCTGACCCCGGGCCTTCTCCATGTAGTGGCGTGTTATGTTGTGAATTGCACTTTTAGAATTCAAATGTCAAACAATACTATCAGTCGTTATCATATATTTAACACTAACAGGTCATCAGTCATCACAATACACTCAACCAAATACACGCTATCAGTCATCACAATATTCTCGCACAAACACACTATCAGTCATCACAATATTATCGCACAAACACGCTATCAGTCATCACAATATTATCGCACAAACACGCTATCAGTCATCACAATATTATCGCACAAACACGCTATCAGTCATCACAATATTATCGCACAAACACGCTATCAGTCATCACAATATTATCGCACAAACACGCTATCAGTCATCACAATATTATCGCACAAACACGCTATCAGTCATCACAATATTATCGCACAAACACGCTATCAGTCATCACAATATTATCGCACAAACACGCTATCAGTCATCACAATATTATCGCACAAACACACTATCAGTCATCACAATATTATCGCACAAACACACTATCAGTCATCACAATATTATCGCACAAACACACTATCAGTCATCACAATATTATCGCACAAACACGCTATCAGTCATCACAATATTATCGCACAAACACGCTATCAGTCATCACAATACAGGTGCTTCCCATCAAAGGCAACCAGAAACATGATTGGTGTTGAGTTACGTCACTGTTGTTGTCTTCTGAGGATGGTGGCTGGTTGAGGGAGGGGCAGGGAGGCCCTGAGGGATGGTGGCTGGGTTGAGGGAGGGGGAGGCCCTGAGGGATGGTGGCTGGTTGAGGGAGGGGCAGGGGAGGCCCTGAGGGATGGTGGCTGGTTGAGGGAGGGGCAGGGGAGGCCCTGAGGGATGGTGGCTGGTTGAGGGAGGGGCAGGGGAGGCCCTGAGGGATGGTGGCTGGTTGAGGGAGGGGCAGGGGAGGCCCTGAGGGATGGTGGCTGGTTGAGGGAGGGGCAGGGGAGGCCCTGAGGGATGGTGGCTGGTTGAGGGAGGGGCAGAGGAGGCCCTGAGGGATGGTGGCTGGTTGAGGGAGGGGCAGGGAGGCCCTGAGGGATGGTGGCTGGTGAGGGAGGGCAGGGGAGGCCCTGAGGATGGTGGCTGGTTGAGGGAGGGCAGGGGAGGCCCTGAGGGATGGTGGCTGGTTGAGGGAGGGGCAGGGGAGGCCCTGAGGGATGGTGGCTGGTTAGGGAGGGGCGGGGAGGCCCTGAGGGATGGTGGGTGGTTGAGGGAGGGGCAGGGGAGGCCCTGAGGGATGGTGGCTGGTTGAGGGAGGGGCAGGGGAGGCCCTGAGGGATGGTGGCTGGTGTAGGGAGGGGCAGGGGAGGCCCTGAGGGATGGTGGCTGGTTGAGGGAGGGCAGGGAGGCCCTGAGGGATGGTGGTGGTGTAGGAGGGGCAGGGAGGCCCTGAGGATGGTGGCTGGTTGAGGGCAGGGGAGGCCCTGAGGGATGGTGGCTGGTGTAGGGAGGGGCAGGGGAGGCCCTGAGGGATGGTGGCTGGTGTAGAGAGGGGCAGGGGAGGCCCTGAGGGATGGTGGCTGGTTGAGGGAGGGGCAGGGGAGGCCCTGAGGGATGGTGGCTGGTTGAGGAGGGGCAGGGAGGCCCTGAGGGATGGTGGCTGGTTGAGGGAGGGGCAGGAGGCCCTGAGGATGGTGGCTGGTTGAGGGAGGGGCAGGGAGGCCCTGAGGGATGGTGGCTGGTTGAGGAGGGGCAGGGAGGCCCTGAGGGATGGTGGCTGGTGTAGGGAGGGGCAGGGAGGCCCTGAGGATGGTGGCTGGTGAGGGAGGGGCAGGGGAGGCCCTGAGGGATGGTGGCTGGTGAGGGAGGGGCAGGGGAGGCCCTGAGGGATGGTGGCTGGTGTAGGGAGGGCAGGGAGGCCCTGAGGATGGTGGCTGGTTGAGGGAGGGGCAGGGAGGCCCTGAGGGATGGTGGCTGGTGTAGGAGGGGCAGGGAGGCCCTGAGGGATGGTGGCTGGTGTAGGGAGGGGAGGGAGGCCCTGAGGGATGGTGGCTGGTGTAGGGAGGGGCAGGGAGGCCCTGAGGGATGGTGGCTGGTGTAGGAGGGCAGGGAGGCCCTGAGGATGGTGGCTGGTGTAGGGAGGGGCAGGGAGGCCCTGGGGGATGGTGGCTGGTGTAGGGAGGGGCAGGGAGGCCCTGAGGGATGGTGGTTGGTGTAGGGAGGGGCAGGGGAGACCCTGAGGGATGGTGGCTGGTGTAGGGAGGGCAGGGAGGCCCTGAGGGATGGTGGCTGTGTAGGGAGGGGCAGGGAGGCCCTGAGGGATGGTGGCTGGTGTAGGAGGGGCAGGAGGCCCTGAGGATGGTGGCTGGTGTAGGGAGGGGCAGGGGAGGCCCTGAGGGATGGTGGCTGGTGTAGGGAGGGGCAGGGGAGGCCCTGAGGGATGGTGGCTGGTGTAGGGAGGGGCAGGGGAGGCCCTGAGGGATGGTGGCTGGTGTAGGGAGGGGCAGGGGAGGCCCTGAGGGATGGTGGCTGGTGTGGGGAGGGGCAGGGAGGCCCTGAGGGATGGTGGCTGGTTAGGGAGGGCAGGAGGCCCTGAGGGATGGTGGCTGGTGTTGGGAGGGCTGGGGAGGCCCTGAGGGATGGTGGCTGGTTTGAGGAGGGCAGGGGAGGCCCTGAGGATGGTGGCTGGTTAGGGAGGGGCAGGGAGGCCCTGAGGGATGGTGGCGGGTTTAGGGAGGGGCGGGGAGGCCCTGAGGGATGGTGGCTTGTTGGAGGGCAGGGGAGGCCCTGAGGGATGGTGGCTGGTTGAGGGAGGGGCAGGGGAGGCCCTGAGGGATGGTGGCTGGTTTAGGGAGGGGCTGGGGAGGCCCTGAGGGATGGTGGCTGGTGTTGGTGGGGGTCACAGAGTATTGTCTGGGAGGATAGGGTACGTTACGTTAGTCTAGGCTGTGTTACGTTACAGTTAGTTTGCTCAGGTTAGCTAGACTAGCACAGCATCCTAGTGACTTTCTTTTCTCATTAACAATATTTTATTACATCTAAACTACATTTTGTAAACTGCACAGAAAAATAAAGTTTAACTTACGTTCTTCAAGCCTATCTAGCGCCAGTCTTTAATGTTTCAATCTAACACGCAACTAACTAGTTGGAACCCTTTAACCCCTAACATATTTATATATATATATACATCGATTATTATTCGGTGCATATACAGTGGAGAGGGAAAGGAGGGTAAACATGTATTGGTCTTATTCATATTTCGGATACGCAGAATATCACCACGTCTCTCCTAAGGGTATATTAGAGCCAGTGAAGGGGGCTGCTTACCTATTAATGGTTCCAAAGATCAGTCAGGCTATTGGTGTTGGTGCTAGCAGAAGGAAAAACGAGATTCGCAGGTCTATCTCCTGCTGGTTAGGCTAATGGCGTTTGAAGCCTGTCGACTACACGAGGGCCATTTAGGCAGTGTGTAATCTGTGTTTCACTAGTCAAAAATACTTTAATCTAGTAAACTCAGTGTATATATGTATATATATATATATATATATATATATATAACAACACTGCGACTAGCCGAGGATTCGAACCCATGTAGTTTTGGCCCTGCCTCGTGGTGAGCGAAAAATCACATGACGCTTTAACCCACTGGACCACACAATCCTACCAGGATCAGGATTGTGTGGCACATGGGTTCGAATCCTCGGCTAGTCGCAGTTTTGTTATTGATTCAATACCACTCGTTTGTGGTCACATAATATATATATATATATATATATATATATATATATATATATATATATATATATATATATATATATATATATATATATATATATATATATATATATATATATATATATATATATATATATATATATATATATATATATATATGTTGTAGATTATAATTAAATTACTATAAGGAATCTTTGAGTCTTGGCGTAGGGTGGATACTTGTGAATCTATTCGTAGCCAAGATTTTCCCGTCTGATGGTGGAAGATTCGTTAGGAAACAGGGCAAGTGTTTCCTAACATGTTTTTTTTTTCATATAAACCCGTATATGGTTAAGCAACCGCCGGTTTACCGGAGCTAGAATCACTGGCTAGTAATGTCTTAGACAACGAAGAAAGAAAAATTGCAGATGACTACTGACATCACAAATCATTAGTAACACAATCGTATCCAGTTATCAGCTTCTTGCGTAGTTTCCCTCACAGTGAACTGAATAGAAAACGAGCACTGGGACTCCTCAGACAAGAGAACCCACGTTTGTAAACAAAACACTTTTACAACACTTAGATAGTCTTAATGACGTGACGTTTCGCTGCACAACAGGCTTTTTTTTTTTCAATCTAATGCCGAGGCGAATTAGATCTAATACAGAGGTGAATTAGATCTCCACTTCTTTCACTGTGGACAGTGAAAACAGTGGAGATCTAATTTTAAAGACTTCACGCCCTGTAAAAGGTGATCCGTCTCTTAGTAATTTTATTCAGATACAGGTACACATAAATAGTTACATAAATTATCATACATAGCAGCATATGTGTGTAGATTACATAGGATAACTAAAAAAAGTCAACGTTATTTATTTCCATTGGGGGTCTTTGAATTTTCATTGGGATCCTTGATTTCCATTGGGGTCCTTAAACCTTGATCTATCTCAGACAGACTATAGAACTAAACTTCTGTCAAGGTTAAGGAACCGAGAATAAATACTGGAGATGGAAGAGGTGGAGAGGTAATTGTTGAGTGTTGAATCTTGATAAGTGTAAAGTACTCGATGTTTTGTATTGGATTAAAAAACAGACACTGGTTAGTGAACCGTCTCATCACTGAAGCTGCCCAGGTGTTGTGCATGTGTTATTTATGTGCCCAGGTGTTGTGCATGTGTTATTTATGTACCCAAGTGTTGTGCATGTGTTTTATTCAACTACCCAGGTGTTGTGCATGTTTTATTCATCAACTTGTGGATAGTGCTTACCATGAATGTAGTGATATTTGTGCGTTAATTGTCATTTGCCATGAATAAAATGCGGTGTGGTGCGCATGCTGTGCACAACCTCGGAAATGTCACATGCACAAGGGCAGTGCGAGTGCGGCTTTCAACTACTGAGCCAAATAAAACCATTAAAAAAAACAAGTTTCCAGACTTTAGATATGAAAATAGAACCTGGAGAGGATAGACTCACATTAGACAAGGAAACACAGACTGAAACCTATCATATATGGTAAAAAGCCTTGGTAAGAGATACTGATGGGTCTTACACCTCGCCTTTTACACACACACACACACACACACACACACACACACACACACACACACATATATATATATATATATATATATATATATACATATATCAAAGGTAAAGTTATAATATTTGTTCACCTGTCTTTTTAAACCACTCCTCAGAGCGGTAAGGTGAATTCTTCTGCACAAGAAAGCACACACGTTACAGAACAAACTTGTTCTGTGATGTATCTTTATTGTTAGCTTTGTCGACAGTAGACTGTTAGGATTTACTCTTAAGAAAGGTGACTCCCTACGATCCAAGCTCGACACTGTTATCCTCTTTTGTTATTCTAGACCCAAACAGTATACTGTTATCCTCTTCTGTTATACTCGACCCAAATCCAACACTGTTACCCTCAGTTAATCCGTGGCATGAAATGGAATGATTTCAAAAATATACTACAAAAAATGCGCAAGGTCGATTAACTGAGGCGAATGTTCAGACCTATTTCATGAGCGTCTGCCAAAAGACAGCTTTTAAATATAAATATTGAGAAGCAACATGACTAACTAGCCAAACCTAACCTGCACACATCAAACACCCCTCCCCTCAACCAGCTTCCATTCATCCCAAACAAGCAAACCCTTACGTTATGCATAAATCATTCACCTCAAGGCTCATGTCCACATCTGTGATAGGACGACGGGTTAGCAAGCAGAGTAGTTAAAAAGTCAATAATAGATTCCCACTGTTTCTTTACCCCAAATGGAGTGTGTTCCTTTTGTGGTAAAGACCTCAGTGACCCCACTGCAACCAGCCCCTCCACGGTATGAGCTTAACTGCTGCAATGGCAACCAAAACCATTTCTACAACCACAGCAACCACCAATGCAACCACTACCATAGTTACTACCACATCCAGACTAACAATAGCTGAAAGTCGGTCTCTCTCCTACCTAGTGTTTATCACGCGCACCCATTTAAGCCTCGTCGTACACCAGCCTCTCCCTCAAACCATCCCCATAACTCCAAAATCTGGTCCAACCCCATTTACAAAATAGACTTTTATCACAAATGTACCTAACCCTGAGGTGACTGCTGCGTCTCCAAGTCTACCTACGCCTGTCTATTTCCCGAGTAGCGTGCTAATCAAGTGACTGGGTAAAAACACACACACACACACAAGCGAAACAATATGCAAAGGAACAGAGGCCACGGCTGACACGAGTGTGTTTGCGTGTGGCAGCCACCGTCCGCCCTGCGCCGCCCGAGCCACGGTGAGCTGTATTAAATCCTCCCTCCTGGGTGCTATATTGGGGGGGACCGTCTCCCTCCCTACCCAACGTTGTTATTTAGTGCCTCCTAGTCCTCCTCCCATGTGTCTCACTACTGCCTCACCTTTGCTAATTGTTTGTTATCTTTCCCACTACCAGTTCCTCTCTTTCTCATTTATCTTCTCAACACACATCTGTTTTCCTATCCAATCTCCTCCTCGTCCTCCTCTCCTCCTTCACCTACTCTTATTCTTGTTTGTAATCTCTCCTGCTTCATTCATACCGTCTCCATCACTGTTTACTTCTTCGTTATACATAAAGTATATAAATATATAATTTTTTTCATATGTGATGCATTATTACATGTTTGTGATGGTCTATCTATGAACTTTGGATTATTTATGAGTTTGTTTTGATTGCATATTTACGATTACATTTTTGTAATTGCCTTTGATTACATTTTCGTGATTACTTATTTTGTGATTACTTTTCCGGTTACCTATTTACGATTCCCTTTTTTTATGTTTACATATCTGCAATTGTCGTTTTTTGTAATTGAATTTTGTGATTACATATTTGTTAAAAAGGGAACAGAGCTGTGCTCCTATTGTCTGGTCTTCCGAGAAGAAGAAGAAAAGAAGAGGAGGAGGAAGAAAGAAGAAGGGGGAAAAAATAAGAGAAAAGAAGAATTTTTTTTTTGTATTGGGATTATAACCTAGCAAACCAAAATCACCCAATAATGATGGCTTATTTTCCTTGGAATCCTTTAATCCTGTTCCCCTGGGTGCGACCCACAACAGTCAACTAATACACAGGTACCTGCTTACTGCTGAGCAGCGGCAGCAGGTGTCAGGAAATATGCCAGCGATTCCACTACGAAATATTAGATAGCGTCCTCCCTACACTTTTTTTAAATCGAAATATGAAGTAAAGGCATTTGTTGTGCTTGATGCCAGGAGTCGCAGTTGTCCTTACCTTTTCTAGGAGCTGGGTAAACCCATCTTAATTAGCGCTTGTTCAAGTATGCATAATCATCCAGGATATCCTACATACGTGTAAAAATGCAGATTATAAATGCTGATGTTCTCCCGGAGCAGCTAGGCTTAGGGGCACGTAAGTTCCCCAGTCTTCTAATATCATGTTCATTTTTCCACTATAATCTACCTTGTCCATAATTGCTATCGCATTTGCTTTATCTGTGTTCGTATGGTGAAGTCCAGGATCTTTCCTTAATTCATGGTATAACTTAACAAATGTTTGAGGACAATTGTGTTGTTCAGCTTGTTCAGTTTGAAGCCGCTCAGAAGTTGCATAATCACATTATCGGAGTTGAAGGTTTGAAGCCTATCAGTTAATGTGTTTACAAATAGTCGTATGAAGATTCAAACTTTCATCAATAAAATTAGCAAATTGGCCCTGACACAGACCAAAATCAATCTAAATCTTTCTCTATGTAAGATACATAAGCGTTTAAGGTTTGAAGCAGGTCAGAAAAGGTGTTAACCGGTTATTACTCCAGAAAGGAACTCACAGTTGACCCCACCCTTGTTTTGTACTGGGTAAACTGCGCCAGTGGTAACTCTACTCTGACTGATCATCTTATTATGGCTAAGGAAATTAAACATCATTTTAAATATGCAGTAAAATCACAGTAAACAGGTGATATCATATACAAAACAACTGTGAAAAAATAGCGAACTTCCAAGCACTTTCGTGATTTCTCACATTATCTAGGAACTGTTCACTATTTTTTTCACTGGTTGTTTTGCATCATTTTGAATATACATGAATTTTAAATAGTAACAGGTTATATTACAAAAATAATCATACATATATTGAAAAAAGTACAAAGACAAAAAAAAATGTAATTCATGCATATTTTAAATTGTATTTTTTCACCCTTAATAATCCCATGCCATAAACAAGGTTATATTTAGTTTATCAGAACATGTTTTACCTGTTGTTCAGGTCCATCATTCATGTGCCCTATCAAGGGAACAACTACTGTACAACCTTGGGCTGTTGTTGAGAATAATGGGATTATGTACATTGTGTGGACACTGTACTGTAAGGCTGGCTTGGCTAAGGTTCACTCACTTGTAACATCCGCCACGTTCAGGATAAAAGCCATATAGTAGAGTCTTGCCAGAGGGAACAAACTGATGTAGTCAAGCCAGGGAACGAACTTTTTGCCATGACTACGAACACTGACTTCGTACCCGGCCAAGAATCATTGTGTCAGCCAGTGCCAGTTGACAATGCCATAAATATAAGCTAGAACCCTTTGCCTACAGTTACTTCAGAAGTACGAAGTTCTCAGCAAGTCAGGTGTTGGATAAATGTTGGTAGAATTGGCGACAATATGTTAGATTAAAGGTCACACGCGCAACCTCTGAAACATAATTAGATCAGACTTACATACCGTAATACCAGTACGTTGATGAATACGACACAAGTGCAACGTCTGTGTATATTGATTCATGAGGCGTTTCGTCCACCAGGTGGCTTTGTCAATCAGATACGAACACGAGAAATAAACCAGTAGGTATAAGTCGTTTAGTTCCATCACTAAGTGAACATAGTTGCAGTTCATCAAGTGTATGGTAGTGCTCCTATAGCATGAACACCCATGCAGACCACGTAACAACGCTTGTATAGTTAATAATGACAAGAATACACATCTCATAGCCCGGTGTAGGTCCAGATTCCTGTTACACGAGGATGATTGGATCAGGATGTAGTGCAGGGACCCTCCCTTTATCTAGCCCTAAGATACTATAGAGCAAATTTAAGGCGTTTTAATGCTTGCTAAATAACTCACTCATGTTCCCCTGTATCACCCAGCCGTCAGCTGACCTTACCCACGCAGCACATCAAGTCACATGACCCAGGTCCTCACCTGACTGGACAATCTATAGTCGTGGACACATTTTCTGTATACTTAAAGTTCTCCTTAGGAGAAATGTTATGGTAAAAACTTTCGCTGTTTTTCTGTATTTGTAATTCATCATACTCAGACTATCATTAACATAAAGTAAGATGTCCAGTCTACCACACTAAGTCATTAACATGTCTTCACTCATTCAACCTACCACACTCAGGTCATTATTAACATGTCTTCACTCATTCAACCTACCACACTCATACCGATGGTTGACTCACTATTACACCATCATCCGCACAACACCACATACAGTGAGCGCTACCCATGACTTGCTAAACCCATTTGTAAGCTGGTAGACGACCACCACCATTAAGGCCAGGCCCTGAGAGGCGTCCCTGTGAGCCATAAATATTCTGGTGATGAGGGTGATAGTAGCGAGCCGCGCGCCGCCCACACAAGGTGTCCCATATACAGAAGTGAAGGCTAGGCGTCCATTATGCACATACTCTCTAGCTGCATACCGTGGGTCAGTGGTGGTGCTGGCTAGTCACTGGGACGTAGGTTGTCCTCTTAGGGGTGCAGCTGACCTAATAATCACTCCAGACTCAGCTGTTGATGATGGGAAATAAAACTGGAAAGGCTGATTGGCCGCACTCATGGTTTTTTCATCTTAATTTAAATGCCGATGTGATAAAAAGAAATGTATTGATGGGAAAAAGTTAAGGTCGTACAGCACCTCTAGAATGTATTCAAATTTGATCCGACAACCTTAGGACAGCTCCATTCCCCATTGAACGGACCTTTAATATATATCTATATATTTTATGAATGTATAGATGTGTGATGTCACCGTGGTTGTTCAATATATTTATAGATGGGGTTGTAAGAGAAGTGAATGCGAGGGTCTTGGCAAGAGGTGTTGGGCTAAAAGATAAAGAAGCAAATACAAAGTGGGAGTTGTCACAGTTGCTTTTTGCTGATGACACTGTGCTTTTGGGAGATTCTGAAGAGAAGCTGCAGAGGTTGGTGGATGAATTTGGTAGGGTGTGTAAAAGAAGAAAATTGAAAGTGAATATAGGAAAGAGTAAGGTGATGAGGATAACAAAAAGAATAGGTGACGAAAGATTGGATATCAGATTGGAGGGAGAGAGTATGGAGGAGGTGAATGTATTCAGATATTTGGGAGTGGACATGTCGGCGGATGGGTCTATGAAGGATGAGGTGAATCATAGAATTGATGAGGGGAAAAGGGTGAGTGGAGCACTTGGAGTCTGTGGAGACAAAGAACCTTGTCCATGGAAGTAAAGAGGGAATGTATGAGAGTATAGTTATACCAACGCTCTTATATGGGTGTGAAGCATGGGTGATGAATGTTGCAACGAGGAGAAGGCTGGAGGCAGTGGAGATGTCATGTCTGAGGTCAATGTGTGGTGTGAATATAATGCAGAGAATTCGGAGTTTGGAAATTAGGAGGAGGTGCGGATTACCAAAACGATTGTCCAGAGAGCTGAGGAGGGGTTGTTGAGGTGGTTTGGACATGTAGAGAGAATGGAACGAGACAGAGTGACTTCGAGAGTGTATAAATCTGTAGTGGAGGGAAGGCGGGGTAGGGGTCGGCCTAGGAAAGGTTGGAGGGAGGGGTAAAGGAAGTTTTGTGTGCGAGGGGCTTGGACTTCCAGCAAGCATGTGGAGCGTATTTGATAGGAGTGAATGGAGGCATATGGTTTTAATACTTGACGTGCTGTTGGAGTGTGAGCAAAGTAACATTTATGAAGGGATTCAGGGAAACCGGCAGGCCGGACTTGAGTTCTGGAGATGGGAAGTACAGTGCCGGCACTCTGAAGGAGGGGTGTTAATGTTGCAGTTTTGTAACTGTAGTGTAGAGCACCCTTCTGGCAAGACAGTGATGGAGTGAATGATGATGAAAGTTTTTCTTTTTCGGGCCACCCTGCCTTGGTGGGAATCGGCCGATGTGTTAATAAAAAAAAAAAAATAATGTATTAAAGGATACATTGAAGGATCAAAGATATTACGGTGTAAAATATGCAAGCTTGAGGGAATAAATTACTAGTACACAAATGTGTTTGTCAACAATATGTGAAATGTCTTTTTTTTATCTTTATTTCTACAAGTACATGTACAAGGTAGGCCTAGCTGACATCAGTGACATACTATATAGAAAGCTCCTTGTTATGCAGAGCATTACGGGCAAATTAGGTCAGTTTTGTCCCAGGACGCGACCCACACCATTCCACTAACACACAAGTACCTATTTTACTGCTAGGTGAACATGGACAGCAGGTGTAAGGAAACACGCCCAGTGTTTTCACTCATCCAGCTCTGAGGAGCTGGATGAGTAACCAAAATACAGCAGGCATTACCCCTCTCAACAGCAACGTTGAATCGCTGGAACAGAAAACTAGCTGCCCTGGGATCCTTAATTGTCTTGATGAGTCTTAAACAAAAGCATTTCTAATATATTTTTTAAAGGATTAATCATCACTCAAGGATACGATAATCTTTCAACACATGCGGGTTGTCAGCATGCACTCCTCATATTAATCCATTTGCACTATAATGCTTTGCAACATAAGCGTAATTATCGTGTTCAGCCTGTCAATAGCTGGCCGGTATGTCCCACACGGGTTTAGCGCCTTTATTTTAAATGTAATGCTAATGGCCCCCAGTGTAGTCTTGGTCATCTTTGTTATATCTAAAAATAATAATATTTCGCTCATTCCTCGGATTAAACCTGATAGCCACCCATTCCTGAAGCTCTGTAGTGACCCTCATGTGTTTCAGTAGTCTTTACGCATACTTCAAAGTGTATTTGCGAGAATTACAGCTTACAACGCATGATACATGTATACAAATATGTATACGCATGTATACAAATATGTATACGCATGTATACATGCATACAAACATGTATACAAGCATACAAACATGTATACAAGCATACAAACATGTATACGCATGTATGCATACAAACGTATACGCATGTATACATGCATACAAACATGTATACGCATGTATACATGCATACAAACATGTATACAAGCATACAAACATGTATACGCATGTATACAAGCATACAAACATGTATACGCATGTATACATGCATACAAACATGTATACAAGCATACAAACATGTATACGCATGCATACATGCATACAAACGTATACGCATGTATACATGCATACAAACATGTATACGCATGTATACATGCATACAAACATGTATACACATGTATACATGCATACAAACATGTATACGCATGTATACATGCAGACAAACATGTTTACATGTATATGCTAAGACTGTAGGGGGATCACACAACCCTTGGGTAATGGGAGGTTATCAGGTTTGATGCGAGTAAGGGTAGAGCCAACTTCCCCCGGATCAAGAGCCCTTCACCACCAGCACCAGGGTGCCCCCGTGAAGGATCTACACTTGTATATTTATACATGGTCAAACTGAATCACTGTTTGAGGGTCAGAAATATACGTGGTTGTTAGTAACTGTATTGCATAACGTGCCTCATTATCAGGCAGTGTACACCTTGAATCTAATCTTATATATCAAGAGTATATGCACCAGCAATAAGAACACAGTAAACAGCTGATGTCACAATATACACAACAACCACTCTGAAAAAAAAAGTGAAATTCCAAGCGCTTTCGTGATTCCTCACATTGATAATGTGAGAAATCACGAAAGCGCTTGGAATTTCACTATTTTTGCACAGTGGTTGTTCTGCATGCATGCATATATGTATATGATATATATATATATATATATATATATATATATATATATATATATATATATATATATATATATATATATATATATATATATATATATAGCACTGCCTATCCGCTAATAATTTAGTTTAATCTCAAACTACGTGTGGTATTACAGAATGTTAATGGTTTTACTTGGCAGGTTGAGGCTTGAGAGATGCTTTCAGTCGACAGACTTTTAAACCTGAAATAGTAACCTAGCTTTGATCTATATAACACAGATCCAGGCTTCTAAAGTACACTAGTGAGTTAGCTAAGTACTGTATATAATGAAGAGACTTTACCCTCCATAAGTTAAAGCCTATATAGACTGTACGTGGGGTCATTAAGGATGCCATCCACCTGTACACTAGATATTAATCAGATACATCAAGATATCCCTAAAACAAGGATAAAATTCAATGCGTAGGCTATACATATTATTATTATTATTATTGTTATAACAATAGGGAAGCACTAAACGCGTGTGGGTCATACAGCTCATGGGGAATGGGGGGGGTAATCAGGTTTGATTCAAGGAAGTGAGGGGGCAGTTCCAGCTATATAGATCAACACCCACTTGATGCCGGTGAGATGATCTTGATTCCCTTCCTTGGATCAAAGTTGACTGTCTCCCAATACCACAGGCGTTTTATGACCCCCTCCGTGTTTAGTGCTCCTAGATAATAATAATAATAGTAATACAATTACTTACTACTACTACTACTACTACTAATAATAATAATAATAATAATAATAAGAAGAAGAAGAGCTCAGTTCAACACTAGTTGTATGTTAAGTTTGTTAAAATTAAGTTATTTTATTCATAGGGAAGCGCTAAACCCGCCAGTCGAACAGCACCTGAGAAATAAGATGCAATCAGAATTGGTCTCAGGTAGGGTAGCTTCAATTCCTTTGATCAAGAGCCTTTTACCGATATTAAAGCGCCCTTTCAAGGGTATCAGATTTAAAACTGGTCGTATATATATATATATATATATATATATATATATATATATATATATATATATATATATATATATATATATATATATATATATATATAATACATATACATACATATTATTTCGTTTTCGTCGTCATTATATGTATTGCTGTTATATAAACACAATAATGAGTATTCAGAAGAAATGCTCGTGGCAATGTTGCCACATCTACTGTATGAAAATTAAAATAGATGCCTCTACCTATCTATCTACAATTTTTTCTTCTCTTTCTTTTAAACATTTGGCAATACGAAGGTCAGACAACAACACCTGAGATGTTTTTGACTAACTGTAAACATTTAGAAAACACTATTGATGCAATAGGTCAACAAGAAATTTTCCACTGGCCGGAGAGGTGCAACATATGCCAATGTTGCACGGAGCTTCCTCATGTCAGCACACACGAGCCTGAGCCCCGGCCGCCCCGCGCCGCCCGAGCCACGAGCCCTCACACACTCCACCCACCACACTGTCACCCGCACGATCAAACACGCTCATAATATTTCTCCCAAAACTATCATATCAAAAACACTGGGATTTGATCTCTGAAGACTCAGGCATAAGGGCTTTACAAAAGGCTGAGGGAGGCGAAATAATGTGGGATGCGATTGGAGAAATAAGGAAAGTACGATATGTTTGTATCTGGGGGTGGAGGCCACATTCCCTTCGGTTGGGTTGGGAAGGTGAGATGGTTGCAAGTGAAGCTTCTGCGCTTGTGTGAGCAACACGCTTATATGTGTGTCCCGGGAGTGAGATGGTATAGTTCCTGTACTGAGCTTCTTCAGTGAACATATACAAGGACGATCTTACCCGGCTAGTTGTGATTGTGAAGTCGAGTAAAAACAAAGTTCCCTGGACTCTTTTAAGAGACTTATTTTATTCTTCAGTGAACAGTTGCCTTAAATACTGTTAAATTTTGGAAAGTTTATCGTCATCTAAGTTATAACTGGTTAGTATCGTGTTGTTCTTGTTAACACTACTGGCGGAAAACTATCTACATGTGTGAACGTTTTAAACTGGAAGTGTTGTAAGGAGGTTATACGAGGTGATTCCTGCCTCCTGCCCATTATTCACCTAGCAGTAAATAGGTACCTGGGGATTTACCAAACTATTGGTGAAGACCTATGGACCCTAAACCTGAAAATAAGCCACTCAGCATAACTTTCTTGAGTTACTAACTCAGAAGTTGCTCTATAGAAAGTTTTTTCACCTGTGTCAATCTTACCTATTCTTCATAGAAGTTCAAATTACATGTTAGCTATATGTACAAGTTTGAGTTACAAATGCTGCTAGAAGTTAGCAGCATTTGTTTAGTTTATAGTTATAATGAAAGTTATTAAGTCTGCTAAAACATCCTGTGTCGCAAAGCTGCACAACTCATGGGTTTAACGCTCCACACAACATTAAACATGTGGATAAGTTCGTTTTTTTTCACTTAAATACTTTAAACAGCAGAGTAGTTATAAAAGTATTCTTTATTTCCTCTTCTCCTGTCAGAGTACATGAGTGGCACTGGTGAGAGTTTCATTATATTAACTTACAAGCAGTGGGAGAGGACCCCACTGGAAATAAGTCACTGACCTTTTTGGGTTATCGCAGGTTCTCTACACATATGCTATGTATGGTAATCTATGTAACTATTTGTGTATACCTGAATAAACTTAGAGTACACAAATAACCCGCACATAAATAGGTCCTCTCTATGTGCAGGTTATTTGTGTATTGTTCTAGTCAGGGTATTGTGCCATTTTGTTCTCTAGTGGGAGAGTAAATGAGAATAATATAACAGCTGTAGACTCCAATATATAAACCAAGCGCGTTTTCTCCCCAGACCCAAACAAAGACCAATTCTGTGAAGGGCTCTTGTCACATTCCTGATATTAACGTTCACCCTGGGCGTTTTACGTGTCCAGATAATGCCTTCCAAGAATTCTCTGCAATTTAACACTTGTTTCCGTCAAGTTACGAAAAGGGAGATCGTTGTGGGAAGTGCACAAACTAAGTTGCTTTCACCATTAAGAACTAATGTAGTGCCTTAAACTGTAGGGGGAAATATGCATTTGTATATAAAAAATATGGTTAAGTTGCTAGACGTGTATTGGTATTTTGAACGTCACTGTACTAAATGTTTAAAAATATTAACATTAAGGAAGCTTTATATGTAAATTAGCAGGCAGAAAAGTTAGTTTTATCAGCGAGATATATTCCAACGTTTACAAGATAGTTATTGACAGGTATAATTTATTGCCACATAAATATGATTATACCTGACAGCTTGGCATGAAGAACACGGTATATGCTTATTTGAAGAATTTTGTAAATTTTATATATATAAACTTGCCTTTATAGTTAAAGGATGTAAAAATAAGCGTAAGCATTACCGTATTTGTTAATTGTACAAAAATTGTCTTATATCATGAAGGAATATGTATCTGCGTTAACTGTTACATAAACCCCTAGTGGGTCACTTAATGGAACTTAAGTCTGATAAAAACATCCTGTCTAAAAGTTAGTGGAAGGAGGATCGAGCCTCTCAAAGTTGAACGATTCGCACGGGTTTAACGCTTCACACACAAAATTAAGTAAACATGTGAAGTTCGTTTTTTTTTACTGAGAGACAACAGTGAGCAGAGTAATACAAAGATATTCTTTAGTTTCTCTTCTCTCCATTTCACTCGTCACTAAATGTTTAACTTTTACACATTTGTTATATGCCTTTTTCTCTAAACCTAGCCTGGCAGTCTAAATTACCCTAGATACTGGCAGTCTAAATTACCCTAGATAAAATTGTTCAAGAATTTGGAAAATTATTAAGAGGGTTTACCTTTGGCAGTGGGCTGGGGAGACTTTAGGTGACCTGTATTTTATCACAGATGTTTTTCTTAGAAATATAAGTTTATTTTTCTTACCCACAGATAAATACATACCATGGCTATGATCCCACATAGCCTCGGTGGCAGCCCGTACCCACCAGCACCTATGGTGATGGATGTGGACCAGGGCTTCTCCCACCACCACCACCACCAGCAGCAGCAGCTCTCAGGTTCCATGCAGCTCCCACCACAGCCGCTCCAGCAGCCACAGTACCAGCCACCAAACATGCTTCAGCCTCAGGTCCACAACATGGACAAACAGCAGGGCCCATCAGACCAGATGATGGTTGGGACAGAACCCCCTTATCAGTGCAAGATTTGTGGCAAGGGTTTTGCCATTCCAGCTAGACTAGCACGTCACCATAGAGTTCATACAGGAGAAAAACCCTTTAAGTAAGTAAGATACTGTGTTTTTTTTTACCTTTTATTTTAATAAGACGCTGGTCATATCTTGTATCATTACTGCTTTAAAACCCATAAAAGACTATTAACTTAATACCATCATTAAGAGCAATCAGAGATTACGTGCCACAGGGAAACTTGGTCACTTCCTGTTGAACACTCTAATGTGATGTCTGCCTTCCGCTAGCCTTCATGACTTAAACTGGTTTCCTGTCAATTTCTCATTTTTTCAAAAGCATTATCAGGGTATTTTACTGCATTTTACTAGCAAAATTGAACAAATTCCATACTTTTTAATTTCGAAAATTAATTTTTTATTGAGCGAATTTAATATTGAAATGCCTAGTGATGTTCTAATGGTTTTGTGTCTGCTCTTCAACAGATGCGAGTTCTGTGAGAAGACTTTCAGTGTGAAAGAGAACCTGAACGTACACCGTCGCATTCATACCAAAGAACGGCCCTACAAATGCAATATCTGCGATCGCTCCTTTGAGCACTCTGGCAAGTTACACCGACACATGCGTACCCACACTGGAGAACGACCCCACAAATGTGAGGTAAGATGCATTCATAATCTTTTAACCACTGAAGGAAAAACAGGTGCAGAACAAGCTTATGCGAGAACTTTTCATGCTGTGTACAGCTTTATCAGGTGTTAAAGCTCTACACAATGAAACATAATTAAAAATTTGTTCTGCAACTGTTCTCGCTTATGTTGAGGATCACAAGACCATAATCTATGCATTTAGCATTTGTGACATGCCCTTAAATTTCCTAGGTTAATTATAATCATGAGGGAGCGCTAAACCCGTAGGGATTACACAGCTGCTTGGAGGGGGGGGGGGATGGAAGGTATTCAGGCTCATTTCGGGGAACTGGAGCACAGATCCAGTTCTCTAGATCAAGAGCCCCTCGCCAGCATCAAGGAACCTCCCTTGAGGGGTCACCTAGGTTTATATCCTTAACGTATTCGTTATTCCTGAAGAACAGTCTAGTATCTTGACCTAAAATTACATATTTATATTTTTCTTGTACATTGATAGTATATTTTTGTGGATTAACATGATCTACATTATTTTTTTATACTATTTTGCACCAAAGCTAAACAGCCCTGAGCTAATACTAACAGGAACTAGCCTAAATATAGTTTTTTAACTTCTATGAAATATGGGTTTAACACACTTCTGGGAAAATAATGACAATAGCGAAATACAATATATTAATTTTTCTTTGTTCAGAATGATTGCAGCAGTTATTGCTTGTTTGGCAAACGATCATTGCTTTATAAGCCAAGATTACAAGATTTATTTAAAACAGTAAGCCAGGGATACAAACAATATACCAGGCTGTAGGTAGAGACAGGCTGACATGACAGATACTTTCTCTGATGTGCTCATTAATCCACGTCCTTACCGCTACCATGATTTTAGTGTTCCAAATCATAGGATTACATTTTAAACCACAGGATATTTCCTATAAAATATCCTTTAATTTACATTATATTAACTTAAAAAATGTACGTATTTCATAACTGGTAAGATTTAAAAAATATTTTTAGATGTTCCTAGTGTGGATTCCTAAATGGTAGATTAGGTTAGATTTATGGCGCATCCACTGTTACGATGTACCATAATTCATCCTAGTTACTAATCGACAGATAAACGTAATACCTAAAATATAGATTAAATTAAACTGCATATAGATAGAATGCTAGAAGAAAAGCCTGTTTTGTTTCATAGAGTACTGTTGAAACCATTGGAACAGGATTGTCCGGTTAGGATTTCTGTATGTCTGTATGAGTCAAAACCTAGAATTTGTTGGCATAGCATTGTCCGATACCTTATCAAAGTAATCCAGGCATGATTGGCAGTTAAACATATGTTATAATGTTTTTCTCTTTTGTTACAGGTTTGTGGTAAGACTTTCGTTCAATCTGGACAACTTGTGATACATATGCGGGCTCACACTGGCGAAAAGCCATACACCTGCGAGTACTGCCAGAAAGGTTTCACTTGCTCCAAACAGCTCAAGGTACACATTCGTACACACACAGGTGAAAAGCCCTACGAGTGTGATGTCTGCGGCAAGACCTTCGGATATAACCACGTTCTGAAGATGCACAAGATGTCACATCTGGGTGAGAAGCTGTATAAATGTACTTTATGTGAAGAATTTTTCAACTCTCGCAAGGCTCTAGACCGCCATATTCGTGACCACGACAACCCTGAGAAGCAGTCAAGAAAGCAGCAGCCTGCCCAACAGCAAGATGTACAGTGGAAGCTCTCACCTCTTTCCAATTGCTCTGACGTCAAGGATGTTAAGGCTAACAGCTCCTCAAACTCTCCACCCACCAAATCCTCACCCACTTCAGTGTCGTGGGACAGTGATTCTATGGAACAACAGCTGCCATTTCGTGAGTTGCGACGGGCCTCTGAAGGGCCCATCGCTAACGGACCAGAAGTTTACACCTGCTATGGAAGCGACAATGTCGGGTCTCGATCTCCTGGATACGTCAGTGATGACAGCGGTCGAGGCGCTAGCCCCGTCAGTGACACTCTCTCCCCACCTCGATCTCCAGTCGCTTCTGGACCTCCTTTAACACCACCTTATATTATGGATGCGCCGCCTGTCAGACACCAGGCACCTGTTGGTTCAACTCGCATGGATTACAACATGCTGCTGCACCGCCTCTATCCAGACTTGGTGGTACCTAAGCCAGAGTTTTGTCACCCCAGTGATACACCCCCTCGCATGGCAGTTTTCACCACAGAGACTGGGGAGCGACTTACTTGTCCTTACGATCTCCTTTTATGTCTTCAGAGTAAAAAGGAACAAAATTACATGGATGAGCACAAACTTGCAATGGAACAAGAAGCTATCCGACGGCGTCAACAGCAGCAGCAGCAGTTAGAAGAACACCTACAACGTGAAGAGACTCGACGCAAGCGTGAGTGTACCTTCATCAATACAGTGCAGCGGGTACTGGAAGCCCTCATTGGCAACGAGAGGCTAGAAAGATTGGGACACCCCGATACCTCCGTGGATGAAGTCCTCATGCGAACACTTAACCTGATGGGATCACAACCCTGCAAGGAGCCTTCACTCTCTCCTATGGACAGGGTCAAAGTCAACCTCCGGCTGCTCCTAGAGTGCACTGTACCCGACCAAGATATGTGGACCAAGTTTGGTTGGCGAGGAAAACCTATCGACGATATCGTATCAGAGTTCCTAAACTTCTGCTAGTGTATCAGAAGAGGTCGTCATTTCCTCGAGTTTCTCACCTTGTTCAAAGAAGGAAAAATCCTTCATCTTACTGTAGAGAATGTATAGCCGTTGGATATGATTGGGCAGAGCCACATGTTGCGAGTTGACATATCCACATTTCATTCCTGTTAATTGATCCGCCATTGGATCTGTCAACTTTGTGGGGAGGGGAGAATACAAAAAAAAAAACACGTATATTTGTTATGTATGGGTTATGTACATCATGTTTGAAAGCTAAAGAAGGAACTTTTTGCAATAAAGATGCTTGTATTTAAGCTTGGAAGAAGGGGAAGCTGGAAGATATGAAATGTGAAGCATAATTCCATGGCTTGAGTCATGAATAGAAGCGGAAAGGAATGAAGCGGAAAGTTCGTGATGTTTGAAGCTGATCGTCCGTGAGATGGATGTGGTATATTCGAAATGCTAACCACATCCCTGCTATGAAAGACAGACCTGACGTGGAGTCTGCATTATCTTAGCAGAGTTGGTGACAAAGTTGCTCACCTTGCAGTCAGGGAGACAGTGTTGCCGCCGTCCTCTGGTGTTCGGGGAGTGCCGATCTCAGGGCCTTGCTGGCCTCATATTTGCTCAGTATTTTCGCGGTCTCACAGATCTGCGATACAACTCTAGTCGTTTGTGAATGTCCTCCTGATGGATATTTTGTACATTCCATAATGTTTGTTATTTGAAGCACAAAATGTGTTAAATATATCATTTATGTAAATAAATAAAATATATATTTTAGATGTACTGTTTAATAAAATACAAATAATATACGTTAGTTTAACTATTACCTCTTACAAGTTTGTAATCATTGGGAAGCACTAAATCCGTAGGAGTCATACACCTAGATTACCACTTAAATTACACAGCAGTTTGCATACATCTACCATCCCAACATAGTGGAGGACTTTCAAGCCATCCATTCCTTGGATCAAACTTACTGTCCACCTATGGCCTATACGGGTTTAGCGTACTTTTTCTTTAAATACATTATGACCTTTACGGATTTAGCGCGTCTCCAGTCAGTAAACATTAGTTCTTAGAGGCAGTGACTTCATGCTAAGAACTTTCAACAAGATGAAATTCAGCTGTTTTCCTTTTTCCTTGCATTAAACCTCAGAGCCTCGCAATCGTATGGGTTTAGCGCTCTCCTTCCATCAAAAGAGATGAGATGCTCGTAAAATCAAATTAGTCGTAACCCATAATCACCAAGGTCGCACTGTGACGTCATTCGCTACCTTCACTGGCTCAACTTTCCCTACGTTCACCCTTCGTGGCAGGCACTGTCACGTAGTTGAAGGGCTCTTGTTCCGAGGAACTGGACCTTGGACTGGATCAAATACTGATCTAACCTAGTGGAAAGAGACGATTGTTGGAATAACTGGTAGAATGATTGAAATACATCCAAAGACAGAAGGGAACTTGAAAAAATGCTGCTTCACTATTGTATATATCGACTTATACTAGCTGTTGTATAGACTTATACTAGCTGTTGTATAGACTTATACTAACTGTTGTATAGACTTATACTAGCTGTTGTATAGACTTATACTAGCTGTTGTATAGACTTATACTAGCTGTTGTATAGACTTATACTAGCTGTTGTATAGACTTATACTAGCTGTTGTATAGACTTATACTAGCTGTTGTATAGACTTATACTAGCTGTTGTATAGACTTATACTAGCTGTTGTATAGACTTATACTAGCTGTTGTATAGACTTATACTAGCTGTTGTATAGACTTATACTAGCTGTTGTATAGACTTATACTAGCTGTTGTATAGACTTATACTAGCTGTTGTATAGACTTATACTAGCTGTTGTATAGACTTATACTAGCTGTTGTATAGACTTATACTAGCTGTTGTATAGACTTATACTAGCTGTTGTATAGACTTATACTAGCTGTTGTATAAACTTATACTAGCTGTTGTATAGACTTATACTAGCTGTTGTATAGACTTATACTAGCTGTTGTATAGACTTATACTAGCTGTTGTATAGACTTATACTAGCTGTTGTATAGACTTATACTAGCTGTTGTATAGACTTATACTAGCTGTTGTATAGACTTATACTAGCTGTTGTATAGACTTATACTAACTTGTATACTTATATCGGCTGTTGTATAGACTTATACTAGCTGTTGTATAGACTTCTATTGGCTGTTGTATATACTGTACTAAGTTGTACATACTGCTGTACACACACACACACACACACACACATATATATATATATATATATATATATATATATATATATATATATATATATATATATATATATATATATATATATATATATATATTCACTGTAATATATACACTATAATATGTACACTGTACACGAAAAATTGGCAGACACCACATGATAAAGAATTTAACAAACGAGAGATCAGTAAGAGTACTCTCGATGGCCAAAGCTTATACACCCATACAGAAGACAGAAGTTTAGTATGTGTCAATCCACTGGAAGCAAGCGAGGGACTGACCTTAGATGCGAATTTTTAAATACAAGGTAACCTAGCATGGAGCCCACTCCCTCACTCTGACCTTCTTTCACAAATGATAGCTATTCTTCACTCACAGACTCAGTAACCTGTCGGGCTTTCAGCTGATTATCGATGGAATGCAGGATGTGTGGTTGGTTGCTTGTGATGTACATGGAATGAAAATGGCCTCGGTGCACACCACATTCATTAATATATTAATACAAATACAACACTATAAGCAATATCCTTGTTGTTAAAGAAAGAACAATTATTTTAATTTATATTTATATTAGCAACAATCCTAATTACCTCTTGGTATATTCGAAATGGAATTATTTACTTTTTGATAGGACTTATTTTTTACACACGATGTAAATTCACACACAACAAAGTGACTAATATAGCAGATATAACAACTAACATATCTAAAGCATATCTGAGACAAAGACTAACATATTAAAGAAACTAACAAAACGAGATAGAGACTAAAAAAAACGAGAAAGAGACTAACAGGGCAAAAAAATTACTAACAAAACAGAAATAAGGCCTAACATAACAAAAACAGAAACGACAATAACAGAGATAGGCACTAACGTAAAAGACATAGGGACTAACATAGTCCGAGGTCGATCACCATGCCCAGCCCTTCTAGGGCAGGGTAGGTGCCAAGGCTGGAGCTTGCTACCATCTGCGGCTCGCAAGCCTGCCCTTCCCGTCAGCCTCCTTGGGGCGGGGAAGGTGGCAGACCAGAGTGGCCTAGCAACTATCTACCTACCTGCCTCGTGCTTGTGGGCGAATATGGCTAGGCCTGGGACCAGTTGGTCCCACCGCTGAGGGGAACCCCCTCCCATGGGAGACTTCGGTCTCTGCTACTCCCACGCCAGGGAGCCGGAGCCGGGTCGCCATCTGGTAAAGACCCGGGCCGGGAGATTTCCCGGTGAATCAACACCTCCACATAGTCCGAGATAGGCACTAACATAGACCGAGATGGGAATAACATACACCGAGATAGGCACTAACATAGACCGAGATGGGAATAACATAGACCGAGATAGGCACTAACACAGAGATAGACACTAACATAGACAGAGATAGACACTAACATAGACAGAGATAGACACTAACATAGACCGAGATAGGCACTAACACAGAGATAGACACTAACATAGACAGAGATAGACACTAACATAGACCGAGATAGGCACTAACACAGAGATAGACACTAACATAGACAGAGATAGACACTAACATAGACAGAGATAGACACTAACATAGACAGAGATAGACACTAACATAGACAGGAAACACTAAACATAGACCGAGATGACATAACATAGACAGAGATAGACTAACATAGACGAGATGATAACATAACCGAGATGGACAACATAGACCGAGATGGATAACATAGACCGAGATAGGCACTAACATAGACGAGTAGGACTAAATGACAGAGATAGACTAACATAGACAGAGATGGCATAACATAGACGAGATAGGCACTAACATGAGATAGGCACTAACATAGACAGAGTAGCACTAACAAACAGAGTAGCACTAACATAGACAGAGTAGGACTAACATGACAGTAGGCACTAACAAGACAGAGATAGCACTAACATAGACCGAGATAGGCACTAACATAGACGAGATAGGCACTAACATGACCGAGATAGGCACTAACATAGACAGATAGGCACTAACATAGACAGAGATAGGCACTAACATAGACAGAGATAGCACTAACATAGACAGAGTAGGCACTAACATAGACAGAGATAGGCACTAACATAGACAGAGATAGCACTAACATGACAAGAGCACTAACATAGACGAGATAGGCACTAACATGACAGAGATAGGCACTAACATAGACGAGATAGGCACTAACATAGACAGAGATAGGCACTAACTAGACAGAGATAGGCACTAACATCAGAGGTAGGCACTAACATAGACAGAGATAGGCACTAACATAGACCGAGATAGCACTAACATAGACAGAGATAGGCACTAACATAGACAGAGATAGGCATAACATAGACAGAGATAGGCACAGACAGTGAAGAGTAGCACTAACATAGACGAGATAGACACTAACATAGACAGAGATAGACACTAACATAGACAGAGATAGACACTAACATAGACAGAGATAGGCACTAACATGACCGAGATAGACACTAAATAGACAGAGTAGGCACTAACATAGACGAGATAGGCACTAACATAGACAGAGATAGGCACTAACATGACAGAATAGGCACTAACAAGACAGAGATAGGCACTAACATAGACGAGAAGAATAGAGATACACTAACATACAAATAGATACATAGACGAGATAGGCACTAACATAGACAGAGATAGCACTAACATGAGAGATGCACTAACATAGACAGATAGCACTAACATAGACAGAGATAGCAACTAGAAAATAGACTAGACGAGATGACACTAACATAGACAGAGATAGCACTAACATAGACCGAGATAGCACTAACATAGACAGAGTAGGCACTAACATAGACAGAGATAGGCACTAACATAGACGAGATAGGCACTAACTAGACGAGTAGGCACTAACAAGAGATAGGCACTAACATAGACAGAGTAGGCACTAACATAGACAGAGTAGGCACTAACATAGACAGAGTAGGAACTAACATAGACAGAGTAGGCACTAACATAGACAGAGATAGGCACTAACATAGACGAGATAGCACTAACATAGACAGAGTAGGCACTAACATAGACAGAGATAGGCACTAACATAGACAGAGACACTAACATAGACAAGAGAAACACTAACATAGACAGAGTAGGCACTAACATAGACAGAGATGCACTAACATAGACAGAGATAGACACTAACATAGACGAGAAGCACTAACATAGACAGAGATAGGCACTAACATAGACGAGATAGGCACTAACATAGACAGAGGTAGGCACTAACATAGACAGAGATAGGCACTAACTAGACAGAGATAGGCACTAACATAACGAGTAGCACTAACATAGAGATAGGCACTAACATAGACAGAGATAGCACTAACATAGACAGAGATAGGCACTAACATAGACAGAGATAGGCACTAACATAGACAGAGATAGGCACTAACATAGACAGAGGTAGGCACTAACATAGACAGAGATAGACACTAACATAGACAGAGATAGACACTAACATAGACAGAGATAGACACTAACATAGACAGAGATAGGCACTAACATGGACCGAGATAGACACTAACATAGACAGAGATAGGCACTAACATAGACCGAGATAGACACTAACATAGACAGAGATAGGCACTAACATAGACAGAGATAGACACTAACATAGACAGAGATAGGCACTAACATAGACAGAGATAGGCACTAACATAGACAGAGATAGGCACTAACATAGACAGAGATAGGCACTAACATAGACCGAGATAGGCACTAACATAGACAGAGATAGGCACTAACATAGACAGAGATAGGCACTAACATAGACAGAGATAGGCACTAACATAGACAGAGATAGACACTAACATAGACAAAGATAGACACTAACATAGACCGAGATAGACACTAACATAGACAGAGATAGACACTAACATAGACAGAGATAGACACTAACATAGACCGAGATAGACACTAACATAGACAGAGATAGGCACTAACATAGACCGAGATAGGCACTAACATAGACAGAGGTAGGCACTAACATAGACAGAGATAGGCACTAACATAGACAGAGATAGGCACTAACATAGACCGAGATAGACACTAACAGAGAGATAGGCACTAACATAGACAGAGATAGGCACTAACATAGACAGAGGTAGGCACTAACATAGACAGAGGTAGGCACTAACATAGACAGAGGTAGGAACTAACATAGACAGAGGTAGGCACTAACATAGACAGAGATAGACACTAACATAGACCGAGATAGACACTAACATAGACAGAGATAGGCACTAACATAGACAGAGGTAGGCACTAACATAGACAGAGATAGGCACTAACATAGACAGAGATAGGCACTAACATAGACAGAGGTAGGCACTAACATAGACAGAGATAGGCACTAACATAGACAGAGATAGACACTAACATAGACAGAGAGAGGCACTAACATAGACAGAGATAGGCACTAACATAGACAGAGATAGGCACTAACATAGACAGAGGTAGGCACTAACATAGACAGAGATAGGCACTAACGTAGACAGAGATAGGCACTAACATAGACAGAGGTAGGCACTAACATAGACAGAGATAGGCACTAACATAGACAGAGATAGACACTAACATAGACAGAGATAGGCACTAACATAGACAGAGATAGGCACTAACATAGACAGAGATAGGCACTAACATAGACAGAGGTAGGCACTAACATAGACAGAGATAGACACTAACATTGACAGAGATAGGCACTAACATAGACAGAGGTAGGCACTAACATAGACAGAGATAGGCACTAACATAGACAAATGCTAAATATTCGGTTGCAGTTTTTGCGAGTTTGTCAATAATGTTGTTGCGCCAATCAAGGCGAATGGTGGTCTCATTCCAATGAATTGGAGCTACCCTTCCCTCCCTCGGATCAAACATTCCCATTCCCTCGGATCAAACCTCCCATTCCCCAGGCACTCTATTACTAAACATTCAATATGTGTTCATTTAACACAGGACGCTAATTTAACATGATAGTGATGGTGTGACAGACAACCCATCTTGTATGATGGTGTATGACAGACAAACCATCTTGTATGATGGTGTATGACAGACAAACCATCCTGTATGATGGTGTATGACAGACAAACCATCATGTATGATGGTGTAGACAGACAAAACCATCCTGTATGATGGTGTATGACAGACAAACCATCCTGTATGATGGTATATGACAGACAAACCATCCTGTATGATGGTGTATGACAGACAAACCATCCTGTATGATGGTGTATGACAGACAAACCATCCTGTATGATGGTGTATGACAGACAAACCATCCTGTATGATGGTATATGACAGACAAACCATCCTGTATGATGGTGTATGACAGACAAACCATCCTGTATGATGGTGTATGACAGACAAACCATCCTGTATGATGGTGTATGACAGACAAACCATCCTGTATGATGGTGTATGACAGACAAACCATCCTGTATGATGGTGTATGACAGACAAACCATCCTGTATGATGGTGTATGACAGACAAACCATCCTGTATGATGGTGTATGACAGACAAACCATCCTGTATGATGGTATATGACAGACAAACCATCCTGTATGATGGTGTATGACAGACAAACCATCCTGTATGATGGTGTATGACAGACAAACCATCCTGTATGATGGTGTATGACAGACAAACCATCCTGTATGATGGTGTATGACAGACAAACCATCCTGTATGATGGTGTATGACAGACAAACCATCCTGTATGATGGTGTATGACAGACAAACCATCCTGTATGATGGTGTATGACAGACAAACCATCCTTTATGATGGTGTATGACAGACAAACCATCCTGTATGACAGAACAAAGGTCCTCCTGCATGATGGGCGTGTTAAGTAAACAGAACTTCCTGTAACCTTGCAAAACACATTTAAATCTGGCCGCCCACCTAATGTAGTCTTACCAATTCTGAAACAAAAAAATGGCATCAATTTTGTCCACTAGGTTATTTCGCCCCCATCACGGTGACGTACCTTACACTCACTTAACTAACAACATCAAGTGAGAAAAAACAATATTATTTTCGTAATGTATAGAATTGTTGGAAAATTTAGCGAGGTCTATTAAATACATTTTGAAAAACCCTGGTTACGTACAGGATTTCCGGCAGCCTAATATTATAATCTAAAACTTCTCGACATTATAGAGTTGTACAGTTGAAGTGATATTATTTCAATGTTAAGTTTAATGTAATTAAGTCGTTTTAAGATAATGGTATTTTTAAATATATATTCGAAAAAGAGCGGTAAACCAGTATGGGTTATATAGAAGATAGAAAGAGTTGGGTAAGTGACCCAAAAATCTCTTCAGATGAGTTAAGGTATTAGTTACATTCACGGTGAAGCGTTCAACCCGTAGGGGTTACACAGGCCCCCTCCTGGAGAATTGGAGGTAATGACGATTACCCAGGGGGGCTGTGTAACCCCTACGGGTTTGTAACTACTACCTTAACTCATGTGAGGAGAGGCTTAGTATAGACTACTGATCCAGATCATTCTATCTCCTATGTAACCCATGCGGGTTTACCGCTGGTTTTCGAATATATTTAATTTTAAATCAATTTATCTGTGTCAATTTCTATATGAATGACGTTTGATGCGAGTAAAGGGAGGAAGAACACTCGTGTTCACCGAGTCAAGAACACTTCACCAGGAAGAACAAACATGAACAATACAATACAGTGACTGGACATAGGTGAGACAAACTTATGACGACGTTTCGCTCACACCTGAGCCGTTAACAAATCGCACTTGTAAGTAGGTATAATATTTGTCAGGAAACAGGACAAGTGTTTACTGATGCGGGTCTTAGTCATATGATGACCCACAGCTGGAGCTTTTGGTCATCTGACCGAGACCTTCTACTGGCTTACCCCTCCACTCCCCCTTTAAAAAGTATCGTCATGATTATAAGAAGATAAGAATGGAGGAACACTGCAGAAGCCCTGCTGGCCCATACAGGGCAAGTCCTTATCATATTTTATGAAGTGATGGAGGCAGCATATATGAGCTAGGGGGATAAGGACGGCACAAAGGGATAGGGAGAAAAAAAAACAATGGAGGAATCATATACCATCTTGAAGGGAAGGCAAGAGGCCCAAGGCTGGAAAGTATCTTTGAGGCAGGTCAGTATTTGAGGCAGGTCAGGGAGTAGGATAGGTTAGGAGCGTCAACTCGTCACACAAAAAAAACTTTAGTTGAATTTATTACATTATTGGACTGCTGATACGGCCTCAGGCACTCGCTATCTCTTGAACATGACCAGCCTACTCGCTAGAAAATCTTAATAATTACACACTATAGTTCAATATGGTACTTATAAGCTAAATACTTATAAGCTAAATCTCAGCCAAGGAGAATGCGAAAAAAATTTAATAGTTCTGGTTAGTAGTAATTTAAAGTGAACATAATGCATATTCTGGCAGCAAGCTAATAGAATTCTTGGCTTCGTATCAAGAAGTATAAACAAAAGTCCTGAGGCCTCGGTTAAATTATAATGTTAAATTCTGATCTTCTTGTTACAGTGGACATAAATGCACAGGGAATTATAAAGATAGACTGAATTTACACTCTTCGGAAAGACGTGGAATTAACGAAGAGTGAACTATACAAATAAAGGGATATAAACAGCAAGCGGAAATAAGCTAACCAAGACGGGACTTGCAGCAAGGGATTTAGGGTGGACAAATTTTGATTTAGACAGTATATAGGAAAATATTTTTTTAGGAATAGAGTTGCAGATGAGCGGAACAAACTTGCACAATAGCGTCAGCGAGGAGAATACAGGTTGGACGGATATATGAGTGGGTGTGAGTTAGACCTACCTAGCATGGACCAATAGGCCTACTGCAGTATTCTTTCATTCTATGTCCCTTACACTGTAGCTCACACAGTATGTTCGCACTATAGTTCACTCTCCAGTGTGAAATATAGTATAAACTATAGCTTGAGAACGCTTCCACTGATAAGCTTCAAACTTTCAGTGTTGATGTATCTTAAAGTTCATATAATTGGTGGCCCCTGTAAGAGGCAACTTGCTAATATTATACCTTCAAATAACGCAGCGATTTCCTTGCTGTAACTTACACTACCCTTACAAGGAAGCTCTCAACCCACAGGGATAATATAGAACCTGGGAAATGAAAGACATTCAGAGATGATTCAAAAAGAGAGAATAACCTATATTAAGTATTTTTTTCAGAAAGGTTAAATGATATTTCTAAGTTAGATTTGGGTGAAACAAGTGTATACAGTGTCTCACACACAAGTAAGATTTTAATATCTGTCGTTACTTAATTAATTAAGAGTTATGTAACTTAAGGGGCATAATTGTTGTATCTCAAGGGCCACACTAAATGGATTTCTTGGGTTATCTTGGGTCACTTTCCCTCCAATAATCCAGTATAAAATCTTCATCTCTCAAGAAGTGCAGTTTATGTTATTATTATGAACATAATTTTTATAGGGAGGGGGGAGTTGGAGGGGTAAACCAGCTGAAGGCCTCGGTCAGATGACCAAAAGCTCCAGTTCTGGGTCATCATCTGTATAATAATTTTCAGCAATGTGCATTCAGATTTATATTTACAGATTTCTATTTTTGCTAATTTCTATATATACTTATATATATATGTATATATATATGTATATATATATATGCAAGAAAACCACTATGAAAAAATAGAAGAATTCCAAGCGCTTTCGTGACTACTCACATTATCAAGGAACTATGTGAGTAGTCACGAAAGCGCTTGGAATTCTTCTATTTTTTCATAGTGGTTTTCTTGCATATTTTGATATCACCTGTTTACTGTGATCTTTTTGCATATATATATATATATATATATATGTATATATATATGTATATATATATGTATATATATGTATATATGTATATATATATGTATATATATATGTATGTATATATATAGAAAGAAGGTGAGAGCCAGTAAGAAGAAGAAAGAAGGTGAGAGCCAGTAAGAAGGAGAAAGAAGGTGAGAGCCAGTAAGAAGAAGAAAGAAGGTGAGAGCCAGTAAGAAGGAGAAAGAAGGTGAGAGCCAGTAAGAAGGAGAAAGAAGGTGAGAGCCAGTAAGAAGGAGAAAGAAGGTGAGAGCCAGTAAGAAGGAGAAAGAAGGTGAGAGCCAGTAAGAAGGAGAAAGAAGGTGAGAGCCAGTAAGAAGAAGAAAGAAGGTGAGAGCCAGTAAGAAGAAGAAAGAAGGTGAGAGCCAGTAAGAAGAAGAAAGAAGGTGAGAGCCAGTAAGAAGAAGAAAGAAGGTGAGAGCCAGTAAGAAGAAGAAAGAAGGTGAGAGCCAGTAAGAAGGAGAAAGAAGGTGAGAGCCAGTAAGAAGAAGAAGGTGAGAGCCAGTAAGAAGGAGAAAGAAGGTGAGAGCCAGTAAGAAGGAGAAAGAAGGTGAGAGCCAGTAAGAAGAAGAAAGAAGGTGAGAGCCAGTAAGAAGAAGAAAGAAGGTGAGAGCCAGTAAGAAGAAGAAAGAAGGTGAGAGCCAGTAAGAAGAAGAAAGAAGGTGAGAGCCAGTAAGAAGAAGAAAGAAGGTGAGAGCCAGTAAGAAGGAGAAAGAAGGTGAGAGCCAGTAAGAAGAAGAAAGAAGGTGAGAGCCAGTAAGAAGGAGAAAGAAGGTGAGAGCCAGTAAGAAGGAGAAAGAAGGTGAGAGCCAGTAAGAAGAAGAAAGAAGGTGAGAGCCAGTAAGAAGAAGAAAGAAGGTGAGAGCCAGTAAGAAGAAGAAAGAAGGTGAGAGCCAGTAAGAAGAAGAAAGAAGGTGAGAGCCAGTAAGAAGAAGAAAGAAGGTGAGAGCCAGTAAGAAGAAGAAAGAAGGTGAGAGCCAGTAAGAAGAAGAAGGTGAGAGCCAGTAAGAAGAAGAAAGAAGGTGAGAGCCAGTAAGAAGAAGAAAGAAGGTGAGAGCCAGTAAGAAGAAGAAAGAAGGTGAGAGCCAGTAAGAAGAAGAAAGAAGGTGAGAGCCAGTAAGAAGAAGAAAGAAGGTGAGAGCATCTGACTAAGACCCACGTCAGGAAACACGTTCTGTTTCCTGACGAACATTACCTAACCTAAGAAGTACAGCTGCAGCTCAACTTCCTTTTAGAGACCGAGGTGCTATAGTTAATGTCTTCCAAGAAGGTCCGGGAGATGGAGATTACCATACTCGGCAAAACCCAGGAGGTGGATTATTGTTATTATTATAATCATAGGGGATGGCAAAACCCGTAGGGATTATGCAGCGCCTGTGGAGGGGAAGGTATTCATGGAACTGGAGAACAGATCCGATTCCCTAGAACAAGAGCCCCTCACCAGCGTCAAGGAACCTCCCCTGAGGGGACCAGGAGCTGGAACGCAGTCAAATAATATAATATATTTAAGCCGCAGTCTTGAGACAATGACAAGGCAAGACATGGTGCAGCTTGTGACGTGTCACTGAATATTCATGAACACAGACCTTGAAGAACATTACATATATAAAAACTCTTGTACATAATAAAATTCGTAAAAAAAAAAAAAGATATTTGTTGAAAATATTGTGCGAGAGAAAAACTCAGTACACACCAGAGAGGCAAACTATTTCAAACCAAATTTCAACATGCCTTTTACATTTATGTAACTATAAACTGGCTTTAGAGAATGAGAGGTCTCTATTTTTAATCCAAAGGTCTGGTGCAATTTCTGGGATCAAGAGCCCCTCACCAGCATCAAGGGACTCTCTCTTGAGGGGGATTTCAACACTCCATGGAAAGGTTAGTGTGCATCAGATTTCAGTTTTCTTCTCAGTTTAATTCGGTTTTGGTCAATATGCAGTTGAGTTGCTCGGTAGAGTTAGGTGGAGAGTTATTGTTTGCATTACACAAAATTAAATAAGTTTTTCAAAATAAATAATTTTTTGTTTGCGCAAATGTTATAAAAAAATGTGTTTTGGGGTTTTTATGTTACGCTTAAATTAGGTTAGGTTGGATTCTAACCCAACCTAACTGCACCAGTTGCAGCCTAACTTAACCAAACCTAAACTTTAGTGATGCAAGAATTACAGCGCTAATACAGATTCTACATTGGTACTCTACTGATACAGGAATTAATTAACCTGTGCTTTTGAAAATATTCGTTCACCCAAGTTGCAAATTATATCGTAAAACGTCAGTTCACGTAAATTACACTCAGTAAAAACAACAGTACAGCTGACTTTGTTAAAGAGGTAGATTATAACGCACTACAGCACACACGGTGTGGAAATTTTTGATATTTTTCCCGGGATTTGTGTGAGAATTGATGGTGATAATAATGTTTATGTGAAACTGTGTGTCTTTAGTGACTTTTAAAAGATGTTCTGTCACATGACAACTAATATTCTCTATTATTTCCTTATATTCTGTAAGGAGCTGAATAAGTGAAAATTATTGTAATTTAGAGGAAATTAATATTTCAATAATGAAAATGTAGTAAACACCTGGAAGTGTCATTAAATTAATTGAAAAAATGTATTGGTAAACAAACAGGAGGAGAGCAACGAAAATGACGTAAGGTATACATTACCTGGGAAGTGTTACAAAATTTGATCGTGGATAATCGAAGCCGATGAAGAGTGTATCGGGGACCATGCAATGAGTGAATATAATAGGTATCTGGAAGGGTTCTGATACATTGCAATCTGGTCATAATGAGGCTAATAATAAAGAATACTGGACGCTGTGATTGGACAACAGGTTGATCAACGCGTGTACGTACAGTAATTTAATTTTGCCTCCTTATATATGGTATCGACCCACCAAATAGGTGAGGTATCTAGTATTGGCCAATATTTAGCATACCTGCCTGCTAAGGAGGCGTTAGGATATATCACCAAGATAATAACGTGGTAAGTAATTCTTATGCCCTGCATTTATGTACACTAAATTTTATGTGAAAATTATATGATATAAAAAATACTAGTGTATTATCAATTTAAACCGTGGACCAACAAATTACTTAGTTGTCTAGCAAAGTAATCTTTCATTAATATATACAGTCCACAACCAAATTTAATACAGCCAATGTTACTGGCTGGAAATTTCATGTAATAAATTCACTAACTATATATTCACATAATTTAAGGTGGAGATGTGTGAGTTTGGGGAGGTGAGAAGGTGGACATGGAAGGAGAGACACTATTGCGACTTAGTGTTGCTCAAGTCCCACCTCTGGTGCAACTAGTATCATTAAGTGTAATTGTTTTAGATGTATCAGAGTTCTCCCCAGTTGTGTGTTAAATGTTAATTCAGGATTATACCTGTGAAATCACCCACATAATTTCTCACACAAGGCGAGCCTGGCTCATACACAATGACCTGATAGTATTGTACTCTACCAGGAATGTTTGCCAAAAAAATAGAATCGACCATCGTGTAAATTAATTATTGCCTCGACCATCGTGTAAATTAATTATTGCCCATGTAAGTCATGTGTATCACCGTGCACACTTTACAAATGTAACAGCAACAGGTCTGAATTCAGTGCTCACCTTAATGAATATACTTTTTTTGATTTCTTCATGTGAAGCAATGTTGATTTTCATTAGTGATGTGAACATTTGTGTACTGTGGTTTGAAAAAACTTTTCTAGTCATTAGGAGAAGAGAAACTGAGAGAACTGTTAGGTGAAACTTTGTAATGAATAGAACAAGATTTCAGCAGCATAAAATGATGTACACAATACAATTATGACAGCCATTTTTTTTCCCTGGCATATAATTTTTTAAATCATAAATGAAAGAACAATAAATTTTATGACCAATAAAAATGTGATAGTCACAAATCAGTTTGTGCAACATTATAATACTGGTGTACTAATATATTTTTAACTTTCATTTATTTAATTTATACATTCCTTAAACCAATGGTATTTTTTTTAAAACAAAGCAACTTGCTTTGGAATTCTGAATAACACATAAATCAGTATTATTATTATAATAAAAAAGAAGCGCTAAACCAACATAAATCAGTAGAAACAAGTATGCATCCAGGTGTTATATCTGGATGTTTTAGTACACATAGCTTCTTTTGATTATAATAATAATAATACTAGTACACATAGCAGAACAACATATATTAAAGTGGATCCAAAAAAAACTTTACGTATGCTAAAATATTACAATTTTTTTTATGTATTTGATATAAAAGACATTGTACAAAATTATTATCTGCAGTATGTTTTAAATCTAAGTTCACCAACATACAAACATTCCAGGTTCCACACGTCTTCAGTAACAGTGTACTTAATTATTAATTAACAAAATCTATATTGCTCATTTCTGAGCCACAATACGAACTTTATCAAAGCTTTTGCTATTGTTTTCTATTTAAAGTTTTTTTTAAGTAAACAAATGAAGAACGTTGGTTCTTCATCGAAAACCCGGACTGCAGAGGAACTTTTGACTTGACAGTGGTCCAGGAGGGAGTGAAACGTCGTCATAAAGGACAGTGGTCCAGGAGGGAGTGAAACGTCGTCATAAAGGACAGTGGTCCAGGAGGGAGTGAAACGTCGTCACAAAGGACAGTGGTCCAGGAGGGAGTGAAACGTCGTCATAAGGACAGTGGTCAGAGGAGAAAGTCGTCATAAGGACAGTGGTCCAGGAGGGAGTGAAACGTCGTCATAAAGGACAGTGGTCCAGGAGGGAGTGAAACGTCGTCATAAAGGACAGTGGTCCAGGAGGGAGTGAAACGTCGTCATAAAGGACAGTGGTCCAGGAGGGAGTGAAACGTCGTCATAAAGGACAGTGGTCCAGGAGGGAGTGAAACGTCGTCATAAAGGACAGTGGTCCAGGAGGGAGTGAAACGTCGTCATAAAGGACAGTGGTCCAGGAGGGAGTGAAACGTCGTCATAAAGGACAGTGGTCCAGGAGGGAGTGAAACGTCGTCATAAAGGACAGTGGTCCAGGAGGGAGTGAAACGTCGTCATAAAGGACAGTGGTCCAGGAGGGAGTGAAACGTCGTCATAAAGGACAGTGGTCCAGGAGGGAGTGAAACGTCGTCATAAAGGACAGTGGTCCAGGAGGGAGTGAAACGTCGTCATAAAGGACAGTGGTCCAGGAGGGAGTGAAACGTCGTCATAAAGGACAGTGGTCCAGGAGGGAGTGAAACGTCGTCATAAAGGACAGTGGTCCAGGAGGGAGTGAAACGTCGTCATAAAGGACAGTGGTCCAGGAGGGAGTGGAACGTCGTCATAAAGTTCTTCTAAAGTGCGAGTTTTTGGTGACCTGTTCCAGCCACGGCATTGCGACTTTTTATTCTTCTCTGTGACTGTATACCGAACATTATTATAAACAAGGTACACTCGTATGCTTTCTTAGAAGACTATTAAACTAAGAGGTCATTATACCGTATTATTCCTTCTGAGTAACAGTAAACTTCATTGTAAGAAGGTCTCCCAGGCCGGCAAATATAACATCCCCAGGATGTACCGGGCCAACACCTGCTGGTGTACCTGTCAGAACCAAATCTCCTGGATGTAGAGTGAAATACCGAGAGATGTATGAAATGAGGTAGGGTATATTGAAAACCATATCTGCTGTGCTGCCATTTTGTCGCATCTCTTCGTTTACCTGGAGAAAAAAAACAGTGATTCACTTTCGGAAAATTTGGTGATGAAATTTTCTCCTTGAATGGAAATCTTGTTCGTTATGGGCATTCATTTACTTTCTGCATCTACATACACCACATATAGTTTAATATAAATGGTTTATTTGGATTATTCTATTCATGGGAAATGTTAAAACCATGGCACCGTATAGGGATTTAATAATGGGAGGTAATCAGGTTAGTCATTGAAAGGGCAACTCCAATTCCTGGCATCAAGATTCCTTCACCGGCGTCAAGGTACCCACTTTAAAGGATGGTTTATTTGGAGAACAACCATGGGATTTAAAAGCATTATTCAGTAAATAAATACTGTTTAACAGTACCATACTTCTTCCATCCCCTCTCTTACCTTGCACCAAAGCTTCACCCCACTCGGATCACTCAGTTCCTTGGCAGAAATAAATCTAGAGACTGGAAGTGCCGTGTCAAAGCATTTAGCCATCGTCCATGGACCCCCTGTCTTCTTGGCCTCCTCCTGGAAATCGCGTGCAGTCATGTCCAGCGCAAGAGCATATCCAGCAACGCGTGGCATGACATCGTCCTCGGGCACGTCCCCACACACTGAACCAATCACTACTCCCAATTCTACTTCGTGGTGACAGCTCTTACATCCTCGTGGTATCTGTTGGCAAATGGAATTTTATGATGAAGGTACAGTAGGTGCAGTTGTTTTTGGATCTATTAATTGAGATCTGTTATCAAATAACTACAACTACCTGAATATTGAATGTTCTCACTGAGTTAGCTACATAAAAAATATATAAAAAAAATGAGTTATCTCAACCCATTATTAATTAGAAAACCCCTGCAATCCCTCTTAGTTTGAGTTAGATGGGATTCTCATTCAGAAAACAGTTGATGAGACTACAATGTTAGCTCTCTCTCTCTCTCTATATATATATATATATATATATATATATATATATATATATATATATATATATATATATATATATACAGTGGACCCCGAGTTTCGTAAAACTTCACTCCTGAAGTCTGCTCAAGTGCCATTACCGAACGAATTTACTCCTTAAGGAAAAATTTCACGTAGGTTAGTCTATTTCAGACCCCAAAAATACACTTCCACAAGAACTTACAAAATTATACTTACATAATTGCACGATTTCCGGGGTATTCGTTAACCGAGGGTCCACTGTATATGAATAGCATTGTGTGAACGAATATATGAAGGTAGGTGATAAAAGTCTAGAAAATATTTTGAATGAGCAGTACTTTCGCCACTATATTATAGATGTAGGGTAAATATATAACTTGGGCAGTTGTTTCTTCTATGCCATACCTATTTTAGTTTTCTTAAAATAAGTCTCACCACTATAGGACCAGAGCCCTCTTCTAGGTATGATGACGGTGGCTTCATAAATAATAAAGGCTTTGTTGGAACAGCATTTCCTAGCTCTGCACAGTGATCTCTGAAAATGTAACATTATCTTGAATTAGTATTGCTTTCATAGCACTGAACCTAGTGGGATCGTAGAGCACCTGGGGAATGAAAGGTACTAAATAGGTGGTTAGTTGAAATCCCCCTGCAACAACACTATTCGTGATCGTGTTATATAGTAGTGGAGGCAAGTGGTTTTTTTTTATCACTGGATGTGCTGTTGAAGTGTGAACAAGGTAACTTTTATAAAGGGATTCAAGGATACCGGTTAACCGGATCTGAGTCCTGGTGATGGGAAATACAGTACCTGCGGATGGGTGAGGATGTTCCAGTTCTGGAGGTGAGAAATACAGTGCCTGCACTCTGAAGGATTAGCGGGGATGTCATAGTTCAGAGGGTCACGTGAACTGGGATGTCAGCACGCTTCTTAAAAGACAGTTTGAATGAACGACGGTCAGAGCTTTTCCTCTTTTTTTTTAAGGTGACCTTGCCTCACTAGGAGTCACAAAAGACATTCACCACCATTCATTCAATCGCCGTCTTTCCAGAGTTATACTAATATCACAATTCAGATTATCCTCCGAATGCAACATCCCCACTCTTCCTCCAGAGTGCAGACGGTGTCCGTCCCACCTCCAGGGCAAGTCCGGCTAACCGGTTTCCAGGAATACCTTCATAGCAGTTAACTTTCTCACACAAACAGCACGTGATTGCAAATATATAAAAATACCAGAGTGAAAATATAAAAAAAAATACTTGATCGCTTTCATGTGTAGCACATGAAAGTGTGTGTGTGTGTGTGTTTATATTTCTTTTCACTGGGAGCTCATCCAGACTCGATTCAATGAACTGGAGCACAGGATCAATTACTTGGATCAAGAGCCCCTCTCTAGCATATCTTTTCGTTGAAGAAGATATAGGAGACAACACTAAACCCACAGGGCTCGTACTTAGGACCATTATAAGCCGACTGTAAAATATTTATATATTTTTCTGAACACATATTCCGCTCACTGGAGGTTCCTATATGTTGGTAAGGGGGCTCTTGATCTAAGGAATTGGACCAATGCTCCATTATTATTATTATAATCAAATAGAAGCGCTAAACCACAGGGGTTACCAATGCTCCAATTCCTTGAATCAAGCCTGAATGCCTGCCATTCCCCCCCTCAGGCACTGTATGACCCCTACGGGTTTAGCGCTCATCCCATGAATGTAATATATCCGCAGGGAAGCAATAAACCCGTATGGGGTCATACAATTATTATTATAATCAAAAGAAGCGCTAAACCACAAGGGTTATACAGCATGGGGTCATACAGAACCTGGTGAATTCGAATTAATCAAGTCGACGCAAGGAGAGTTAGCTCCAATCCCTTGGATTAAGAGCTCTTTCCCTCCCTTCCCCTTGAAGGTGATTAGTTCTAGTGACCTTGGATACCCACCTGTAGTTCCTGCCCACTGCAACCACATTTCTTCCCCACTGGACAAACTTGGTGAAATTTTGCCCTGCTTGGCGCGACATATTACTTTTTTTTTTAATTAACCACTTCCAACCGCCAAAAAAAATAATAGCTAAGTCCAAAAGCCGGGTAGAGACAGACAGCCGCACTATAAAGCCGTACAAAAGCCACAGCCGTGAAATAAGGTGATGTTGAGCACTGCAAGCAACAGTGTACACCAGACAAGGTATAAAGGGAAACTTTCTATGAAGTAAATAAAGCTTATGTGGCAGTGGTGGTGAAGCAGAGAGAAGGATGCAGACAACACCAAAGTCGACGGAAGTGGAGAGAGACGTCGACACAGTACCAAGGTCGACACACAAGCCAAGAAAGGTGTCGACACAGCAGCAAGGTGGACAGAAGAGCACAGTCAGCGTGAGGCTGAGCTAAACTTGTTATTGTTGGGGTTAAGGGATGAGAGTACGGACAAAGGAGCTACTATATTTATAAATTAAATACCTGTATAATAATATATATGTATAATAATAAAAATTATATAAAGACGGCAGGTTACTTATACTTGAATCATACTCCATATTCATATACACGTATATCAGTCAAATACAGAGAATATTTTGCAGGCAACAATGGAAAAAAGTCACTGACTTTTTTGGGTTATCCTAGGTTCTGTACACATGCTGCTATGTATGATAATCTATGTAACTTTATTTGTGTATACCTGAATAAACTTACTTATTTAGCAGTAGTGGTGAGGTACAATGTAATCGAGCAGTCAGGCGTGCCCTTAAAGGTAACTAAAATGCCGGGAGCAAGTAGTTAGTAACTGCTAAATATATTATTATTATAATCAAATAGAAGCGCTAAGCCAACTGCTAAATATAAAATGAAGACTTTAAAGTTTGAATGTGCATGGATGTAGCGTAGATAAAATTTGATTGTGAATATTATGAATGAATAATAAGCTGGATGTCTTAGCGCTAAGTGAAACAAAGCTGAAAGGGGTATTATTATTATTATAATCAAATAGAAGCGCTAAACCACAGGGGTTATCAATTATGGAAATATAATCATGGTGATCGCTAAACCCGTAGGGATTATACAGCGCCTGTGGGGGGGATGGAAGGTAGGTATTTAGGGAACTGGAGCACAGATCCAGTTCCCTATTATTACTATTATAAAGGGGGAGCGCTAAACCCGTAGGATTATGCAGCGCCTGTGGGGGGGGATGTGGAAGGTATTCAGGCTTAATTCAGGGAACTGGAGCACAGATCCAATTCCATAGATCAAGAGCCCCTCACCAGCGTCAAGGAACCTCCCTTGATTATAATAAAAAAGAAGCTCTAAACCTACAAGGGTCATACAGCGCAGCAGGGCAGGGAAGGATGCAGGGGTATTGGGTAGCAAGAGGGATGATTATTAGGGCATGGAGTGCAGTGGATAATGCAGGGGTAGAGGGTAGCAAGATAGAGGTAAACCTTCCTTGAGGGGTCAGTTATGGAAAGAAACGGAATATAAATGTACAGGTTGAAGGATGATACGGATTAAAATATGGGTCGGATACAAAAATTGGGTTATATTAAGTGTTTATGCACCTGGGAAAGAATGAAGGAGAGACTTTGGGAGATACTAAGGGTGTTGGGGAATTTTAAACCAAGGGAGTAATTTTGGTTAGGGACCTAAATGCTAGTGGGAGAAACTGCTGTAGATGGCATAATAGGAAAGTCTGGGATGTCCAGGGTAAATTATAATGGGGGGGCATTTGAGTTTTGAATAAAAAAAGGTTTGTAATAGGAAAGACATATTTTAAGAAAAAATGGATGAGCAAGTACAAGAGATATGATATACAGCATAATGACCACTTTCTTGGACTGTGTATTTGGTAGATAAAGGTTGATGGGTAGACTTTTGAAGGTGCAAGTTTTAGAGGGGCAACAAATACATCAGATTATTTAGTTGTGGCTACTGTGAAAGTAAGAGGTAGATGGGGTTACAAGGAGAATGTCATCAGTAAGAGAGAAGTGAAAGTTCATAAATTAGAGGAGGAAGTTGGGGTTAAGATATAAGCAACTGTCTTGATCAACTTTTAATCTGGAGAGGGTTTCAGGGATCAACGCCCCCGCAACCCGGTCAGTGACCAGGCCTCTAGGTGGATCAGGGCCTGATCCACTAGGCTATTGCTGCTGGTCGCACGTAAACCGAACGAACCACAGCCTGGCTGATAAAGTACTGACTTTAGGTGCCTGTCCAGCGCCTTCTTGAAGACAGCCAGGGGGTCTATTTATAATCCCCCTTATGTATGCGGAGAGGCAGTTGCAGTTTTGGGCCCCTGACACTGTTGTCTCAGTGTACTTGTGGCACCCATGCTTTTCATTGGGGGGATGTTGCATCTCCTACCCAGTCTTTTGCTTTCGTATTATTATAATCAAATAGAAGCGCTAAACCACAGGGGTCATACAGCGTATGCGTGCATTGGAAGTTCTTGGTAAATTCTCCAGATCTGCAGTGTCGCCTGTTATGAGAAAAACGGGCTAATGAGAGTACAAGCAATAAGGTTAAAAAGGTATGGAGAGAGTGCGCAAGCGACACACAGGTGTGATATAGGAGGCTGGGTAGAAAGGAAGAATAGACAGGGATTGGTGCAATTAGAGGTCAAAAGTGGAAAGGAGAAAAGTAAAGTTTTTACAAAACAGAAATGATATGAGGAGGATAGAGTATGGAGCTAAGGGGTTATTTTTATTATCAAATCAAAAGGGGTTAACGAATGGTGAGAGGTAAAACAAATGCAAGTGGGTGATATTGTTAACAAAAAAATTGAAAAAAAAAGTTTCGGAGATTAATATGAGAAAGCCTAGGGAAGGAATAATTTAAAAACAAAGTTTTATTAGAGGGGGGATAGAAGACATTCAGATTCGAGCCAAAGAAATCACAGGTGCAATTCCTTATTAAAAGCCTCTAACAGGTATATAAGGACCCTCCCTGGAAGAGGGGATTACACATTAGTCATGAGTTGGTGCCAAATCCATAAAGCAGTGCTTATGAACTGGGAGGTAAGGAGGCTTGGAAGGAAACTTATGTACCCTGGATAAATTATTATAATAACTAAGCACTAAACCTATAAGGGTCATACAGTGCTGCAGGGTAGGGTGTGCAAAGGTGTAATGAGGCCTGGTCATGGACTGGGCTACAGGGACATTGATCAGTATTAATGCCTTTATGCAGCAAAGGTTGACTCAATAGTGTGCACATCATCCCTTTCGATTAAAACCTAATAACCTAGCAACCAGGTAACTACAGTAATTTACCAACATCAAACAACCTGTAATAGCAGGTTAGATGGTATTACTCAACATAAAGGCCTGTGCTTCAAAGTAAAAACATCAGGTGAACAAATGGGTCAAATTCATTGGCCTTGAATGGCCAAATTTTTTTAAATGTAGAAGCAAAAAATGGAAAATGTGCTACTGCCAGGTGTTGTCTTTTGGACAGACCATGCTTAAGCTGGTGTTATGCAGTCATTGCAAAATGTATGTGTATGGTATTTCCTGTAATCAAACTGACAAGGTAGACCAGATTGGATAAAATACCACTTGACAATTGTACATGCTCCAGCAATTTGCAAAAAATTTCTTTTGATGGTGGTTCACTGAAAGTGACTGTCGCTCAATATTTTTAAAGTGCTCAAAAACAAGAGGCTAATAAAAAAGTATTAATAGCTTTATTTTATTAAAGCATTACAAGGAAAAGAACAGTCTACTCGTCATCACCACTGCCATCCTCAGCCTTGCTACCACCCTTGCGCATGTTCTTCCTCTTGACACGACCATATCTTCCACCACCAAATGGACTCTTGAGTGAGAAATCAATGTGTTTCTGAGAATCTAGGCGCACAATGAAGGATGGCACATTCACAACTTGCTTGCGAACTCTGAAAAACAGTAAGGCATACAATAGTAAAACAGTACATGTTAGGCTTAAGTATGCCTTAGTAGGAACAATTTATAACTAGGCCTCAATTGTCATCAGCCATATTCAAGTTCATACTGTGTTCATTTTAATATAAAAAATAGCAATTTATTAAATCGTTATGAAATATTACATTTAAGAAGTATTTAAAGAGTAACTCCAATGTTTTATTTTACCTCTCACAGCAAAGTCTGATTAGCAAATACAGTGGTACCCCAGTTTCGTACAGCTCCCGACTCGAATTATTGTAAGTGCTTTTGTAAGTATTTTTGGGGTCTGAAACAGACTAATCTAATTTACATTATTCCTTATGGGAACAAATTCGTTTGGTAACGGCACTCGAACAGCCTTCTGGAACGAATTATGTCCGAAACTTGGGTACCACTGTATTTCAATTACAAACTTGATCATAAACCTAACAGTTATGAAATGGAGGTAACCCAAAATAGCCAAGGATGTATTTAAAGTTTCTTCACTGAAATTGGTAAATGACTAAAGAGTTGACCAACAGTGGAAGCAAATTTCATAGAAGAGCTCAGGATGATATGATGACTCAATCATGTCAAAATCAGTTTAAGTTAAAAAGGAAGGACAAACAGTCAGAGCTTCCCTCACTTTTAATTACACCTAACAAATACATCTATTAAAAGAATACAACTGGTTAAAATAGTAAGTACAAGCATTCAAATAAAGCTTAACCCACATCTTAGGAAGTAAATCCCCCCACCCCCACCATCCTTGTAGCTCATGTGTGTAACTTCCAGCTGGTGTCCCTAGAGTTCCCAGTTTCTCACCTCAAACGGCCTGTACCCATCTACCCTGTCAAGTTGCATACTTCTGCACTTCAACCAGCTGACCCTTTACAATGCAGCACTTATCACAAATGAAATGTTATAGCTCTTGTGTCTTACACCTTATATTTTTTTGTGTGTGGGGGGCTACCCATCATCAAATTTTAACTGGATAATTAAAAAAATAATCCAATGCAGTAAAACATTGTAATAAAAATTACTCTATGAACAGTTGAGACAAGAATATAAAGAATAACAATAATAACTGATATTAATTATTCTGGCTCCACTAGAACACCAAAATGTCTAAAGGGGTGCAAATGGAGAGAGCAAATTCAGCCAATGAAAAACTGGCACAACTTTTAATTAAATTTGACACGAACCAGCTCACCAAATTTGAAGGAATGCACTTCCCAAGACATGTGGTTCCAGGAACATTGTAATCACAACACTAGTCTTCTCATTGTAAGGTGTTGCCAGGATATACCTGGTCAAGTGACCTTTGGAATTTTTTTTTAAAGACATTGCTAGGATATACCTAGTCAAGTGGTCTTTACAGTTAATTCACAGCATTTCTTCAAATCAACCTGTTAAATGGAGACATGGTATGCCAACTTGTTTTTAACTTTTAAAAATATATATAACTAGACTTACAAAAAGTTTAGACCCTATGAATTTATCAATAAAAAACAAAAGCTTATTACACACTAAACATTGAGAACTTTCAATTTAGCATTGCAATCCTAACCAAATGGGACAAGATAGTCCTAATAACACTAATCCACAAATGTCTACAATGCACAAATGAATAATGAAGGCCAATTAACAAACGTAGTCGACCAAATTTTGCATTTACCTGATATGCCCTTGTTTGATGAGTACACGAGCATGATGAATTGACTTGGCTAAACCCAACTTGAAAACCTGTGTCTGCAGACGACGTTCAAGGAAATCTTCAGGTTTTAAACCCAAAACGTAATCAAGTTTCATACGACCTTCTTCCAGAACACCTGTCCGTACCAGACGACGCAGCAGAGCATTGCCTGTAAAGAAAAATCTGAATAACAATCTTTTACAAGATGCAAGTGTGGTAACAAGCCTTCGGTAACATCAGATGTAATCTTTATTTCCTCAAAACACTAGGACAAGAGGTGTCAATAAAGGTTTTTTCATCATAGTAAAATTTTTTAATTTAGCCAAATCCTGTATTCACAAACTATTGAGCTGTATAAATTATAAATAACTTGAGCCACTAGGCATAGTGGTTCTGAACCTCTCTTCATTTTCCTCCCTCCCTGCAGATCCCTCACGTTCAGAAAACAAGGGTGTCCGAGGCAGAACGGTAGCTTGCCCTAACCAAAATGCTAATCTGCTTGAAATATTAGTTTGGCGCAGTCATTAAACCCCCCAAAATGTAATTTTTGTATAAGTTTCAAATCCGAAAAAAATGGTAATGCAAAAGTAGGTTAACGTGATGTGCATCAAAGATACCATACCTACATCTCATTGTTTGGTTGTCATTGCAACTGTAAGGGGGTTATAAAGGTGGGGCTAGAGTGGTTGGGGTGTACATGGGATGGGTTAGAGCATCTGGGGGGGATGAAGGGCCAAGTGATTTTGGCATGAAGGCAAAAACCTGATGGGATATGATAGTAAATTCATTGACAGGGGTCTGGGATAGTGACAGCTAGGAGGGACTTGATTTTCAGCTGTCGTATCCGAGCGCCTCTGCAAAGACAGTGATTATGTATGAGTGAGGTGAAAGTGTTGAATGATGATGAAAGTATTTTCTTTTTGAGTCACCCTCCTTGGTGGGAGACGGCCGACTTGGGGGGAAAGTTATATAAAGAGCTCAAGCAATCTAATGTTTCCAGAATTCAGACAATTTATCTAAATTTCCATACACAGCATACTTACCCTGGAAAAGACGTCTAGCATCCTTCTCGTCTAAGGTAAGCAGCACACGGGCAGCCTTACGAATCTTAGCCAGGAACATCTTGACAATCCATAACTCCCTTTTATTGCGAAGACCATACTCTCCAACAAGCTGGAAAGGTAAATTTTTATTAAGAGGAGCCACTAATATAACTTTGTTAATATTAGTCTTAAAGCTGGGGGTCGTAAAGTACTTGGGGAAATAGAAGACAATTGAATTTAATCCATTTGAGAAAATAGGTCAAATTCCTTGAGGAGCATTAATACAATAATCTTTCAGATTTTCAATTATTCTTTTACAAAATATTGCATATATAGCATCAGAATATCTTCTCTCAGATTAGGTACTGTGCCATACTTCCTTCTAAAATGACTGACTGGGTTATGCAGATGCAGAGTATTTCAGGCAAATTAGGTTAATTTTACCCCAGGATGTTCCCTGGTGTGGATGTGACCAACACCAGTCAGCTAACACCAAGGTACAGTACCTATTTACTGCTAGGTGAACAGGGATAACAAGCACCTTAAGGAAACATGCCCAAATATTTCCACCTGTACCAGGGATCGAACCACAGAACTCAGTGTTGAGCTGAGTGGTCACAAGCCAGTCAAATATGCACAGCTTTAAAGCAAACTTTTGGTAACTAAGCTTTACTTTATTTACCTTGAGCTCCTGGTCGAGTCTTGGCTTCTCAAAAGGCCTCCTAGGGGTGGAGAACCGCTTGCTTTGCACCAATGGGACTCTATGGTTCACCATCTAAAAGATCAAAATGGGGTTAGTAGTAAAGGGAAGTTGCCGACTATCCTGGTGAATCAGTAAGGTGTTTAGAGCACCACACCTTTCTTCTGTATTGTTTTATTGTCACTTCAAGAAGAAAATACTGAAAATTAACTTGGATAATTTAAATGAACGTGAGGTAGTTAGGAGTTAGTGAAGGTGAACAGGTTACCAGCAGTAAGGAGCAGGTTGGCAGCAGTAAAATGTGGGACCTGGTTTCCAGTAAAGGAAGAAACTTCAAACTGACAAAGGTTAAAGTAGATTTGAAGTCAGGAAATCTTGATATGAAAGTACCATTAACTTTTGCTAATAAAGGTTGACTGATGGGCAGTGTTTGAATAAATGGGGAGAAATCAAAATGGGGACACATCACAAGCAGTGTTCCATAGATGTCAGTTTTGGGCCATTTGTTCACAATATACGTACAGTGGTACTTCGGATTACAAGCTTAATTCATTCCAAAAGGCTGTTCGAGTGCCGATACCGAACAAATTTGTTCCCATAAGGAATAATGCAAATTAGATTAATCCGTTTCAGACCCCCAAAAATACACTTGCATAACTGTTCGAGTTGGGAGCTGTTCATATGCCAAGGTACCACTGTATGTACGTAAACAACATTGATGAGGGAACAAACTTAAGAAAGTTTGCCAATGACACTAAAATAGGCCTTTGGATCAAGTCTGATTAGGACACTCAACACTGCAGATCTTTATAGGTTGATGCAGTTTAATGAATGTGCTAAAAATATCTAACCAAGAGAGAACAGGCAGCAACAGGTTAAAGTTAGAAAAAATTAGAAAGGACATAGGAAAGCACTGGTTTGCTTAGATTTGGATGAGTGGAACAAACTCCAGAGTATTGTCATTAAAGCAAAAACCTTGGCAACCTTAAAAAACAGGTTCAACAAGTACACGAGTGACTTGGCCTGCCTAGCATACAGTAGGCTTGCTGCAGTGCTCCTTATCTGTGCTTATAATTTAGGTTGTTGAACCTCCCATTATAACAAATTCGTATCTAAGCATCATTAATTTAGTCATACTTAAGCTTTGTTTTTTGTTTTTTTTTTGGGGGGGGGGGCTGTAAATCACACCCAAGATTAACCATTCACATCCCTTGAGAAACTGTAGCTAAATAGATTGTCACTACCATTTTTATATCTTGTCTAATGCAACACTTAAAATTACTTGACAAGCATCACCACTGCCACCCTCTCTGTTAACTCCTTTATGGAGTATTATAATAAATGAGCTAAGATTAACTGATGTACAAGAAGTGTAGATTCTAGGGCATTAAGCAGTCTTCTGAATGAATTATTTTTCTTTAAGTTATTATATAATAACAATTTTACAAAATAACTTGACATGTGCAGTATATCTAATCAAAATTTCTTTAATGTGGCATTATTAGATTACAGCTGAATTTATTGGTCTTTCCCAACATAAAAAGGTTTCCCACCCCTGTACTAGACTAAATTATTGCTCAATAGGGTCAACAGAAAGGGAGGAGTTGTGATGCACGTCAAATTTCTAGAGGGACATGAAAAGCTAATAATACCAGGAGTGATTTACATCCCCCCCCCCAAACTCGGTAAGGAACAGCAATAAGAGTGGAATAGACTGCCTGCACATGTCATTGCATAAGCCAGTTCAAGAAAAGCCAAAATGCACCTCATGAATAAGGCTACAGAAAGGAAGGAGTGATTTCTTTTATGAAAATATAACTAATTTTATCTCTCTAGTATATCTTTTATTGCAACTACTTTTACATAGTTAAGATTTTTTCCTGTTTTTAACTTTTAAATATACCTGCGGTCAGAGAGTCAAAACTCCAGACCATCGCGTAAGCCACTGGGCCAGCTAGCTTCAATAAGATTCATCCAACTAGGTATATTTCTACACCATAGGAAGGTTAGCATAGGCACCACTGTGTCCCCAAATGCAAGTTTTTTACAGACGAATCTCCCGCTAGCGTGGCCGTGACGAATTCTAGCTAAAGTCCCCTTCAAAGCCGTCAACATGACTCACGAAATCGTAATGACACTATTGCAAACAAACCGTACCACGGATGGGGTTCGAACCCGCGGTCAGTCTCATGTTGACGGCTTTGAAGGGGATTTGAGCTAGAGTTCGTCACTGCCATGCTAGCGGGAGATTCGTCTGTAAAAACTTGAATTTGTGGACACAGTGGTGCCTATACTAACCTTCCTATAATGTAGAAATATACCTAGTTGGATGAATCTTATTGAAGCTAGCTGGCCCAGTGGCTTACGCGACAGTCTAGAGTTTTGAGACTCTCTGACCGCGGGTTTGAACCCCACCCGTGGTATGGTTTGTTTGCAATCGTGTCATTACGATTTCGTGAGCCCCAATGGAAATAAGTGACTTTTTTTTGGGTTATCCTAGGTTCTCTACACACATGCTGCTGTGCATGATAATCAATGTAACTATACCTGAATAAACTTACTTAGCAAATTTCTACAAGACAGTATTATTAAGGCACCTAGATACCAAACTGTTTTAAAGTGAGATTTTAACTTTAGCCAAATTGTAACAACTTGAGAGGAAATCTTAGTTTAGCAACTTTCTAGATACATAACAAGGAGCACTGCGGTGATGTTGGTAGAATTACCTTCAATGTTTAGTAAGGACATGTGCAACTAATCTGGCATTTTATTGTGGCAAAGGAGCTTTGTCAAGTGAAGTTACCACAATAAAATATCGCATTAGTGGCACCTGTGTCCTTTTACCCGAGCATTGCAGTAGGCCTACTCTACTTGCCTAAACTAATTTCTTCCTTCAATAACGATACTTTGCAGTTTTTCACTCAAGAGGGACATTAAGGAATCAATATAGTCAAGAAAATAAGAAACTAACAAGAGAATTTGAAATTACAGTCGCAAGGGAATCAAAGACCAACCCAAAAGGTTTCTTCCAAGTATATAGTAACTTATTAAAGTTAGACCCACTTAAAACTGGCTCAGCTCAGTGATTTAGAAAGGATATAAGAAAAACATGGCATATTGTAGAAGTGAAAAACTCCAAAATAGCGTCATTGAAGTGAAAACCGTGGGTAGCTTCCCCTGATACCCATTTGTTGCAAATATGTCTCATTCTTCTGCCTAGCTATAAGATATTACAGCATTGATCTTTATGTAAACGTATAAACAAAACCCGATGTTGGATGCTACCCTCATATCAATCCACCACCATCCGCTAATATACTGATCAATAAGCTACAACAACCTAACAAGCGGATAGTTACGTACCTTAGCTAACTACTGATCAGCAGTTTAAGCGTGGAGATGAAGATGCAAAGACACGAGATAGAGAACAAGGGCGACCACCTTCGCCTCCTCAGCAACCTTGACGTGGAAAGATGGAGGACCGGCTGTCAGGGTCCCTTGTAACCTCCCCTGCTTTATTATTTTTATAGAGAGAGACCCACAGCACATTTACACTAATTATTTTACTAAAAGACATTTATTTATACCCCTTAGATTCATTCACATCAATAATTATCTATCAAAAAAATGACTTGCCTGCATTATTATATTCACCATCCCTTTTCTAAAAAAAAATTTCCCATATATATATATATATATATATATATATATATATATATATATATATATATATATATAATCAATAAAAAACTTCACTTCATAGGGTTATTGTGGGCAAAATATACATAATTTATCAATTATGTACACTTAAAATATCTATGTTCATTTAAAATAATTTAATGTTATTATGGATTTCACGGATGTATCTTATTTAGTTCATTTTATTTAGATTTTATAAGTCAAATCATTTTTTGTAATAGTCTTATATATCACATTATGTAGAATTTAATCCAGGAAACCCCAATAAAGACAAAGATTATTATTATTATTATTTCCTACGCCCAGGAGATATACGTCATTATTATAATAATAAAAAAGTATTGTAACAATTAGTATTATAAATATAATTATTATTATAAACATAATTATATAATTCTTTTAATTATTTCATTCCTATAGGGGTGGTAGAGCACCTTATGAATGGGCGATAATCTCGCTCGATCCAAGGGAAGGGCAGCTCTAGTTCCTTGGATCAAGAGCTCTTCACCAACCTCACAACTAACAAAGCTCATCACTAACAAATCCCTGAAAATATTTCTATATCAAATCTTCCCTCAGTGGGGGCAGGCTCTTGATCCAGGTAACTAGAGATGTTCTCTTTCCTCGGATTAAGTCCATCTACCACATATTTCCTAGGGAGGGAATAAGCCATTTACCACTGTGGCAGGGTGACTCAAAAAAGAAGAAACACTTTCATCATCATTCACTCCATCACTGTCTTGCCTATACTACAGTTCTCGCCCCCTTTCTGTTCCCCATCCTCATATCAGACATAGAGATGTAAACCGTGTCTTCCTTCGCAGACCATACTACTTAGAACCAGCATGAGACTGTCATCAATTAAGGACACAATAAATCTCCAAGCAGATATAAATCAAGTTTTCCAATGGGCCATGGAAAATAATATGATATTCAATGAGGACAAATTTCAACTAATCCATTATGGAAAACTTTCATTGGGCAGATGGTGCAACATACCCCAATGAAAAGTAGGGCACCATGAGATGAGTACACTAAGAGAAAACAAGGGGTGGAAACATCAGACATGTTTCCTTACACCAGTTGTCTAAGTTCACCCATCAGTAAAATGGGTACCTGGGTGTTAGTCGACTGGTGTGGGTCGCATCCTGGGACAAAACTGACCTAATTTGCCCGAAATGCTCTGCATAACAAGGGGCTTTCTATATAGTAGTACATATGTCATTGATGTCAGCTATGGCCTGTATACCTTGTACATGTACTTGTAGTAAATATAGATATTAAGTGTCCAGGACCCAAGACTGTTCAACAACCTCCCACCAGGCATATGGGGAATTGCCAATGGCCCCCTGGCTGCCTTCAAGAGGGATTATTATTATTATTATAGTCAAGGAGAGCACTAAACCCGTAGGATCATGCAGCATCTGTGTGGGGGATGTGAAAGGTATTCAGGCTTAATTCAGGGAACTGGAGCACAGATCCAATTCCCTAGTTCATGAGCCCCTCACCAAAGTCAAGGAACTTTTCTTGGGGGGGGCGTTCAAGAGGGAGCTGCAGATACCTAAAGTCAGTACCTGACCAGCCGAGCTGTGGTTAGTACATTGGACTATGTGCGGCCAACAGTAACAGCCTGATTGATCAGGCCCTGATCCACCAGGCGGCCTGGTCAAGGACTGGGCTTTGAGAGCATTAACCCCTGGAACATTCTCCAGGAAGACCCCTCCTTTAGAGTGTAGGCGCTGTACTTCCCACCTCCAGAACTCAAGTCCAGATGTTGTACATGAATGGTATACAATACCGACAAGATGAAAATTAGACAAACGTGCAACATCTGGGTATCTTTATTGGTGTGAAGAGCACAGTGCTCTTCACACCAATTTCAAGGCTGAGGGACTGATTACCTTATCTTTTGTATGTAGTTCTTATCTTTCAGTTATGTCCTTGAATTTGTATTGATAAAGCCACTGGTTGGCTTTATACAATAAAGATACCCAGATGTTGCACGTGTCTAATTTTCATCAAGTCCAGATAACTGGTTTCCCTGAATCCCTTCAAAAATATTACCTTGCTCACACTCCAAAAGTACGTCAAGTCATAAACCCCCCTTAGAAATTCATTACACTTTTTCTTGTACTGCTTTTCCTTCCATTGCATTTATTGTAAATATGACAGTCTTGATTCCAAATATTTAAAATGGTTGATTTCCTTAAGTACTTCTCTCCACTTATTTGGTAAGGATAAAGCAAAATAAGTTCTACTGACTTATGGACCTGTAAAGATAAATGATTATTACTGTGACTGAGACATGAATAAAAACTGAATCAGGAACAAGTCAATTTATACGTATGTACATAATAGACCTTATTTCAATTCTATATAGTACTCACAAAACATTAAATTTTAATTAGTATTTAAAAGGATCAAAATATAATGAAAAACAATAATGTATAAAGTTTACAGTATATATTGCCATGTGTAAATTTAACATTTATATATAAATTGATTATAAACAATAAACTGCACTTGCTCAATATGATTTTCACAGTTATCCAGGAGTGTAATTAATTAATAAAAATGTATATTGCTGAATTTTCTCTCATATGGGATTCTCATGAAATATATATACAAAAATAAATCACAAACAAATCAGATGTGTTTTATTGTTTTATTTGATGATTAACTTCATCTTTTGACATTTTATTTAGCAATTGATTATCATCACTTTGACATTTTCTTTTCTTTCCTTGATTACGTGATCTTTTTTCCTCCTGATCACTGCTGAATAGGCTGGTTTTTGCTCTTGCTTTAGGCCCCCAGTATTTTTCTGGTTTAATCTGAAAGCGCAACAGCTCTTGTTTTTTTGATTCAGGATTAGCTTCTGGGTGAAGCTCAAAACTTATCTTAGTTTTAATTTCTCTCTCTAATATTCTCTTCCCTGGTCTATCGTCTGCCATCTTTGCTCTATTGGCCGGATGTAACTTTTCCCAAGCTCGGACAACATCCCAAACTACTTGTGGCGGAGCATCTGTTTTAATGCTCACTTGGCCTGCATGGGACATGGAGACTCGGTACCCAGCATTGAGTAATGCAGATCGGAACTGCACCATCTTGCACGGGTTGATACCTGCAACATTGGACAATTTGTCTAAAATATAGAAGAGAGGCACATCTGGTAATTCTTCCTCCATCATTGTCAGTGTCCCAAACAAACGTCTGAAAGTGGTAAAATCATCCTCAACCAGGGATTCTTTCAGGGACTTCAGAAATTCTCTATCATGAATAGGTGCAGACCATATTGGCCCTGCAACTAAATGCCTGTGACCACAATGAAAACAAGCTTCCGTTACAGATGGACCAGATGACAGCTGGTATTTCACACTTTTGCCATTGATGACAACACGGCCCAAGGGTTGCAATGTTGCTGTTTCACAACCCACGCACTGGTACAACCATGATACCTAGAACAAAAAATGTGTAATATGATTTAGTACTAATTGCATTACAATATTAATGAGTATCGAACTTATGAAGTATGAAAATGTCTTAATGCACACAATAGGGTAAAAAACAAAAGCTAAAAAACAGTACATGTACATTAGAACAATGGAATGGGTTACAAGAGTTTGTAGATGATAAAACCACTGGAAATTTAAAAATATATATGATAGAGAAATACCTATGAGCTTAGTTTATATCTGTAGCTACAAAGAAGTAAAAATTTGAAATGGTGCATTCTGTGTAAGAAAATTTGATTCAACATCACAATAAAATGTAAGAAACTTATAAATCATACATTTTATCCTGTAATCCATACCTTCGAAAATGTCTCCTTACATCTGACTTTGCTGGTGAACACTTTCACCACAACTCTGACATAAAAGTCAGCGCTCATAGAGAGAAGTGGAACAATGTGACGGCCGTAACGGTTGGCATGTGATTCAATACACTGCAAGACAATCCTCAGAGCCTATGGAGAGAAATAAATATCTAATGTATGTATAATGGAAACCATAATTTTATCATATTTTTATTCTTACTCTAAGCCTTCTATGTTCACATTTGAGTATGAGTATACAGTGTGTTTACATATACGCACAGTGGTACCCCGAGTTTCGGCCATAATTTGTTCCAGAAGGCTGTTCGAGTGCTGTTACCGAACGAATTTGTTCCCATAAGGAATAACGTAAATTAGATTAGTCCATTTCAGACCCTCAAAAATACACTTACAAAAGCACTTACAATAATACACTTGCATAATTGTTTGAGTTGGGAGATGTACGAAACTCAGGGTACCACTGTATTCACAATGTATAAACTAATACAAGTACATATTATATATATTATACAAGTACAACCTGAAGTATAGTGGTCATCAGAGTTGAACCACAACCAGATATCCTAGGCTTAAATCCTGGGCAGAGCAAGACATATGAACAAGTTTCCTTATATAAACTATGCGTCTTTCCCTGATGGTAAATAGGTACAGTGGTACCCCGACTTACGATGGTCCCCAAACTCACCCTTTTATGTAAGTTTATTTTTTTAAATGCTTTTGTAAGTGTAATTTTGGGGGTCTAAAAGGACTAGTCTATTTTACATCATTTCTTATGGAGATAAATTCGTTTAGTAATGGCACTTGAACAGCATTCTGGAATGAAAAAATATCGTAAGTCGGGGTACCACTGTATATGGTTAAAAGGCCACTTGTGGGCCACATCCTGAGGATGACTATACGATTTGCTTATACACTGAGGGCTATCTGTCCCTGGTATGGGTATTACGTATTTGCATTGTGTGTGCCTGTTTTTAGCAAGAGGACCAGTGTATGGTGACTCAAAGAAAGAAACACATATACAATCATTCAATCAATAGCTGTTTTGCCAGAAGTGGACATGGCTCTCACTTCCAATAATCATCCACACTGCAATGCCACCCACCCACCCATCTTTAAGACTGCAGGTAATGTAACTCCTGCCTTCATAACTCATCCAGCTAAATTCCATCTACAGTGGACCCCCGAGTAATGAACAAAATTCATTCCAGAAGCCTGCTCAAGTGCCATTACCGAACGAATTTACTCCCTTAAGAAATAATGTCAAGTAGGTTAGTCCATTTCAGACCCCCAAAAATACACTTACAAAAGCACTTACAATATTATACTTACATAATTGTACGATTTCCGGGGTGTTCGTAACTCGGGGGTCCACTGTATATGCAGAAGACAGGTGGTTTTGCACCACCAATAATAATAAAAAAAAGTTACAACAGGAATGGCAAAATAATATTACGTATGATGTCCATGCACTTCTCGCAAGGCATGTACTGAATAAGTGATGGTGAATGTGTTTCATTCTTTGGAATCACCATATCTTGGTGGCAAACATCCAATGTTGGGTTAAAAAAAAAAAAGAGAGAGAGAATTACAGTATACTTACAATCTCATGGCAAGCTTTGCTCTTGATAGACAACGCACCATATTTGGTGTAGCAAGTTTCTGGGGAGTTGCCACAGAGTACAGCCATGTCTGTACATGTGACCAGAAGAATGCCTCCATCAGTAACACACTGCACTGCCCCATCCAGGAACATATGTGGAGACCCATAAGGATCCAGGTCAATTGCATGGAATCTTTTGCTGGGATCACGATGTTGATACATTACCATACTGTGAAGCAAACATTTTCTATTATTATTTGAGACAACTAAATAAAGTACAGTGGATAAGAAACATGTAATGTCTAATGCAGAAATATCTAAGGGTGTTATTGCTGGACTTATATTTGTATTTATGTGCTTAGGTAATGTAGTACTACTATATACTAATTAATTTATTGTTATTTATTAATGGCAATACACAAATAACCTGCACATAGGAAACAGAAACTTTATGACCACGTTTCAGTCCAACCTGGACAAAACATTGTCACAAAGTTTCTTTCTCCTATGTGTGCGTTATGTATTTGTGTATTGTTCCAGTTACGGTACTGTGCTTTTGTGTTCTTCATTAATGGCAAAGCACTAAACCTGTAGGATTCATACAACCTTTGAAGAATGGGAGGCATACAGGTTTGGTCCGAGAAAGAGGAGGGTAGCTCCAATTCTTTGGGAAGCCAGCACCAAGGCATTCCTCTTGACAGGACTGTCATACCAATATATACAGTGGACCCCCGGTGTTCGTAATTAATTCATTCCAGAATGCTGTTCAAGTGCCGTTACCAAACGAATTTGTTCCCATAAGGAATAATGTAAATTAGCTTAGTCATTTTAGACCCCCAAACATACACTTACAAAAGCACTTACAAAAATACACTTACATAATTGTTCGAGTTTGGAGCAGTACAAACACCGGGGGTCCACTGTATATATAAATGTGACATGAATTGAAAAATAAATTAAGGGCATTAAAAAAACTATGATAGTAAAAGTTTAAAGATAACACTTGCTTACCTGGCATCACTGTGACTTGGATGAACAAGCTCCTCTACTTTGTTATGTTCGATGTTGTTCCTCATGCACTCTAAAGCCTGGCTTGATATATCATTGGCAATAATCTCCTTCACACCTCCAACCTCTTTTGCATAACGAATGGATCGCAGGCCTGAAGCTGCTAAGCCCTCCAAAATACGAATTCCTTCTTCGTCCTTGATTCCTGGAGGGAGAACTGAAATCTTCTCACCTTCACACACTTCTTCTTTGTCAGGTATTTCTTTGTCAATAATGGAACTATTACTTGCATTTGGAGCTTCCAGTGCAATTATCTCGTTGTTAGAGCAACCGTTACTTGCATTTGGAGCATCTAGTGTAGTTATCTTTTTGTCATTAGAGGAAGCATTGCTCTCATTTGGAGCTTCTGGTGCAGCTCTCTCTTTATCATTAGAGGAAACATTACTACCATTGGGTATTTCTAGCGCAGTTTCTGAAGCTGATGTCCTCAGAGCACGTGTTATCTCTTTTAGCTTGGCTTGCTTTTTCTTCTCGCTCTCAAGTTTCTTGTATTCGGCAGCAAAAACTCTCAAAACAGCCACACTGTAAATTAAAATGAATGACTTTACAGACAAAATACTATAAGACATAATGGAGCCAAACATTATACTCATGCTCTTATTATACTGCCTGAAAAACCATTTGCAGATTTCCTAAATAAAAAATTATCTTCGCAAACTGAGATACCAGCATTTCCCAATCAATATCTTCTGCATCATTTTTTCATTTAGGCAATTCATTAACCTTTCAACCCTGTGCAGTATGGTTGTCTCCCTATAGACACTCATTCAATTCTTCCACAGTGGCCCTTAAACTACAGTGGTACCTCGGTTTTCGTACAACTCCCAACTCGAACAATTATGTAAGTGTATTATTGTAAGTGCTTTTGTAAGTGTATTTTTGGGGGTCTGAAATGACTAATTTAATTTACATTTGTCCTTATGGGAACAAATTCATTCGGTAATGGCACTCGAACAGCATTCTGAAAAGAATTTTCAACGAAAACCGAGGGTCCACTGTACTACAAAAGTCAATAAATTTATTTGGGTGTGGAATTTTTTAAAATACTCATGATTATTAGTTTTAAGCTGATTCTGTATCCTGCAAAGCTAAATAAATTCAGACATGTGAAAGTATGAGTACAGTACTCCAAAAGATCTATTCTTACCTCAAGTCTCTGTTGAATTCCTGTACTGGGTTGTAGAAGACGTCATGTGATGATGGAAAAAGAACTTCTGCTTTTCCTTCCTTTACTGAAGTGAAAGGCCGTTTATCAATGACAAAACCAAGTTCCTCGATTGCTTCAGTCTTACTCACAACACTACTCTCTTCCTTTGTAGTGTTTTGTGCAGCCATTTTTCTTACTATCTTTATGTTTGCTAAGTAGTGAACTGAAGACCTGTCAAGAAGACAGCACTGATTAAATAACAAAAGCAATTTGTAATACATTACTCTATGTATTGAGCAGAAATATCAATGAACAATGGGGGAGCCTAAATGGACCAATACTATAAAAAAAAAAAATAAAGTGCTACAAAAAATACAAGAAAAGTTTAATTTTATTTACAGTACGTAACAAGGCGATATTCCAATACTTACAGGTCTGTATGGAGCACTGATTAAATTATGTATTATTATACTCATGTTAACTTATACTAGTGCAAAGACCAGTTTCTGCAGCACATTTAAAGTCATTTAACACATGGTGGCCTCCCCTACTGAGTGTAGTCAATAAACTGTACAGAAGTCCTGTGTTGGTCTGGCTTCTCTCCAGCAGTTAAAGCAAAGAAGTATTGTCCCAATTAACCATTCTTACCCAAAAGATCTGTTGTGCCTGCTGGGTCACAGAAAGCTTTCCCACCAACAATTATCATCATGGAGAGTGCTTAACCCATAAGAGATGGTAAGGGAATTGAGGGAAGGATCTCCAGTGAAGTCACTCTGTTTGACTTTATTGTGCTACCCTAAGTTAAACTTAAATTTTGTTTTAACACACTGGCCGTCATCCACCGAGGTAGGGTGACCCGAAAAAGAAACACTTTCACCATCATTCACACTATCACTGTCTTGCCAGAGGCACGCAGATGAGATAGTTGAGGTGTCCCTCCAAACAGCAAATATCTCTAACCCATAACACCTGTGCCCTTAAAAATATTTTAAAAGTTTAAATTCCTTTTGAAACCTAATTAAAAACTTCAAGTCACACCTGATGTAGCAAACTGGTGTCACTTAAGTTCATTAAGGGTGGGGCTGCCCACCTTAATAAGGTTAGGTCTCAACGGAGAGTAATAAAATACTAGTTTTATGGATTTGTCTGTAGTCTTTTCACTGCTCCTTGAAAATAATGACGACTTTTAAAAGCTTGTGATGCATGGTAATCACTGATGGGGTTTAATAATGATATATAGGGGGCCCCGCTTATACAGAAGGTTAGGTTCCAGGCTACTGCTGTAAAGCAAAAATTGTTGTAACGTGAATCAGTTTTTTTTTTTTTTTTTTTTTCAAATGTACGTATATAAAAGCCTGATAATATGTTTACGGTATCATTTATTAAGCGAGCAACAGAGCTAGGCCTAAAAAAATGCATATACAGTGGACCCCCGAATTTCGTAAAAACTTCACTCCTGAAGTCTGCTCAAGTGCCATTACCGAACGAATTTACCCCCTTAAGAAAAAATGTCACGTAGGTTAGTCTATTTCAGACCCCCAAAAATACTTTTCCACAAGCACTTATAATATTATACTTACATAAATGTACGATTTCCGGGGTTTACAAAACTCGGGGCTCCACTGTACAGTACACACATTACTTACCTTAAAATATTTTCATCCTTAGCTTATAGTGAGTGGTAAATATATAAACTGCAGGAATTCTGAATAAATGAAGAATGGGTATAACTGAAAACAACTGCATTAGCTAAATGCTGTAAAGCGGGGCCTTTCTGTAAAATGTTTCAGTATAACCCAACATGAATAAAAAAAACTAACCTTACCCTTCTCAGTCTTGATATAGCCAGCATGAGGCACTGGTCCAACAGTCCTTGAGGCACAAGTCTAGCAGTTCACGTGGCATTAACCCAGCAATACTTGTTGCATTGGTCCAGAAGTCCTTATGACACTGGTCCAGTAATCCTTGTGTCACCAGTCCAGCAGTCCTTGTGAATGAATAAAATAAATAACTTATTTATTTCAAAACAACAGATTATTACATTTAGATAAATGAAGGGATTATAACTGGTCTTATATAATACTGTAAAAAAGTCCCACAGGATGAACATAATTTCAAGCAGAACAAAGCTAAAGAAGGATTTTCAAAAAATAATATTAGCACTGATAATTATGGAGAGCATAATTATAGAGCATAATTATAATTAAAACTAATATAGTATAGTGCTGTTGTTAAAAAATATTGAATTAGTAAATACAGCCTTTAGCTTTATAAACTAAAACATAAAACAGGCTAGAAATTATGGTGGCAGCAGTCGAGCAAGAGTCATGCATAAGTCTCCTAAGACCTAGTGTATAGATACTGTACCTAGAAAATAATCAGCTGTTATGAGTTGCATCCTGAGGGAGAATCTTAAAAATAAAGCCACACTGCTTGGCTTTCTTGTCTTATCCTGGATTATTAATATGAATGTTCTTATTCCTTCAACAATAATAGATACAACAATGTTAACTATATAAGAAACCCCTCACCTCCCTGTAGCTTCATTCATCAAGTACCTTTTACCTCTTCCTCAAGTGGCTCATGCTAGAGGTTAACTCCTCCCGATGACTGTGCAAGTCATGATGTGGAGAGACTAGTTGTGCTGGTTAGCAAGTATTATTATCATTATAATCAAAACTAAACCCATGGTTTGTATATAACTTATGAAATCATAATACCTGGAGTTTACCTGGAGAGAGTTCCGGGGGTCAACGCCCCCGCGGCTCGGTCTGTGCCCAGGCCTCATGGTGGATCAGAGTCTGAATAACATGATTGCAAACAAGCCATGGAACGGGTGGGGTTAGACCCCATGGCAAGCGAGTCGTAAATATCTCCAGGCCAGTTTTACGACTCACTCGCCATGGGTTCTAACCCCACCCATTCCATCTTTTTTTTTTTTTTAGTAAATAAGCTTATTTAGGTACAATTTTGCACAATTTTAAGTAATTAACTCTTAGTATGCTGGTAACTTTATACGTATACGTAGTTACAAAAATTTAGGTAGTCACAATTATCATACATAGTAACGCATGTTTAAATTATCTAAGATAACCCAAAGAAGTAAAAGTGACTCGTTTCCATTTGGTTCTGTGATATCAGTTACCCTTGTAGTTGCAAGGTTCTTGCCCCTACCAAGAACCCCAATGGAAATAAGTCACTTTGTCTGACATTTTTGGGTTATCTTGGTGGGTGATCTACACATATGCTGCAATGTATCATAATTTATGTAACTGTATTTATGTGAACCTGAATAAACTTACTTACCCAGTGGAAACAACCTTTTTGATGCCAAGTAAATTTATTTAGGTACATTGTTATTATTATGGGGAGAGCTAAACCCGTAGGCATTATACAGCTCGTGTGTTGGTTGGGATGGAACGCATTCAGGCTTAATTCAAGAAATTGGAGCACAGATCCACTTTCCAAGATCAAGAGCCCTTCTCCAGCATCAAGATCCTCCCTTGATGGGTATTTAAATACAGGTGGCCCGGTGGTCTGGTGGCTAGAGCTCTCGCTTCACACACGGAGGACCCGGGTTCGATTCCCGGCGGGTGGAAACATTTCGACGTGTTTCCTTACACTTGTTGTCATGTTCACCTAGCAGCAAATAGGTACCTGGAAGTTAGTCGACTGGTGTGGGTCGCATCCTGGGGGACAAGATTAAGGACCACAATGGAAATAAGACAGACAGTCCTCGATGACGCACTGACTTTCTTGGGTTATCCTGGGTGGCTAACCCTCCGGGGTTAAAAATCCGAAGAAATCTTATCTTATCTTATCTTTACCATTATCATAGCAAGTAACGTGTGTAAATTACCGTGTGTTGGTTGTTCGTAGGAACTGGGTTATCTTCTTAGCTGTATTCTGTTTTATATATATTGGGGAGATCCTGCCTCCCAAAAAGTGTCCAGGGGTGAAAGGGATTTCCATACGTTAATAAGTTTTCCGTAAACTTTGCCAACAAATTACAAGAGCCATTGTTGTTATTGATGGGGGTTATTCAGGGCCATTTAAAGTTAACGCTTTATTTAGCTCTCCCTCCCGGAGTCTGGGAAAAAGATATTGACCAAATCTGGGCGAGAATGAGGAAGAAAAGTTTCCTTCGGAAAGAGAAACGGGAACTTTAAGTTTCCAACTTAGATTAGGCGGAGTTCAGGCCTAAATACCGGGAGAGCTAAGCTCTATTTTCTGAGCAAACACGTGAACATTCATTTTTGCAGTTTTAATAACTGCCAAAATGAATGTTAAGTGCTACCACAACCATACTTCCCAGCAGTCATAAAGTTGACCTGTTGTTGTTGATTCAGATGAATGTATAAATGTCTATAATTACTATAGGACACTCCTTAAACTACCTAAAATCATACCTTAGCAACAGAAACCAATATGTGTACACTAATGGAGCTAGCTCCACCGCGCAAACTATTACCGTAGGGGTCCCACAGGGAAGTGTTCTTGGCCCACTACTCTTTCTCATTTACATTAACGACCTACCAAATGCATCTCAACTACTCAAACCCATACTTTTTGCAGATGACACTACATACGTTATCTCTCACCCAAGCCCAGACACACTAGCCAACACTGCAAATACTGAATTGCAGAAAATATCTACCTGGATGATGACCAACAAACTAACTCTCAATATTGATAAAACCTATTTTATCCAGTTTGGGAACAGAGCTGCAAACGCACCACTTAACATAATGATAAACGGGTCCCCTATCGCAAAACTCACAGAGGGAAAATTCTTAGGAATACATCTTGACAGTGGCCTCAAATTTCAGACACACATACAACAAATCTCCAAGAAAGTCTCAAAGACCGTGGGAATACTATCCAAGATACGGTACTATGTTCCACAACCAGCTCTCCTTACCCTATATCACTCACTCATTTACCCCTACCTCACCTATGGAATCTGCGCATGGGGCTCTACATCAATAACTCATCTCAGACCACTAATAACACAACAAAAGGCAGCAGTTAGAATGATAACAAATTCTCACTCCAGGCAACATACTCCACCAATATTCAAAAACCTAAACTTACTCACCATACAAGACATCCATACTTTTTTCTGTGCCTATTACATACATAGAACACTCTATGCAGATATTAACCCACCACTCAAACTTCTCCTTACTAATTTTAACAGGACACATGACCATAACACTAGACACAGATCACTCCTCGATGTTCCCCGTGTCCACCTAACACTATGTAAAAACTCAATGCACATAAAAGGCACGAAAATTTGGAATTCATTACCTGTCATTGCCAAAGAAACCCTACCTGTACCCCAATTCAAAACGATGCTAAAAAACCACCTTCTCACCCAAAGATAATTGCTCCATATCAACCATTCCCAGCAAAGTAGAATAATCACTTAACGTAAAACCTGACTTTCAAGTCAATGTAATGTATGAATGAACGATTGAATGAATGAATGTAAAACCTGTTATGAATAATACTTACTTATCTAATTATTCCCAACACTGATATTATAATGACCACGTAAACTAACTGCAATGCAATTGTTTTAAATTGTTTTAAATTGTTATCTCACTCAATTAGTTGCATTGCTGCAATAAATTGCTACAATTAATTGATATGTTCAACTTATATTCAAACTTTAAAACTTAGATAAGCAACTTTACTTATTTTATAAATTATCAACCATAACTTTTTATTATTTTATTATTACTATTGCTTTAATTTGTTTAATCTTATTTAATTAATTTTATAATGAAGACAAAAGTACAAAACTATGTTCAAATTTCATAGCTTAAATACTCACCTTTACTCATTGTATACTATCTACAATAATTCTTACAATCTAGTTTTAAGTTAATTTTAAGTCTGCCCAAAATGCCCTGCATACTAGGGGCTTTTGGCATGTACACCTCATGTAATCTAAATAACCAAATGTAATTCTTTGTATCATGTCCAAATAAAAATTATTATTATTATTATTATTATTATTATAATGAGGGGAACTTTTGGGGTGGACAGGGAGGGACATAATGTCCAAGAGATGGGAAACAAGAACAAGAGGGTACAGTTGGAAATTGAAAACATAGATGAGTCACGGGGATGTTAGGAAGCATTTTTTGAGCCTTAGTGTAGTGATAAAGTGGAACAATTTGCACAGTAGAGAAGTAGAGGAAAGATCCATACACAGCGGTGAAGCTCTCGAAATCAGGAGAGAGTGAAGCCAGTAGCAGCCAGCGAAGATACGAGGCCAAGAGCCGAGACCTGGCCCATGCTCAAATTAGAACATCGTGGAATACGAAGACATGCTCTATCATACATGAAATCTTACTTGACTGACATCAACTTGTGGCCATTAATGACCATTAATAACCCTCAATTAGGAGACTGGAACTTGTGGAAATAAGTCACTTTGACTTTTTTGGGGTTCTAGGTAATTTACACTATGTACGATAATTGGACTTATGTGTACATGTGCCTATGTCATAAGTATGTTAAGTATGTCATAAGTATGTTAAGTATGTATGCATGCGGGGAGCTCCAGATCAACAAAATGTGATCAGCCGTGAGGGAGCTTTCTCCAAATTCAACTTCAATAACAAAAACATAAGGTGGGACCAAGTAAACCAAGTCCTAAATGATATAAACTGGGAAGATTGCCTAAGCATCACGGATCCCAACCTATGTCTTGAACAAATTAACTCTGTGGTACTTGAGGTTTGCTCAAGGCAAATTCCCTTAAGGAAAAGGAGGAGAAGATGCAAACTAGAAAGAGAGAGGCGCTCCCTATACAGGCGAAGGCACAGAATAACGGAGCGGCTACAGGAGGCCAATATCTCTGAAATACGTAGGGAGACACTAGTCAGAGAAATAGCAAACATCGAATTAAAACTAAAGGAATCTTATAGGAATCAAGAGACACGGGAAGAACTAAGAGCCATAAATGAAATTGAAAGAAACCCTAAGTATTTCTTTTCCTATGCAAAATCAAAGTCGAGAACAACAACCAGTATTGGGCCCCTACTTAAACCGGATGGGTCCTACACAGATGACAGCAAGGAAATGAGTGAGTTACTTAAATCCCAGTATGACTCAGTCTTTAGCGAGCCACTAACCAGACTGAAAATCGAAAACCTAAATGATTTTTTCATGAGAGTGCCACAGAACTTGACAGACGCATGCCTTTCTGACATCATCACTACGCCAAATGACTTTGAAAAGGCAATAAATGACATGCCCATGCACTCCGCTCCAGGCCCAGACTCATGGAACTCCGTGTTCATCAAGAACTGCAAGAAGCCCCTATCACATGCTTTTAACATCCTATGGAGAGGGAGCATGGACACTGGGATCGTCCCGCAGCTACTAAAAACAACAGACATAGCCCCGCTCCACAAAGGGGCAGTAAAGCAATAGCAAAGAACTACAGACCAATTGCGCTAACGTCCCATATCATAAAAATCTTTGAAAGGGTTCTAAGAAGCAAGATCGCCACCCATCTTGATACCCATCAATTGCACAACCCAGGACAGCATGGGTTTAGAGCAGGCCGCTCCTGTCTGTCCCAACTACTGGACCACTACGACAAGGTCCTGGATGCTCTAGAAGATAAACAGAATGCAGATGTTATATACACAGATTTTGCAAAAGCCTTTGACAAGTGTGACCATGGTGTAATAGCACACAAAATGCGTGATAAAGGAATAACAGGAAAAGTTGGTAGATGGATTTATAATTTCCTAACACATAGAACACAAAGAGTAGTAGTCAACAGAGTAAAGTCTGAGGCAGCTACTGTGAAAAGCTCTGTTCCACAAGGCACAGTACTTGCTCCCATCCTATTCCTCATCCTCATATCAGACATTGACAGGGATATAAGCCACAGTGCTGTGTCTTCCTTTGCAGATGACACCCGAATCTGTATGACAGTGTCCACCGTTGAAGACACTGCAAGACTCCAAGCAGACATAAACCAAATCTTTAAATGGGCTGCAGAAAACAATATGAAGTTCAATGATGAGAAATTTCAATTACTCAGATACGGAAAACGTGAAGAAATTAAAATCTCATCGGAGTACAAAACTAATTCCAACCACACAATAGAGCGAAAAACTAATGTCAAAGACCTGGGAGTGTTCATGTCAGAGGATCTCACCTTCAAGGACCATAACAATGTAGCAATTGCATCTGCTCGAAAAATGACAGGATGGATAATGAGAACCTTCAAAACCAGGGATGCCAAGCCCATGTTGACACTTTACAGATCGCTTGTTCTATCTAGGCTGGAATATTGCTGCACACTAACTGCACCTTTCAAGGCGGGTGAAATTGCTGACCTTGAAAATGTGCAGAGAACCTTCACGGCACGCATAAGTGCGATAAACCACCTCAACTACTGGGAACGCTTGAAGTTCCTAAACCTGTACTCTCTAGAACGCAGGCGGGAGAGATACATTATTATATACACATGGAAAATTCTCGAGGGCTTTGTACCAAACTTGCACACAAAAATCATTCCCTACGAAAGCAAAAGACTCGGCAGGCGATGTAACATTCCCCCAATGAAGAGCAGGGGTGCCACTAGCACGTTGAGGGACAACACAATAAGTGTGAGGGGCCCAAGATTGTTCAACTGCCTCCCAGCATACATCAGGGGGATTACCAACAAGCCCCTGGCTGTCTTCAAGCAGGCACTGGACAGGCACCTCAAGTCGGTACCTGATCAGCCGGGCTGTGGTTCGTACGTTGGACTGCGTGCGGCCAGCAGTAACAGCCTGGTTGATCAGGCTCTGGTCCAACAAGAGGCCTGGTCACGGACCGGGCCGCGGGGGCGTTGACCCCTGGAATTCTCTCCAGGTAGACTCCAGGTATCAATTTCTTATATTTTTCTCTCTAATATAATACAAATTTACCATTTGATATCATAAGAGAGTTGGCGGGGCTAATATGGCCTGAGAACCAATCAGGAGCCTTCTCTGGCCTTCTCGGATAAGAAGTGCTGACAGGCCATAAATTACGTTGTGGCGGCCAACACACACCAGCCAACAAATTGTTCTTTTCTTACGCTAATATCAATAATAATGTTTATTTACTTACTACAATTGATCTATTATGACATAAGGTGACATATTAATAGCATAGAAATATGAAAAACACACCATAATAAATATTATGTGGCATAATATGACGGTCTATCGGCTGGTAGTGGGAGGGTAAAATCGCCCATAAAGATTATTTTTTCCAATTCTCATATTCTGTTATGAGAGAAAACGGATCTAGCGATGGTAAACTGTAGTAGACACTTATATATGATGAAAACAGTGGAAAAAACAAACGTTTTTACGGGATTTTTTTTTTCCGAGTACTCGGGCTGCCGCGCGTTTCGGCCATTATCTCGGAAGTAACTTATTTACCTATTTAGCCAAATGGAGCCATTATTAATGAAAGAATTGACGTTATTTGCACAACAAACATAGACGAATGATTGCTTTACAAGATAGCATGTACCTTTTTGAAGTATCCCAAATATTTTCAGATTTGTGTGGGGATAAAAGTCCGATATTTTGCTAAATGTCAAGAAACCTACAAAGTGTATTTTTTTTAGAATGAAGATAAGTTTTATTACAGAATTGGTACACGCTACACGATGGACGTAGAAGTGTTCTATCCACAGAAAATGTAAACACTGCTCTCCCAACTACCACTTCGGATTGAATCCCTCCTAAGTGGAATTTTTAGGAATTTTCAGTAAATCTTACGTGGTTCATTTGCTTCTTGGCCGATTTTGTTGAAAGTTCGTCACAGAATAGTCGATATAAGCTTCTAATAGTACACCAAAAATGAGCGCAATCGGTAAACAAATTAAAAAAAAGTGTGTCAGATCGTCAGTTGGCCCCTTAAGAACACCAGCTGGATGAGGGTCACTAAAACGATCACCATTACTTAAATAGTGCTGCATCAGCCAGCCTCTGTTGTACCCATACCTGTAAGAGACCTTCCTAAGTCCCATACCTGTAAGAGACCTTCCTAAGTCCCATACCTGTAAGAGACCTTCCTAAGTCCCATACCTGTAAGAGACCTTCCTAAGTCCCATACCTGTAAGAGACCTTCCTAAGTCCCATACCTGTAAGAGACCTTCCTAAGTCCCATACCTGTATGAGACCTTCCTAAGTCCCATACCTGTAAGAGACCTCCCTAAGTCCCATACCTGTAAGAGACCTTCCTAAGTCCCATACCTGTAAGAGACCTTCCTAAGTCCCATACCTGTAAGAGACCTTCCTAAGTCCCATACCTGTAAGAGACCTTCCTAAGTCCCATACCTGTAAGAGACCTTCCTAAGTAGCCAGTACTTAACCATTTCTTCATGCAAACACATTTTAAGTAGAAGTGGAATCCTTAAATTTGCGACGGTTCACCCATAGTAGGTTTAGTCACCCATAGTGGGTTGAATTACCCACAGTGGATTGAATTACCCACAGTGGATTGAATTACCCACAGTGGATTGAATTACCCACAGTGAGTTGAATTACCCAGTGGAACTTTATCACTCATACTGTGATTTCATTGCCCTCAGTGGGGATTTGCCAACCACAGTGGTGTTGTATTTATTCAATTTCTTCCATCCTGAATTAATCTTAATACAATTTTGACATGCTATAATTATTATTGCCTTAACAAACAAGTGCTAAGTCCATGTGGGTCTCTCGACGCCACTGCAGATTAATAACCTTATATCGAATTGGATAGCAAGCTTGGCTCTACTTACGACACGCATGGCTTATGAAGAAAGAATTATTTTCCACTTCTCCATGGAATACTCCCTAAATATAACAATATTAATCACCTGAAGACGATGAAGACGCTGGTGACCACAGCGGCTACCATCATGGCACACTTAGATCTCGACACCTTCATTTTGCTACACTGAAATACATACTGTATATTAGTGAATATATGGGCTTCTCCATTAATATACATATGCATGAATATACACACAGAAGGGGCGAGGAGTTACACTATTCATCAAAAACCAATGGAATTTTGAGATGGAAGGACCAATCAGAGGTGAAGCGGATGACTACAAAGTAGGGCCTTGGGACACTTCTAACCGGGGTCCAGAAGTGATGATAGCAGTGATGTACAACCCACCACCAAACAGTAGGAGACCAAGACAAAAATATGATGAAAGTAACAGAACGATGGTGGCCACACTAGCCGAGGTGGCCAGAAGAGTCCACATAAGCAAAGCAAAGCTACTCATCATGGGGAATTTCAACCACAAGGAGATAGACTGGGAACATCTGGAGTCACATTAGGGACACAACCAAAGAAAGAGATGATGAACCAGCAAGGCTGGATCACGTTCAACAGTTCAGACATAGAGGAAATCACACACGAAATGTCTCAGCACTAGCGATCACGTGGTCCTGAGTTTCTAATTCATAGCAGAGTTAGCAATAAAGAGTGAGGTAGCATGAGAAGGATGGGAGAAACCAAACTTCAAAAAAGGGAACTACACATATGAGGCAATTTCTGCATGAGGTGCAGTGGGTAAGAGAGCTAAAAGGAAAGACAGTAAACGAAATGATGGAACACGTGACAGCGAGGGGGTGGAATAGCTATATATTACTCAGATCAACTTGAATGTATCAATAACTCTTGCATAAGGGATGAGCATGGAGAATATATTATAGCTAAATTTAAATCAAAAGACCTGCAAAAAACCCTCACAGTGATAAACATCTACAGATTACCACAGTCAAACATTCACCATTTTAGTGAAAAACTAGGTAACCTAATAACTGATGCACACATGAACAAAGACCATTTGCTGCTCACAGGAGACTTCAATATAAATCTCCTACATGACCAGGACCCACAAGTAACAGAATTCACAAACACTATGAGCAACTGCTTGTTACTACCAACAATATCAAAACCTACAAGAATCTCCGAGACTAGTACCTCATTACTAGACCACATCTGGACTAATACTATAGCCCCTCTAAAATCAGGCATCATCACAGACAACACCACAGACCACTATCCGACCTTTCTCATAACTAATCTTGGTAAATTGCCCCTAGATATTACAAAAGTTACCTTCAGACTACATAATGAGTCAGCTGTAAATAACTTTATAACAGCTATGATTAACATTGACTGGCATAATGAGTTAGAAACATATACAGATACTAATGAATGCATCAAGAATTTCCTTAACAAAACCCACCACCTCTATAACAAACATTGCCCTAAAAAACTAAACAGATCACAGCTAAGAGACTTAACAATCCCTGGCTAACACCCAGCATCCTTAAATCCATTAACAAAAGGCACCAATATGAAAAACAATACAGAAGGGTCTAATAACCAGAGAACAATCCAAACGCTACTCATCAACCCTTACCAGCCTGATAAGGAGATCAAAAAAATTGTATTATGAGAACAGACTCCAGAACATAAAAGGTGATATGAAAAAGACCTGGAAGACCCTATCTGCAATTCTAGGAAATAATAAGATAGCGAAAAACAACACCATCAAATTATCAAGAGCAGATGAACCCCTACTCTCACCTACTGAGACAGCAAACAGACTTAATGTTTTCTTCTCCACCATAGGAAAGAATCTAGCGAGTAAAATCCCAAGCTCAAACACCCGTCCAACAGACTACCTCACAAACACCTACCCTAATACGCTATTCCTAGCTCCTACCAACCCAATTGAAGTCTCGCTCATAATCAACACCCTTAAAAACAAGGCAGGAGACATAAACAGCGTACCAACTTTTATGTACAAAAGCTTCACAGGTACTGTCACCAATTATAGCAACACTATTCAATAAATCCATTGAAGCCTCTACCTTTCCATCAATTCTCAAAATAGCTAGGGTCACCCGATCCACAAAGGAGGTGATCAAACAGACCTGAATAATTATAGACCAATTTCTAATTTACCATTGCTTTCTAAAATCTTCGAAAAATTAATTCATAGACAAATCTATTCCTACCTCGTCTCACACAATGTACTCAACCCTGTCAATTTGGATTCAGGACAAACAAGAGCACAAACGATGCTATTACGCACATGTTGGAGTTAATATATACAGCACTTGAGAAAAAGAAGACCCACTGGGAATCTTCATTGATCTCCGCAAAGCTTTTGATACAGTCGACCATGATTTACTGCTCACAAAATTAGCACACTATGGTATAAGGGGCACCCACTCAACTACCTAAAATCATACCTCACCAACAGAAGCCAATACGTGTACACAAATGGAGCGAACTCTTCCACACAACCAATTACAGTCGGAGTCCCCCAAGGAAGTGTCCTGGGGCCACTCCTATTCCTCATTTACATAAATGACCTACCGAATGCATCACAACTACTCAAACCCATTTTATTTGCAGATGACACAACATATGTCTTCTCTCACCCAAATCCAGTTATACTGGCCAACACTGTTAATGCCGAATTACAGAAAATATCAACATGGATGACGACTAACAAGCTTACTCTCAATACTGACAAGACCTACTTCATACAGTTTGGAAGCAAAGTCACAAATGTTCCACTTAACATAACACTTAATGGTTCACCCATCACAAGACTCACGGAGGAAAATTCCTAGGAATCCACCTTGACAGTAGCCTTAAATTCCAAACACATATACAACAAATTTCCAAGAAAATCTCGAAGACAGTAGGCATATTATCAAAGATACGCTATTATGTACCTCAATCAGCTCTCCTTGCACTATATCATTCACTTATCTACCCGTATCTCACCTATGGAATCTGTGCATGGGGATCAACAACGTTAAATCACCTTAGACCACTCATAACACAACAAAAGGCCGCAGTCAGAATGATAACAAATTCCCACTCTAGACAGCATACTCCACCAATATTCAAAAGTCTCAAACTACTCACCGTAAAGAACATTCATACTTACTCTTGTGCCTACTACATATATAAAACTTTACACTCTAATATAAACCCTCTGCTCAAAACTCTCCTCACCAACTTTAATAGGACCCATGACCACAACACACGACACAGATCACTTTTTGATATACCCCGTGTTCATATCAACCTATGTAAAAATTCTATGCACATAAAGGGCCCCAGAATCTGGAATTCATTACCAGTAAATATTAAGATAATCTTGTCTGAAAATCAATTTAAGACTCAACTCAAAAACCACCTACTCACCCAAACCTAAATGATCATGCTATAAACTACTTTGAAAAATGCTCATTGTTACTTTCCTATACGATAATCTCAATTTTTAATAATATGTTACTATTATGTTACCCCCTACTCATATTATAAGTTAATGTCAAAAATGCTCAATGTTATTTTCCTTAAGATAATCTCAATTCCATATTATCATTCAAGAATCTTAACACCTATAACAATCTAAGATCTAATATCATTATATAATAATTTAAACAGTAAAATTTCATCATATTGTAATTTTGAAAATAATTTTAACTAGAATAAACTCAATAAATTTCTCTAATATTAAGTACATAGTTTTTAAGGACTAGAATAAGCTGCCCCTAATGCCATGGCATGTCAGTGGCTCTCCTTGCACTCAATTTACATTGTAACTTCCGATACCCATGTAATCTGCAATGAAATAAAATTTGTTTGTTTGTTTGTTTATATATATATATATATATATATATATATATATATATATATATATATATATATATATATATATATATATATGATTCTGAGAGAGGCGTGAGCGGGTGTCACTCACGCTACCATACTCTGAGAAAACATCCCCTCATTTCTCCTGTTGCTACCTTTGCAACATTGCACAGCTCCTGATGACACACTGAGAAGTGCGTGTGTGTACTCACCTAATTGTGGTTGCAGGAGTCTAGACTCAGCTCCTGACCCCGCCTCTTCGCTGTCCGCTACTGGGTCTCTGCTCTCACTGCTCCATGAGCTTTATCATACATCGTCTTAAAACTATGTATGGTTCCTGCCTCCACTATATCTTTCTCTAGACTATTCCACTTCCTGACTACTCTGTGGCTGAAGAAATGTTTCCTAACATCTCTTTGACTCATCTGAGTCTTCAGCTTCCAGTTGTGTCCCCTTGTTTCTGTGTTCCCTCTCTGGAACATCCTGTCCCTGTCTACCTTGTCGATTCCCCGCAGTATTTTGTATGTCGTTATCATGTCTCCTCTGACCCTTCTTTCCTCCAGTGTTGTTAGTCCTATTTCCCTCAACCTCTCTTCATAGGACAGACCCCTGAGTTGTGGAACTAACCTTGTCGCAAACCTTTGCACTTTCTCTAGTTTCTTTACGTGCACATTTGGGTTTAGTCTCTAAGATTTTCCAGGTGTACATTATCATATCTTTCTTGCCTGCATTCCAGGGAGTACAAATCAAGGGACTTCAACCATTCCCAGTAATTTAGGTGCTTTATCGTACTTACCAGGTGTGGGTTCCAGACTGGTGCTGCATATTCTAGTATGGGCCTGACGTACACGGTGTACAGTGTCTTGAACGATTCCTTGTTAAGGTAACGGAACGCTAATCTTAGGTTTGCCAGTCGTCCATATGCTGCCGCAGTTATCTGGTTGATGTGTGCCTCCGGAGACGTGCTTGGCGTTATACTCACCCCAAGGTCTTTCTCCTTTGTAAATTAGACACATATGCAACACTCGTCGGTTCTCTGAACCATTCATTCACATCCTGTCTGACACTGCAACATCTTGGTATCTTAATACAGGGATTTCTTCGCTTGCCTATTCCTTGGGCACGACCTACTTCCACATTGAACAAATGTGACACCTCCTACAACTGCTGCACCTCTCCTGTCTACAGTATATAAGCTTCCTCTACGCTCATATGTTGTATTCTATTCAAGATTGATGGACTGACAACATCGACTCAAGGTTGAGGGACTGACCACCTCAGTCTCCTCCTGTTCTTCACGATTCTCCTTTGTATGGACTGATGAAGCCACTGTGTGGCGAAACGTTTCCTCAATAAAGATACCCAAGTGTTGCATATGTGTCTAATTTACCAACTCGTCGGTTCTCTGAACCATTCATTTACGTCTTTCTTCTTTGCTGAGGTTTGTAGTCTTTGTCCGTATGTATGTGTGTGTGTGTATGTGTATGTGTATATGTATGTGTATATGTATGTGTATATGTATGTGTATATGTAAGTGTGTATGTGTGACCCAACAATTAAAATTTGCACCAAGAACTCATTACAGTTGTGACCGGGTGTAGACTAGTGAATTGCTCATTACTTTAAGTTACTAGAATAAGCTGCCCCTAATGCCATGGCATGTCAGTGGCTCTCCTTGCACTCAATTTACATTGTAACTACCAATACCTATGTAATCTGCAATGAAATAAAATTTACTTTACTACTTCTACATGATTGTAATCATGTATAAACGTAAGTAAGTAAATTTACTTACATGATTCATTACCTTTGTAACTTGTGAGTTCATTACCTTTGTAACTTGTGAGTTCATTACCTTTGTAACTTGTGAGTTCATTACCTTGTAACTTTGAGTTCATTACCTTTTTAACTTGAGTTCATTACCTTTGTAACTTGTGAGTTCATTACCTTTGTAACTTGTGAGTTACCTTTGTAACTTGTGAGTTACCTTTGTAACTTGCTCAGCTATCAAAACTTTGGGGTCCAGTCCCTGGACCCATTATGTACCTCTGTAATCTTTTGACTACCGCCCACACCATGGGTATGGGCTGCATAATAAACATATCAAACTAAAACCACAAGGAACTTTATCAATTTAAAGGTGTGTAATAATTTATATCCATCCCTTGGGTCATAATTATATATTCAATACAGTTCACACACCATGATCAATTATATTAATAATGTAGCACATTTGTAATCTCGTAGGAATATTACCAATCTTCCATACAGGTTTGAGATGTGTGCCAGCTACACTATATAGCGGCCATAGTAAGGAATCCACATATGTAAAGTTATTGTTTAAATAAAATAAGTTCAATAATACTAAAAAAAAGGAAGCCTCACAATAACGATGGTGTAATGATAAGAAAACTATTTCCAGTTAACTATTTAATGATAAACTAGGATACTTTTTTTAAAAACAGTGTTAGGAATACCCAATAATGTAACAATTACTGTGTTAGGAATACCCAATAATGCAACAATTACTGTGTTAGGAATACCCAATAATGCAACAATTACTGTGTTAGGAATACCCAATAATGTAACAATTACTGTGTTAGGAATACCCAATAATGTAACAATTACTGTGTTAGGAATGCCCAATAATGTAACAATTACTGTGTTAGGAATACCCAATATTGTAACAATTACTGTGTTAGGAATACCCAATAATGCAACAATTACTGTGTTAGGAATACCCAATAATGCAACAATTACTACTGTGTTAGGAATACCCAATAATGTAACAATTACTGTGTTAGGAATACCCAATAATGCAACAATTACTGTGTTAGGAATACCCAATAATGCAACAATTACTGTGTTAGGAATACCCAATAATGCAACAATTACTACTGTGTTAGGAATACCCAATAATGTAACAATTACTGTGTTAGGAATACCCAATAATGTAACAATTACTGTGTTAGGAATACCCAATAATGTAACAATTACTGTGTTAGGAATCACCAATATTGTAACAATTACTGTGTTAGGAATACCCAATAATGTAACAATTACTGTGTTAGGAATACCCAATAATGCAACAATTACTGTGTTAGGAATACCCAATAATGCAACAATTACTGTGTTAGGAATACCCAATAATGCAACAATTACTGTGTTAGGAATACCCAATAATGCAACAATTACTGTGTTAGGAATACCCAATAATGTAACAATTACTGTGTTAGGAATACCCAATAATGTAACAATTACTGTGTTAGGAATACCCAATATTTTAACAATTACTGTGTTAGGAATACCCAATAATGCAACAATTACTGTGTTAGTAATACTCAATAATGCAACAATTACTGTGTTAGGAATACCCAATAATGCAACAATTACTGTGTTAGGAATACCCAATAATGCAACAATTACTGTGTTAGGAATAGACAATAATGCAACAATTACTGTGTTAGGAATACCCAATAATGTAACAATTACTGTGTTAGGAATACCCAATAATGTAACAATTACTGTGTTAGGAATACCCAATAATGCAACAATTACTGTGTTAGGAATACCCAATAATGTAACAATTACTGTGTTAGGAATACCCAATAATGTAACAATTACTGTGTTAGGAATACCCAATAATGCAACAATTACTGTGTTAGGAATACCCAATAATGCAACAATTACTGTGTTAGGAATACCCAATAATGCAACAATTACTGTGTTAGGAATACCCAATAATGTAACAATTACTGTGTTAGGAATACCCAATAATGTAACAATTACTGTGTTAGGAATGCACAATAATGTAACAATTACTGTGTTAGGAATGCCCAATAATGTAACAATTACTGTGTTAGGAATACCCAATAATGTAACAATTACTGTGTTAGGAATACCCAATAATGTAACAATTACTGTGTTAGGAATACCCAATAATGTAACAATTACTGTGTTAGGAATGCCCAATAATGTAACAATTACTGTGTTAGGAATACTGTAAGTATAAAAAAAATTAGTTTGAACAAAAGAGCAACTTTATATATCCCAGGGTAACGTAGCCTGGAATCTAACAACAAATATTCAAGGTCTATTGATTTACGGTTTATTAAAATGCTATGCTTTGGTTTTCATTCTTAACAGTATAGTATAATATAGCGCTCAACAGTTTTAAACCTTAATTTTGCTATATAATCTACACAGACCGTATTTGAGGATATTACAATTGTACATTAATTAATCATTGGCTCAGAGGGAGTAGAACAATAGTCTCATTTAAATCAATACAATTCTTTAACATAAAATTATGAAACAGCTTTGAAATTGTTGTGAAGTGGTGAGTGCACATCATGAGGCTAAGTGAAGAGGACTTACCTCTCTTATCCTGTTGATAGTATCCTTGTGATGGTCCTCGCATCAAGCACAATCTGTGTTGGGTCTTTTCTGTCCCGGAAGAGTGGTCGTAGTGATGAGAGTATTGGTAGTGGGAAGGTTGGTAGTGGTACTGGGACGGTGGATGTGGTTATCGGAGGCTGGTTGTGATTTAGGGAGGGTTGAAGGAGGTTTCAGGAGGGTGATAGCGTTAGTTTGATTAGTTTGATATCTTTATTATGCACCCCATACCCATACTGTGGGCGGTAGTCAAAAGATTACAGAGGTACATAATGGGTCCAGGGACTGGACCCCAAAGTTATGATAGCTGAGCAAGTTACAAAGGTAATGAACTAACAAGTTACAAAGGTAATGAACTCACAAGTTACAAAGGTAATGAAACATGTAAGTAAATTTACTTACTTACGTTTATACATGGTTACAATCATGAACAAATTATAACGCAATGAACACTTCACTAGTCTACACCCAGTCACAACTGTAATGAGTTCTTGGTGCAAATTTTATTGTTGGGTCACACATACACACTTACATATACACATACACACATACACACACACACATACACACACATATACATACACACACACGCACACACAACAGGCCCAGCCTTCAATCGACATGTGCACAGGACAAAAAGGCAATCAACACGCACACACACACACACACACAGCCCCCGGTGGCCTAGTGGGTAAAGCTCTTGCTTTACGCACGGAGGGGCCGGGTTCAATTCCCGGTGGGGCAGAAACATTTCGAAGTGTTTCCTTACATACACATACACACACATATATATACAACAGGCCTAGTGTCTAATTGACATGTGCCTAGGACAAAATGGTAACTACACACACACACACACACACACACACACACACGTGGCAATGCTTTATTTACAGGGAGCAAAGTCAGGGTATTTTTCCAGAATGGTCTGTAATATACCACTGTGGATAAAATACTTTGACATATCTTGAACATTTCTGAGTGAGTTGTCTCTGAATTCATTAATTTTGTCGCACTCCAGTACATAATGACGCAGGGTGTGACAATAATCCAACTGACAAAGTTTACATTTTGTTTGGTCTACATCAGGCCCCCGCGGCCCGGCCTGTGACCAGGCCTCATGGTGGATCAGGGCCTGATCAACCAGGCTGTTACTGTTGGCCACACGCAAACCGACGTACGAGTCAGCCTGGCTGGTCAGGTACTGACTTTAGGTGCTTGTCCAGTGCCTGCTTGAAGACAGCCAGGGGTCTATTGATAATCCCCCTTATGTATGCTGGGAGGCAGTTGAACAGTCTTGGACCCCTCACACTTATTGTGTTCTCTTGATGAGTACCCTTGCAGATGAGGCAGGTAGGAGTGGTAATGATGGTGGAACATTCAGTGGAGTTATGGCCGTCCTTCCCACAGTTGGTACAGAACTTTTTACCTTTCAGGGGACAGTCAGACGTTGAGTGGTTGTACGAATAGCAGGTCCAGCATGGGGAGACGTGAGCAAAACGCTCTGGCTCGATGTGTCTGGGATGGATGTGGTAGTAATGAACTCACAAATTACAAAAGTAATGAATCATGTAACAATCATGTAAGAGATGGCTAAGCCATCAGACAGTGCTCTAGTAGCCATGTCGATGTTGGAGAAGGTGAGCTTAATCATTGTAGAAGCGTTTGGAATTTTAGTGATGTTGGGATGCCCAGTAAGTAAGTAAGTAAGTTTATTCAGGTATACACAAATACATTTACATACATTATCATACATAGCAGCATATGCGTAGAGAACCTAGGATAACCCAAAAAAGTCAGAGTGACTTATTTCCATTGGGGTCCATTGGGGGCCCAAGTGTGTTGTTCCTCGATACAGGTCTTAAGATCCGCAGTCGATAAACAAACAAACAAACAAACAAACAAATTTTATTTCATTGCAGGTTACATGGGTATTGGAAGTTACAATGTAAATTGAGTGCAAGGAGAGCCACTGACATGCCATGGCATTAGGGGCAGCTTATTCTAGTCCTTAAAAACTAGGTACTTAATATTAGAGAAATTTATTGAGTTTATTCTAGTTAAAAATTATTTTCAAAATTACAATATGATGAAATTTTACTGTTTAAATTATTATATAATGATATTAGATCTTAGATTGTTACAGGTGTTAAGATTCTTGAATGATAATATGGAATTGAGATTATCTTAAGGAAGATAACATTGAGCATTTTTGACATTAACTTATAATATGAGTAGGGGTAACATAATAGTAACATATTATTAAAAATTGAGATTATCGTATAGGAAAGTAACAATGAGCATTTTTCAAAGTAGTTTATAGCATGATCATTTAGGTTTGGGTGAGTAGGTGGTTTTTGAGTTGAGTCTTAAATTGATTTTCAGACAAGATTATCTTAATATTTACTGGTAATGAATTCCAGATTCTGGGGCCCTTTATGTGCATAGAATTTTTACATAGGTTGATATGAACACGGGGTATATCAAAAAGTGATCTGTGTCGTGTGTTGTGGTCATGGGTCCTATTAAAGTTGGTGAGGAGAGTTTTGAGCAGAGGGTTTATATTAGAGTGTAAAGTTTTATATATGTAGTAGGCACAAGAGTAAGTATGAATGTTCTTTACGGTGAGTAGTTTGAGACTTTTGAATATTGGTGGAGTATGCTGTCTAGAGTGGGAATTTGTTATCATTCTGACTGCGGCCTTTTGTTGTGTTATGAGTGGTCTAAGGTGATAAGGTGATAAGTGATAAGCTTGTCCAACCGTTTGACGAAAATGGAACGTTTCGCCAAACCAGTAAAGCAATCTAACCGACTGATTAAAAGTATCAAAGAAAATGTTAAGATAAACACAGTAATTTAACCGACTGGTTAAGAGCATCAAAGAAAACTGACTTGTTAAAAAGCATAAAAAAGCAAGAAAACGAAAACGTAAGAATCAACACAAGGATCCAACAAATTCAAATTCAAATTTTTATATATTTTTATGCAGTATAAAGATAATGTAGTCTACTTGTAATAAAACATTGGTAAGCACAAAAGAAAGTCAATAATATGAAATGCATTTCTGGCAAACTAATCATAATTCTTAATTAAAGACTACTTAAGAATTAGACACAGACTTAAGTAGGATTTCTTATGCAGTTAACTACAGTTTTATGAATAGTAAGAAAGGTAGATAATGGAGAAATAATACAATTTTAAAAGTATGACTTGTTAATATCAAACTGATCAATGATCTTTAGTTTTGTGGAGTGACTGAATAGTTTAGTTAGTTTAATATGTATTATACACCCCTACCCATCCTGTGATGGTGAACATACAGGAAGTTACTCACTTAAAGTAGAAATATAATTGAACAAGAGGAAGACTGGAAGAATATGACCCCAATGGAAATAAGTCACTTTGACTTTTTGGAGTTACCCTAGGTAATTTACACATACGTTACTAGATATGATAAGTGTACTTATGTGTACCTGTACCTAAATAAACTTACTTACAGAGTTAGATAAGCTGGTTTTGTTTGATATAGCATAATCTCTGGTTAAAACCATCAGAGAAAACGTAATGACCAGCACAGTGATCTAAGCGACTTATTAAGAGCGTCAAAACAACACCCATCTGATTCCGGGTGTCTAATCCCCAGAAATTACCTTATTAAAGTTAATTTACAGACTGATTGTTACAAGTGTCATCAGAGTACACGGTATTACCATATATTGTTTGAAGGAGAGGCGACCTTTGTGTGAAGTGAAACACAGCAAGGAGGGAGAAAAGTGCTGCCCAAGTGCATCTGAAGTGTACTGGTATTTTACCCACACCAGCAGTACCTTTACTGGTATTTTACCCACACCAGCAGTACCTTTACTGGTATTTTACCCACACCATCAGTACCTCTACTGGTATTTTACCCACACCAGCAGTACCTTTACTGGTATTTTACCCACACCAGCAGTACCTTTACTGGTATTTTACCCACACCAGCAGTACCTTTACTGGTATTTTACCCACACCAGCAGTACCTTTACTGGTATTTTACCCACACCAGCAGTACCTTTACTGGTATTTTACCCACACCAGCAGTACCTTTACTGGTATTTTACCCACACCAGCAGTACCTTTACTGGTATTTTACCCACACCAGCAGTACCTTTACTGGTATTTTACCCACACCAGCAGTACCTTTACTGGTATTTTACCCACACCAGCAGTACCTTTACTGGTATTTTACCCACACCAGCAGTACCTTACTGGTATTTTACCCACACCAGCAGTACCTTTACTGGTATTTTACCCAACCACAGTCCTTACTGGTATTTTACCCACACCAGCAGTACCTTTACTGGTATTTTACCCACACCAGCAGTACCTTACTGGTATTTTACCCACACCAGCAGTACCTTACTGGTATTTTACCCAACCAGCAGTACCTTACTGGTATTTTACCCACACCAGCAGTCCTTTATGGTATTTTACCCACACCAGCAGTACCTTTACTGGTATTTTACCCACACCAGCAGTACCTTTACTGGTATTTTACCCATACCATCAGTACCTCTACTGGTATTTTACCCACACCAGCAGTACCTTTACTGGTATTTTACCCACACCATCAGTACCTCTATGGTATTTTACCCAACCATCAGTACCTCTGGTATTTTACCCACACCAGCAGTACCTTTACTGGTATTTTACCCAACCATCAGTACTCTACTGGTTTTTCCCACACCAGCAGTACCTTTACTGGTATTTTACCCAACCACAGTACTTCTGATTTCCCACCGTATGGTATTTTACCCACACCAGCAGTACCTTTACTGGTATTTTACCCACACCAGCAGTACCTTTACTGGTATTTTACCCACACCAGCAGTACCTTACTGGTATTTTACCCACACCAGCAGTACCTTTACTGGTATTTTACCACACCAGCAGTACCTTTACTGGTATTTTACCCACACCAGCAGTACCTTTACTGGTATTTTACCCAACCACAGCTCGATTTTACCCCACCAGCAGTCCTACTGGTATTTTACCCAACCAGCAGTACCTTTATGGTATTTTACCCACACCAGCAGTACCTTTACTGGTATTTTACCCAACCAGTCAGTACCTCTACTGGTATTTTACCCACACCAGCAGTACCTTTACTGGTATTTTACCACACCAGCAGTACCTTATTGGTATTTACCCACCCAATCCTTACTGGTATTTTACCTACCATCAGTACCTCTACTGGTATTTTACCCCACCGCAGTACCTTTACTGGTATTTTACCCACACCAGCAGTACCTTTACTGGTATTTTACCCACACCAGCAGTACCTTTATGGTATTTTACCCACACCAGCAGTACCTTACTGGTATTTTACCCCACCAGAGTACCTTTACTGGTATTTTACCCACACCAGCGATTTCACCTTTACTGGTATTTTACCCAACCAGCAGTACCTTACTGGTATTTTACCCACACCAGCAGTACCTTTACTGGTATTTTACCCAACCAGCAGTACCTTTACTGGTTTTTACCCACACCAGCAGTACCTTTACTGGTATTTTACCCACACCACAGTACCTTACTGGTATTTTACCCACACCAGCAGTACCTTTACTGGTATTTACCCACAGTCCTTTACTGGTATTACCACACCAGCAGTACCTTTACTGGTATTTTACCCACACCAGCAGTACCTTTACTGGTATTTTACCCACACCAGCAGTACCTTTACTGGTATTTTACCCACACCAGCAGTACCTTTACTGGTATTTACCCATACCAGCAGTACCTCTACTGGTATTTTACCCACACTAGCAGTACCTTTACTGGTATTTTACCCACACCAGCAGTACCTTTACTGGTATTTTACCCACACCAGCAGTACCTTTACTGGTATTTTACCCACACCAGCAGTACCTTTACTGGTATTTTACCCACACCAGCAGACCTTTACTGGTATTTTACCCACACCAGCAGTACCTTTACTGGTATTTTACCCACACCAGCAGTACCTTTACTGGTATTTTACCCACACCAGCAGTACCTTTACTGGTATTTTACCCACACCAGCAGTACCTTTACTGGTATTTTACCCACACCAGCAGTACCTTACTGGTATTTTACCCACTAGCAGTACCTTTACTGGTATTTTACCCACACCAGCAGTACCTTTGCTGGTATTTTACCCACACCAGCAGTACCTTTACTGGTATTTTACCCACACCAGCAGTACCTTTACTGGTATTTTACCACACCAGCAGTACCTTACTGGATTTTACCCAACAGGTACCTTTACTGGTATTTTACCCACACCAGCAGTACCTTTACTGGTATTTTACCCACACCAGCAGTACCTTTACTGGTATTTTACCCACACCAGCAGTACCTTTACTGGTATTTTACCCACACCAGCAGTACCTTTACTGGTATGTAGATGAATGGTTCAGAGAACCGACGAGTTGGTAAATTAGACACATGCAACACTTGGGTATCTTTATTGAGGAAACGTTTTGCCACACAGTGGCTTCATCAGTCATACAAAGGAGAATCGTGAAGAACAGGAGGAGTTTGAGGTGGTCAGTCCCTCAGCTCCATAAATATAATAATACTATAATGCCTCCATTTGCTTTTGTAAAATATATTGATAACTTCTTAGTTTAACCTTTAAATTGCCGAAGGTACTAAAATAAACATGCCCTCAGCGCTGGCCATTTTGAAAAATAAACAAGTTTTATCATACTGTAAAATTCTTTCAAATCAAACCAAGCATCACATCAGGTATTACGTATGTCCATTTCTATTGATGTAGAACATTGCTAAGAAAGAGGAGGTGGTTTGACACCAGTGGAAGGCTCTTGATATAAGAATTGGAGTTATCCTCAACGTTCTTTGATCAAAGCTTGATTTCCTTCCATTCATTAGGCATTATCTAATGGTTTTAGCGCTTCCCCGCAAATATTGCATAACATTGGTGATATGGACATAGGTTGATAGGAAACTGTAATTATACTCTAATGATTTACAGGTTTAAAAAAGGTTATTTGCTTACAAAAAATAATGAGTAACAAATCTTGAATCACCACTTTCTTGAAAATACGTATGATCTTATTTTTAAGAAATTCTGTAGACAAAATAGGATGATTATACTGTATACCTTACATTATAGTTTTTAAATGATTAAATTGTCTGTATATTTTCTGTACATATGTAAAATAATAGTTCTGGATATTGTATATGTATATTGTATGTGTATCCCACAAAGGTGTTCTGATGCCAGCAAAAGGCTCTAGTGATCTCCCATGAATATAAAAATAATTATAATTAATAATGATAATAATAATAAATAGTGTTACACTCGTATTACAGGAAGAGAGCTACACAAAACACGGTAGAAGACCTCATCATAAGATGTCATCATTTTCAGCAGCTGGTAAGTGTAATTGTGAAGTGGTCTCTTAAGGTACAGTATACAGTTCTATAATACCATGTTATTTTTTCCTAAATTAATGAGATTCTGTTTAATAAAAAATTCTCATCCGACCATTTTTTTTTTAATATTGTATACAATTTTTTCCAACGAAAAAGTATTTAGTTTTTCTTGCTGTTTCTTGCCCGTTTAATGTTGACCTTTTCTTTCTGAGGCATACACTTTATCTCTTAGTCTTCAAAACTAGTCTGGCTAGCTGTTTTGTCAAATTATTTAAATACAAATTTTGTACTACAGTACTAATAAATTTTTTGTGTTAAATCATGTTCATTATTTGTGAAATATAGTTTGTAATAATGCTATGTATTCCTGAACAGGACCTAGTACACCACTGCCTGCTAAGAAAAGGAAGTATACTGTCCTTAGCATTGAAGATAAAATTGCTGTACTTAGACGTATTGGTGCTGGCGAAAATGTTGCTCTTGTGGCTGCTGAGTATGGAATCAGTTCTAGCACAATTTATGACTTAAAAAAGCAAAAGGATGCACTTTTAGAGTTCTACACACAGACTGTTGACAACAAAAGATATTTAGACCAAAAAACATCTAAGAACTCTAAGCTTCCTCTGCTTGAGAAGTGTCTTTATGAATGGTATATAAAGAAACAGAATGAAGGAATGTTTGTCAGTGAACGTAACCTCATAACCATGGCAATGGAATTTTACAAGGAACTCAACCTTGAAGAACCTTGTGAGTTCAGCACAGGATGGCTTGCAGATTTTAAAATAAGGCATGGAATATTTCAGTCAGGAGCTGGTGATATGAATATAGAAGATACTGGTGCTGAGAGAGTCGATACTAACCTGGGCTTGGAGCAGTCTAGGATAACCCCACAACCCATGGTGACCCCAACATTTATTCAAGATGATTACAAACCAAGTAAGCTAATTTATCAATAAAACTTAAGTTGAAGTGTCCCTTATCAAGTGAAACTTGAGGTTTTTTGCTTGAAGACATTTTATTGACTTGAAGTCATCAATTTTTATTAGATCACTGAAAACTATACTTAATACAAAATTAATTACAATAGCTATAATTTTTATCATTTTCCAAATGAGTAGTTTGAACTGGATCCAAGTAAAATTTTAAATTCAGATAAAATTAAAATGCTAGGTTAAAGATTGTGTGTGTGTGTGCCTATGTGCAAGTGTGTTCTTGTGTACACACATATTTTGTTCTGTGTCACCTTTTTATTACAGGCATTAGCTTAACATTTAATTAATGCAGGTTGTTGAAAATAGTGTGACCACATTTTTGAGGGAGGGGGGTTAAAAAAGATAATGTATTTTTTTATTTTCCATATCCAGAGCTGCTACAATTACAGCACAACCATCACTTCAGAAAGATCATGGAAGCACTTGCTTGTGATGAAGCTTTTGTAGATGTCACCCTAACAGCGGAGGGACGTACCATCAGGGCTCACAAGGTCAGGTGATAGAATAATACACTATTATACATGAACTAGGTACACACTCGTTAAACATGTAAGTTATTCATGAAAATAAATAAAATAGAATTAAAAAATAATAGTAAGCATGAAATTTTATTGTATTTACAAAAGAATATTTATTTAAGGATGAGCTTTAATGCTCCTAACATTTATTTTGAAGAGGAGAATTCTTCTCCTCTCTCCTAATATGTTAACTTGGTCACAATAAGGGACTTGTGCTGCTGCTGAGACCCAGCCCATAATTCTGGAGGGCATCCATGGTTGCTGGTGAGGGATCAAAAAAGTGACTTTAAGCTTACCAATTAATTACATACAGGCACTTGAATGTAAGAGGTTGTGTTCATGTTCTTAATCCCTTTAGACCAAGTGATGTGAGATGATCCTGTCATATATGCTTTGAACACAATGTTTTGAATAATTGATTATTCAGGCTGGGGTACATAGAGGAATAGGATCTTTACACTGGTAGAGGCAGATCTTTTAGACCATAGAGAGACCTTAAGGATTGAGGAAACCAACTCATGTTGACTTGCTAGGTGGTGTTCCTCAGCTACAGGTGTCCATTTTTTTTTTTTCTTAGTTTGTTTATTTCTTAGGGGACTCATAGCACTGACAAACAGACCTGTAAGTCTCCAATTTCTGAAGCACCTCCAATGAATAATGAGGCTTGCATATTCATTGATTTCCTTGAAAAATTCTTGAAAGTATTATTGGACAACAGTTTTGTTAAAGACAGCATATCTTTTACACAGTCCATATATTTCCTGGCATCTTTCCTTTCTTTTGATTTACTGTATATAAAATATGATAGATCATCAGTTATCCAGCCAACTTGGGAAAGAGTGCACTGGATTTTCAGCAATACAGGATGGTCACATCTTTTAATGGTCCTTTTTTGCTGTACATTCCCTTTCAGCATTATGTTTAGGTTCCGGATCAGATAAAACTGCCAGATAATGTTTAAGACTGAATAACTGATCTCAAAATATAGTATTTTAAACATTTCAGTTAGTAGTGTCAGCTATGAGTCCATACTTCCAACAACTGTTGTGTAACAACCCATGTCCTCATCCAGTCATCATCATGCCCCACCACGTCCAGTTCGATCACCTCTCACACATAATTAACTACATGTATAGGTAAGTCCTTATTGCAGCTTGTTTCTACTTGAAATAATGCTGCATTGATTGAAGGTGTGTGTTATTTGTTTTATTATTTTTTTTTACCTTATTAGCCATTTCCTACCAAAGTAGAGTTACCTAAAGAAAAAAAACACATCATTCATTCAGTAGCTGCCTTACTAGAAATCCACGAACATTTACATGTTCATATTAAAAAATTGAAACGACCACAGTATGTGTGGGTGCGGTAAACATGCAAGTCTTCGGTGTGGTGAACATGTGAAAAATGTGCCAAAACGTTTTTTTATTGCATATCTTAATGTTTCAGAGTAGTTTCAGGTATTTTCTGACAAGGTTTACAGCTTTATATAGTAGATTTTGCACAGGAAGCAGAGTAGTTTTAGGTATTTTCTGACAAGGTTTACTGCTTTATGATTTTGCTCAGGAAGCACATCACTAAAGAAATATGACTGTTGATGTGATAGACTGCTGGTCTCTGTGAGGCAGTGGTTGGACAATGTGTATGTGGGAGGTATGTTGAGAGTAGAGAAGTATGAGTGGGTGAACATATTTACAAAGAAGAGCATGTAAGTAATGAGTGGAAGCATTGAGGTGAGAAGGGATTATATGTGTGCATGCTACAATGAAAGTATCACAAACACTGAAACAAAGATAAAAAGAGATATTTATATTTCACTCTCAATAAGGGGACCCTCTTTATTAAGGCCAAAATGTACAGATCTCAGCTTCCTTTGTTTCATTTTTCAGTCTAAGTGGTTTCTTACTTTCCTTTTGTACAGTATATATGATAACATTTGGATAAGAAGGAACATGTGGGAGAATTATAGGACGATGTATAATTACCTGCCTAACGCAGGTCTCTAATGACCAGTTCTCTTTTCATCAAATAAATCGAGTATTAGTGACTGAATGCATATTGTATTTCAGGGGCGAAATAACAGTAGCTGAGGACCAAGTGAAGTCACTGCTTGAAACTGCCGAGCTGCTTCAGGTTCATGGCTTAGCAATTTCAGATCCAGTGGCACTCATCACTGACAAGTGCACTGATTCGAGTACCTTATTTTCTGAAATGGCCAGTTATTTATCCCACTCCACAGGAAGGACAGACACTGCAGACAATTCTTCCGAAGTCACTGTTCAAAATAAAGGCTGTCAGGAAGTTATCAAGCTTCCTGCATGTTCTTCCGTGGCTTTCACCTCACTTACTAGTCATTCTGAAAATACCAACCTTCATTACAATGCCCATAAAATGGCCAACACTAACCAAAGCTCTTCTGCAGTTGAATGCCAATCAGTGTGTGGTTCTAGCACTGCAGCACTCACAAGAATAAATTATATATCTACTCCAATAAACAAACCATCTCTAAAGGAGTCTTCTACATATGATAGTGATGTGCAAAAAAGCTTCTTCGAGGACATTGATATTGTAAAAGAGGTGAGTTTCTTTATGTTTTCCACACGATTAATCTTGAAAATTGGTTGTATGTGACCCATTCAGGTTTAGCTCTTGTTTCTGCATATAATAATTAACTTGAATATTGATAAAATTTACAAGTGATAAAGAATAACATTAGAAACTTTTAAAATATATAGCATAGTGTGCCATAGGCAAAAATTATATTCAGTACCAACAGATTAATTTGAATTAATATTGAGAATTTCTGTAAAAATTAATAACAAAATGAGAGTAAGTTGATGCTGGGTTAATAAATTTAGAAGCAAAATATGATGTTTCTTTACCAATTATCTCTTTGGAAGTTAGGACACCTGTATGCAAGAGAGCTGCTAGGTAGAAAATGAGTTTTAAGTTACAGAGGGATTACAGAAAGACTAGGAATGAAGCAATATTTAAATTTATATGAATTGTAAATTACAGTTCATGCCATTATTCAATTTTTGTAACTGCCAATTTCTTTTGAGTACAGGAGGTCAGCCTGTTGCATGACAGGCAGTGCTATCTACAGGATTCCCACCAGATTTCCCCTTCATTCGAAGTTACAAGCCAGGAGCGTTTCACCTGACTCAGGAATCATTCTGTAGCTAATTTTTGGTCCTCTACATCCTCAAGACATATGCCATTGGACATGTGCATACTGGTACCTTTTCTCTCTATACTCAGTACAAAATCAGTTCAATGTGTTCCGAGTATAACGCTGACATACTCTAGCAGTGTACAGGAATGTGTTTACTTTCACTGTATTTAAAGTGCAGGTACCAACTGAAACAAGTCATATTGTGCTTGATCCAACCCACCCTACATGAGAAAGTACTAACAAGAAATTCAAAACAGTTTTATAGAAATATATATGACGGTGAATAACTGTATTTAGAAGGGAATAAATGCATAATATATAATTTTGAGGCAAGCTACATTGTAAGTTGACAGAGGATTTTATAGTAGTGTACTGCCTTCGCTTGTGACTTTTGAAATTTTTGTACCACAAGACAATGTCCATTCCTATAACTACAAATGCTGTATGACCCTTGCGGTTTAGCGCTTCTTTTGATTATAATAATAATAATAATATAACTACAAATAGGTAATTATATACTCATAATACATGAATAAGAAATTGATACTTTAAACATAAGGATTAGTAAAAGAACTGAAGATACAATTATGAAAACTGGAATTGCTTTTGCGAACCACCACTGGAATCATATCCTATCAGTTTTACCCCTAAAACACCAGATCTGGACCTTTAACATTTCTTGGCTCAGTTACATTTCCTTTTCCTTCATACAGATTCCTGTTTTCTTCTGTATATGAACATGGTCCCTTGATTGGAAGAACCATTTGTACCAACACCAGAGACAAAACAGCTGGTATGGGGTGGTGGTGGTAACTTCCATGATATATAGAACAAATCACAGAAAAAAAAATTATTTTTCAAAAGTTAGTACATACAGTATTCTAAGAATTAGTACAGTTTCTTGGAATTGGTACAGTTAGTACAGTGTATTCTTGGAATTGGTACAGTTAGTACAGTGTATTCTTGGAATTGGTATAGTTAGTACAGTGTATTCTTGGAATTGGTACAGTTAGTACAGTGTATTCTTGGAATTGGTACAGTTAGTACAGTGTATTCTTGGAATTGGTATAGTTAGTACAGTGTATTCTTGGAATTGGTACAGTTAGTACAGTGTATTCTTGGAATTGGTACAGTTTGTACAGTATTCTTGGAATTGGTACAGTTAGTACAGTATTCTAAGAATTGGTACCGATGAAACACTACTGGAATCCTACCAGCCACAGGGTTGGCACAAAGAAAGGGTTAGTAACCTGTAACTTGAGGTTTTTTGTGTGACCATGGGGACTCAGCCTGAATGACTAGGGCACAACCAATAGTACTCTAATGAGCCTTGTATCCTGATCAAGAGAGGGTGTGTAAGGAGTGTTATGATCTTCTTAATGGCTGACAAGTCCTAGATCATGTAAGGAACATTCAAACTAAGAATGTTTACCTCCAGCCATAAGGATGGAAGCACATACAGAATTTGATATCTAAACCTATGCCAGGACTTGCAGAATATTCTGAACCTAAACTGGTAAAAACTCATCTTGCAGCTACAGTATTTCTTCTGGTATGTGCCATATCGCACCACTACTAAAAACTGCTTGCAAACTAGCTTCTGATTTGACCCAGTGCTTCATGTTATGTGTTAGATGTCCTCAGGTCATCAAATATGAAACCTGTGTTGTTTGGCAGTTGTCCAACTCTCTTTGCTAAATGGCAAAGGAGTTGGAGGCATTGTGGTTTACTTATAATGAAACTTACATAACATGCAAGGAAACAGTCTCAGTGTGTTGTCCATTCTAATAGGCGTGCTCGGTCTCTATGGATGATGTACCCTGCCCAGATGTACTCTCATTACTAGATTTGAGCCATGTTTGAATGATTCTGCAGAGGGTCATCAAACCCCATGAGGCATAAAATACTTACCTTTGATTTTTCTATACTACAATGGGTTCAGTGATCCCCACTATCCTCCAGTGTACCCTTGTACACGAGTTATCCTTGAGTCAGGTGATTGACAGATCAGTTAATGGGATCTTGAGGATGGCTAGTGGGAATGGTAATAGTAATAATTTTCCACTGGTAATGAGTAACAGGTTGCATAAGCACTTGATTACCAGGTGGAAAACAGGATTTGTAGGACTTTAAGGTTCCATTTGTATATGGGGGAGACTGACGTACATTTAGTATGTGCCACTATATCATACATTTATTGTTTAACAGTGCAGTAGCTATTGGATAAAGTAGCAGCTTAAAACATCAGTTTTAGAGCTAATTATTTTTCTTCTTAAGCCAGTATTGATATACGTACTGAAGTTAATGGAATAAGGGGGCTCAGTATACTTTAATCCACCTATAAACAGTGCAACAGCAACATACTCCCAATGTTCAGCAAAGTTCCCCTGTAGAGTACTTTGTTTTTTCATCACTGCCAAAAAGATAAACGTGGAATTTATATTTGATATGAAGTATTGCCACTGGTGCTAAGATAATATGTAAAGGGTGTTTTTCCATATACAGTACAAGTCAAGCTTGAATATACATATGTTCAAGATTCAGCTCTCTTCAATGGGGTATCTTGATACTGGGGAGAAGGTTTCTTGATTAAGGAAGAGGAGTTAGCTTTCCCTTCCATGACTCAAGCCTTTTACCTCCTATTTTCCCAGGCACTCCATGACTTATGGGTTTAGTGCTTCCCATGAGTATAATAAAGATTCATCTTACAATACACTTTGTTGTACAGTATTGTACCTCTCCTACACACCTTCCAGTTGCTTTGTTTTACCTATTGTAAAGAGCGGTTAGAATTTAGACATAAGGCTATAAATAGCATTTTTTTTAATTGCTGTGTTGCATGTCATATTTCTTGCAGGATGCTTCATGTGATGAAGAGCAGCAGCTTCATACAATGCTATTCTCACATTCTTCATGAAATGTTACATTTTCTGAAAAAAAAAAAAAAAAATTTTGCTTAATATATTCTTTGTATTTTTCATTCATTTATAAAATTCTTGGTCTATAATAGTGTGCTGCCTCCTCATTAAAAATAGAGTGGATCAGGTACAACACTCAGTTCATTCATATGTATCCTCAACAGTGAAAACAAGTGAATAGTTACCTTCATGCTACTAAAGTGCTGTGATAAAATTTCAGGTTAACAGTTGGAGCCATAATGAGCATTAAAAGTGTGGTGTTTTGATAAGGAATTGTGTTTTTAGGCTTTTATCCTTTTAAAAACTGAATAAAAGTATGATTTATAGGTACATATCAACACCTAATAGAGGGGAGAATTTTGTTTATAAATATATATTAGGTTTTATTGTATTTATAGTACTGTAAAAAGGAGTGTAAAGTATTGTGTAAAGTATGTGCCGAAAATGGGGTCCACTAAGTGACAACTCCATGACTCTTCAGCGTGTCACAGTGTTACAAGTATTGAAATTATTTTTATTTAATTTATTAGTTATGGCAAGCCCTAATGTTGCTCCTGATCCTATCTTTCATAATATTAACTAGCCACTTTTGGGGTTTGGGTAGAGATTAGTTACTACTGTAAATCTTTTATACCTGTCACTGAAAATGGAATTTCATGCTGTCAGTAGTGCAAAATCTCAATTTGCATTGACAAGTATAAAGGACATATGAACTAAACAATCTTTACTCTAAAACTGAGTGTGACGGGGTACTGTGTAAAATAGCATTCGGGCCAACATTGGGGACTATCATAGCAGAGGTGTAGAAGTATGGCATTACCACTTAGTGGGTCCTAGTTTGAGTCCACTTGACATCTTGTTTACACAAATTGCTTCATTCACAATACAATAGTGTGAAATCTCAGTTTCAGTAGAGAGTTCATTGGTTAGCATGGATGCTGTTTGTTTTCCTTTACTGTAGCTCAGTTACTTTATTTGATTGAATGCATCTGGCATGGTGAGAGGCTGGAAGAAAAACTAACAGTAAAGAGAAGGAATCAAATAATTACCACTATGTTTGCAATACTGGTCTACCTTGCCTTGCACTAGGTTTGCATTCTTTACAAAAGTTGTGCAAAGCAAATTTTTGATTATAAGTGTATAAATGGGATAATGTTTCTCGAGCAAGATCTTTAGGCATCCCATCTATGACCCACTAGCACAGTGCAATACAGCTAAATTACAGGTCGTGGAAATTTAAAGAAATAGTTACATAATTAACTGATTCACTGGTTGTTGAAGATAAGAAAAAGAGAATCTTTAAACTTCAAAATCATTAGGATCAGGGTCCTTAACTGAGTGAATGATGGAAAATGTGATAGTATTACAGTAAGTAAAGAGAGGTGGTAAAGGAGTAATGAAAGCTCTTGTGATTGCAGTTTGTTTGTCTTCAAAAAATTGAGTAGGCATAAGTGCTGCTTTTCCTTAACAACTCTGCAAGATTCCTTCCAAGCAATCTGTGTTCTGGTCTATGGCTAGTCCTTCCTGGGTCAGCTGATCAGCAGAGATGAAGTCATACAGTACATGGTTCAAGCTAGGGTTGTAGCAAACCATGGTCTTTGTTGTGCAGTGTATGCAAGTGCAAGTCATCCCTATACATAACAGTAGTCAAAAAAATATGTAAAGGAAGAGCAGCACACACTTTATCATCTCTTGTTTGAGTGCAACAAACTGAATTGCAAGACTCACATTAAGGTATTGTACAGTATTTTAATATTTCCTAACTATTCGCTTCCCTAACTTCATTTATTAGTAAAACTGTCTCCTTAAATTTACATTTTTTATATGTTGTGTATTCATTGTACATGGTTTCTAGTCATTAAATGTGTTACCCCATAAAACTTTTGTGTGCAAAATATATATACAGTAAATAAATTTATGAATCTTTTCTTTTGTCATTTTGTTAGCCTTTTTGTGAATCTTTTTCCTCATTGATGTTCCATGTTCAAACTAGGGTGAGACATTCACAAGCTGATTCAATACTAGTCATTATAAATACGTACAGTGGTACCCCGGATTTCGTACAGCTCCCAACTCGAACAATTATGTAAGTGTATTTTTGGGGGTCTGAAACAGACTAATATAATTTACATTCGTCCTTATAGGAACAAATTCGTTTGGTAACGGCACTCGAACAGCCTTCTGGAACGAATTATTGACGAAATCCGGGGTACCACTGTATTTGATTTAACATGTACCATAAGTACAGCATTTGAAAAACATCAGACTTCTGCATGATGTTCTAGCTGTTGAGCATGTAAGCAAGGAATTAGTTTCTTCCATTTTTGAGAAATAATACTGTAGAGTTTTAAAGGGGTTCTTAAAAGTATGTCCAACAAAACACCCAAAAAGAATTAAAGGAAATTTTAAAAGAAGGGAGAGAGAGCACTTGATTATTGACAGGTTGGCTCCTCAAGGTGACCCTTGTAGGTTTAGTGCTTTTTTATTATAATAATAATGGCTCCTCAAGGAAGATTCCTTGACTGGCCATCTCAAACTACTACTACAAGGTTGATGGACTGACTATATCATCTGTAAGGTGTGTGGAGCATTATATATTAGTGTCAGTGTTCTATGACTACAGGATATGGCAAAGCACTTCATTGTTAGATTATACTCGTTTATAACTACACAAAGCATACTCAACCCCTGCCAATTTGGCTTCAGGAAAAATAAAAGCACTAATGATGCAATAGTAAAAATGATAGACCTGCTTTACACAGCACTTGAAAATAAGGAATATCCACTAGGACTTTTTATTGACTTAAGGAAAGCTTTTGACACAGTAAACCACGGCATCCTACTCCACAAACTTGACCACTATGGAATAAGAGGTCATGCACTAGCATACCTCAAATCCTACCTCACTAATAGGTACCAGTATGTCACTATTAAAGACACATCCTCCACGACACTACCACTAGACACCGGCGTACCGCAGGGAAGTGTCCTTGGTCCCCTGCTCTTCCTCTTATACATCAATGATCTTCCCAATGTATCACAACACTTGAAACCAATACTCTTTGCTGACGATACAACTTATGTCATCTCCCACACAAACCTTGCCACGCTTAACACCATTGTTAACGACGAATTAATAAAAATAGCAACATGGATGACTGCCAATAAACTTACACTCAACACTGATAAGACTTTCTATATTATGTTTGGCAACAGAACAGATGATCCACAATTAAACATTAAGATCAACTCTACACCTATTGCTAGACATAACGAGGGCAAGTTCCTGGGCCTTCACCTTGACAGCAGCCTGAAATTCAGCACCCATATCCAACACATAACAAAGAAAGTGTCCAAAACTGTGGGGATCCTCTCTAAGATACGGTATTATGTACCACAATCAGCCCTACTCACACTATACTACTCACTCATCTATCCCTACCTCACATATGCCATTTGTGCATGGGGATCAACAGCAATTACCCACCTAAAGCCAATAATAACCCAACAAAAAGCCGCAGTAAGAATTATCACACAATCCAACGCTAGGCAGCACACCCCCCCACTCTTCAAAGACCTAAACCTACTCACTGTTCAGAACATCCATACTTACTACTCTGCTATCTACATTTATAGAACCATTAATTCCAACTTTAACCCTGAGCTAAAACACTTTCTTGACAGTTGTGACAGGACCCATAGACATAATACCAGACATAAACATCTCTTTGACATTCCCGTGTCCGACTAAATCTATACAAAAATTCAATGCGCATAAAAGGGCCTAAAATCTGGAACTCCCTGCCTGAAAACTCTAGAACTGCAGACACAACCTCCATTTTCAAAAGCACCGTTAAAAACATCTTATCTCACTTACGCACCCAACCGGTAGTTAACCATACGAAAACTACTTTATCTTGCACATATCCACAGCAAAATACACTTATTGATATCTGTGAATCTCCTTAATTTGCACATTACTAACCACAGCAAAATACACTTATTGATATCTGTGATTCCCTTAATTTGCACAGTTCCAACCAAAATTCTAATACAACTATTGCTCCATAATACTTAAGCTAGTCATAAGTTTGCCTAAGATACTCCAATATAGAATCTATATTATGCCAATATATCACCTTTATCATTAATATATAAACTAATTGCTAACTTTTTATACTAATTGTTAAATTCTCAATGTTTAAATTCCAGTACCTAAATTTTGTAAACCTAACCTTACAATCTGTATATCCATTGTATAGCTATTGAGTAAGACCTATCATAAGACTGCCTGAAAAGCCTAGGCATACCTAGGCATATTATTGGCCATCTTGTAATATCAACTTTAATGTATAACTATAAGTACCCCCCACCTTGTATTACATGAAATAAAGGATTTGAATTTTGAATTTTGAATTTTTTTGAATTGTTAATTATAAAATATCTGAAATCTTCAAGTTGTATTCACATTTTGTATTAACTACATAAATGAACTGTTTTTATAGAGGAGATTGCAACCTAATTAATTTTTTTGTTTTTGAGATTGTATTCCATACTGTATTGTATACATTAACTACATGAAGTACTGGAGGGGCCCCGTTTGTATGGCTCTTAGGCTCCTGACCCCATGCGATAAGTGAAAATCGTCAGAGTGGAAAACGAGATATTTTCATTGTTGGATGCGTCTAAAATTCCTGAAACTGTATTTACACTATCATATAATAAGTACATACTTATATAGCTAGGCATAAAAAAGTAAAATACATAAACAGTACATATAATATTTACAATACTTACCTTAAAATATGGTACCGGTCCCCCCTTCACTTACGCAACTTGTGCGAAAACAGTGGAAAAGCAGTAAAACCACCGAATATAATAAACAATCAGTGGTGTTGTAAGGGGGGGGGCGGGCTGCCCTGGGTGACACCATAGAGCCTCTAAAGGTGACACTAATGCACAAAACATTGCTGCACCAACATAAGAGAAAAATCCTTCGTTTCTATATAGACTATTACAGTGGACCCCCGGCTAACGATCACCCCGGAAATCGTACAATTATGTAAGTATAATATTGTAAGTGCTTGTGGAAGTGTATTTTTGGGGGTCTGAAATAGACTAACCTACGTGACATTATTTCTTAAGGAAGTAAATTCGTTCGGTAATGGCACTTGAGCAGGCTTCTGCAATGAATTTTGATCGTTAGCCGGGGGTCCACTGTATACTGATTTTGATGATGTGATCGATGATTTTTGCAGGATTGAAGGCAAGGAAATGTATGATCAGATTCATTGAGTTGTTACCTGTACTCAAGGTCAAATCGGAACTAGTGTTTCTCTGATATTGCAATATTTTTCTTTATTTTTCAAGTTTTTTTGTTTTTTTTTGCATTGTTGAAGATGAATAAATGTAGGATCTGTTCAATATTTTTCTTTATTTTTCAAGTTTTTTTTTTTTTGCATTGTTAAAGATGAATAAATGTAGGATCTGTTGTCTGTACTCAAAGTTTATGTTTCCTCAATATTACTACGATTATTTATTGTATCATTAATAAAGTTGAGAAGTATTCTCAGGTTCAGTTTATGGCCCTTAAACATTCTCATTGCTAAACATTAGTCATTAGTCATGCAGTAGTGACGTAACTGAAGTTTACTCCCCCCATCTCCCCGCCCTAGGTGACACCGAAGATTCCACCCCACGTGACACCAACCCTAGCGACGCCACTGTAAACAATGGCTGTGTTGAAAGCCAATGAAAGCATGGAACACCGGAGGGTGCCGAATACACAGAGCCCTCTTGCAATTGTAAAATATAAAATGACTACTATTTCTTTCTAGTGATGTAACAATGTGGGTTCTGACAAATACCCATCGTGTCCTCTGTAATCCTGATTTTTTGTGCTACATCTCAGGATGAGCTGCAGGGGCATAATAAACTAGCCATTCAGGTGGCACAACTAACCACATCATCTGTACCTCTCTACTACTGCTGTCTTGATATTTGCAACCTCTGTATTCGACTGAAACCCCTGTGGTTTAGCGCTTCTTTTGATTATAATAATAATGTATTCGATTGATGAAGCCTGCTGTGCAAGCGAAATGTTTAAGAACATACCTAACTATTGCACATGCCTAATTAGATGTTTTTATTGAATTACTGAATACCTTCAATCAGGGCCGGATTTATAAGGGGGAAAGTGCCCCGGGCCCCCCTGCCAGAGGGGCCCCCAGACGAAGGACTTCCTTTATAACAAAATGTAATAAAAAAATTAGTTTAATTAATAAAAGGAATTAACAAATAAAGTGTGTGGGGGCATCAAAAAATAGAAAGAAAGGGTTCCCCCACCCCCTCTCCCTTTGAATAACTTAACTATTTCTGGTTAGTGTCAGTTTAGAGGTAAATGACCTGACCATAAGGTCAGAGGTAGCCAGGGTGTGCATGCGTGTGTGTGTATGTCTGTGTCTGTGTGTGCACAAGGTAGCTATTGCGTGTATGGCTTTGATTGGCTATGTCGACCTTAGAAGGGCTATTTCTGGTTAGTGTCAGTGTAGAGGTCAATGACCAACTAGTCAGTTGGTGGCCTGGGGCTATATATGTGTCTGTGTGTTCGTCGACCGCTTTTAGTGCTAGGCAATGGTGTGGGGCAGTGGTGTCCATGTTTTAGATCTGTGTGTTGCTTACAAAGGTTTGCGATATATCATCATTTTGCAATTGCATCTTATGCATCCACATTTACAAACACACACACACACATATATAGTATGTATATATATGTGTGTGTGCGTGTGCAGAATAACCACTGTGAAAAAATAGCGAAATTCCAAGTGCTTTCGTGAGAAGTCACGAAAGCACTTCAAACTTCGCTATTTTTTCACAGTGGTTGTTCTGCATATTGTGATATCATGTTTACTGTGATCTTATTGCATGCATATATTTGTTTTTTTCAGAAGACCCAGTATGCCACAGAAAATTCAGTTGTCAGGAGCTCAGAAAAGAAAGATTTCCAAAGAATCAAGCAAAAGAAATGCTGCAGTCTTGGCAAAGACAAAACACCTTACAGAATTTGTCTCTGCTTCCGTAGTGGAAAACAGAAGCTACTAATGAAGAACCAGTACCACTACCAGATGTTTCTTGAGGACCCACCAGCATTTCCAGGTACATCTGCAGAAAATAAGAACATACCAAATCAATATAGTAAAAGTGATGAATCACCACAACCACATTCTACAGATACTTGTGTAGACATGGACAGTGAAGCGCCACCATGCGAGTCAGACCCAGCCATGTGGTTTCCTGCCACAGAAAAGCATGTGTCCTTTTGGTCAACTGCCACCATATAGATAGATACCGAAAGCGTGACACCAAAGATATAAATAAATATACATCGGTAATTAATAATAATATCTTTATTTACTACAATTACATGATACAACTTATACAGACCATAGCTGATTTGGGTTATCCTAGGTTCTCTACACATATGCTGCTATGTATGATAATGTATGTAAATGTATTTGTGTATACCTGAATAAACTTACTTACTAATGACATACTACTATATAGAAAGTCCCTTGTTATGCAGAGCATTTCCTGCAAATTAGGTCAATTTTGTCCCCAGGATGCGACCCACACCAGTCCACTAACACCCAGGTACCTATTTTAAACTAATGGGTGAACAGGGACAGGGACAGCAGGTGTCATATGGAAACACGTCCCAAATGTTTTCCAGCCATACCGGAGGAGATTCGAACCCTGTATCTCAGTATGTGAGCTGAGTGCGCTAGCGATCAAGCTACGGGACACCTTATTATATAGTGTAGATGGAATATATTACAAACTGAAAATTATAGTCAAAGATATTCTTAAAATCAATAAAATTGTGAAAAATAAAATCAGACGTCTTCAAAACATAACATATTTTTTCGAAAACTTCTGTTTATCATTAATTTTAGTTCATTTCTTATTTGTAATTCAAATAATTTAATTTCCATGTTGAGGGCCCCCCAAGGTCTAAATTCGGCCCTGCCTTCAATGTAATATAAACTAGGTGACCCATAGCTTGGTTGGTAGCACACTCACACACTGAGGTCCGTGGTTAGATTCCCGGTACGGGTGAAAACATTAGGCTATGTTTCCTTAAGACACTTGTTGTCACTGTTCACCTAGCAGTAAATAGGTACCTGGGTGTTAGTCAACTGGTGTGGGTTGCACGATCCGACTCGCATCCTGGGGACAACTATTATTATCATAATCAAGTGCTAAACCCGTAAGGGTCATAAAACTCTGCAAAAATTAACATAAGTTGCCCAAATGCTCTGCATAACCAGGGGCTTTCTATATATTATGTCACTGATGACAGCTAGGTCTGTATACGTTGTATCATGTACTTTTAGAAATAAAAATTATCATCGTTATTATTATTTTTATTCTCATGTACTCTGTATAACCCCTGTGGTTTAGCGCTTCTTTTTATAATAATAATAATAATAATAATAATAATAATAATAATAATAATAATAATAATAATAATATTCTCATGTACTATATGCTTCTCATTGTCTAATAATTGGATTTTTTAAGACTCGCTTGCCGCGAGTTCCATCCCCACCCGTACCGTGGTTAGTTTTAAAGGCTGCCCGAAATGCCTTGCATAATAAGGGCTTTCTATAACGTAGTTTATACATGTCATTTATCCTCATTGTATACTGTACATTACTCCACTTTTAGAAATAAATTTGTTTGTTCACGTAGGTTGTAAGCTTGTGTATCCCCGCTAGTCATGTTCCACTTTATACTACAAGGTTTCTTCCCCGGACCCGCAAGACAAGGCTCGATACGACGTAACCTGACACTGACCCTATAATCTACTAAGAAGAAGACGGTAACCTCTAGTAGGTAAGTCAGTAAATTTATTTAGATACAGGTACTCATAAATATAGTTACATAAATTATCATACATAGCAGCATATGTGTAGATTACATAGGATAACCAAAATAGCTAGACAAAGTGATTTATTTCCATTGCGGTCCATGTCCTAGAGTGATATGAACCGCCGCTGACACGTTCTGCCTTCCCTATGAGAATTTCCCCTCCTATCTGTTGCTGTCTTGCAACATTGCATAGATCCTGATGACGCACGAGAGTGCGAAAGATCTAGAGGTAAAGACTTCCATCCCCATGTGGCTTGTTCTGCATTGTTAAGATTGCCTGTTTGCAATTATATTGCATATTAATATTTGTAAGTCACAGTAAGCTGGGCTCAACAAAGCCTACACTTTGGTAGTCCTTAACAACCCCAACAAGTGCAAGTACCACAACAGACAACATTCTACTTCTGCGTCAGCCTTCGTCGGGTGTGGACGTCTCTCTCTCGCCTGAGTATCAGTGACAAATTTCCCCCGTTCTCTCTGGGACGCTTGTCCTCATCTATTTTGCCCGCCGGGCACTCTACAGGAGGGGCACCTGTTCATCGGCTTACTTTTAGCCAGCTCCATTTTTTCCGCTCTGCGGAAAATTATTTAACGGTCTTTGGTGGGAAGCCGGTTACTGTACTCAGGTGGGGGTGTGGGGGTCCTGCTTTGCTGGGGCTTGGCAAGGGGGTCCACCGGACCTAATCGGAAACTATCAAGTTTCTATCTATTTACAAAGGAACTTTTGTTTTCTTTCATGGCCCAGCCTTGGGCAACAAATCTTCCTCGTGCCATCGAGAGGTCGGGCTCGATACGGCTTAGGCTGTCAGTGGCCCAATAAAACCCCAACGAAGAAGAAGAAGACAACATTCTACACCAATATTCAAGTCTAAAACTACTCACCGTCAAGAACAGCCATACTTTATTATTGTGCCTATTACCTTTATAGAACACTACACTCAAACATAAACCCTCCTCAAACTTCTCCTCACCAAGCTTAACAGGACGCACCAGGTGGTCTGGTGGCTAGAGCTCTCGCTTCACACACGGAGGGCCCGGGTTCGATTCCCGGCGGGTAGAAACATTTCGACGTGTTTCCTTACACCTGTTGTCATGTTCACCTAGCAGCAAATAGGTACCTGGGTTGTTAGTCGACTGGTGTGGGTCGCATCCTGGGGGACAAGATTAAGGACCCCAATGGAAATAAGACAGACAGTCCTCGATGACGCACTGACTTTCTTGGGTTATCCTGGGTGGCTAACCCTCTGGGGTTAAAAATCCGATTTTTTTTTTTATCTTATCTAGACACAGATCACTGTTTGATGTACCCAGTGTCCATATCACACTGCAAAAACTCTATGCACATAAAGGGCCCCAACATTTAGAATTCATTACCAGTAAATACTAAAGTAACCCGGTCTGAACATCAATTTAAGACTCAAAAACCACATACTCACCCTAAATTAAAAACTCGATACTCTATACTTCTTTCTTTTTCTTTCAACATGTCGGCCATTTCCCACTCAGGCAGAGTGGCCCAAAAGGAAAAACGAAAGTTTCTCCTTTTACATTTTGTAATATATACAGGAGAAGGGGTTACTAGCCCCTTGCCCCCGGCATTTTAGTCGCCTCTTACGACACGCATGGCTTACGGAGGAAGAATTCTGTTCCACTTCCCCATGGAGAACTCTATACTTAACTTTGCCAAATAATATAATTTAATTATTTACTATTGATATAAACAATATTTTCAACTTGTCCCAATGTTATATCCCCAGATTGTTAATTTGAGTAAACTTGCTGTCTGCTATAAATAAAATCAGATGTACAACTTAAACTATGATCAATTTCTCTAGTAGTATTAAGTAGTCTGTAAGCCATTAAATTTAGTCTGACCATAATGCCATGGCATGATAGTGGCTCTCTTTGCACTGCAACTCATTATTGTAATTATATAATCTCAATGTAAGCTTGCAAGGAAATCAAATTTGAATTTGAAAGACGGTCAGCTTGTTTTTATTGATGTTATACAATCATATTTCTGTCAGTTGCCTTATAAACCCCAAGAACAACAACAGCTACAAACATATTTACTGAGAAATGGTATCCAGCTTCTGCTTTATTACATAGGAAGAGTAATTAACTGTTTACTTAAATTTATTTACAGGCATTGCTGAATTGCATCCATGAATACAATGGCTGGTGTTTCATTGGTTGTGATTGGTGTAGCAGCATCACTTGTGGCAACAACTTTGGGCTTGACTTGCCCTTTAGTTCTCAAAACTAATGCTCAGGTGGAACGACAGTTTCTAAATGAAGGCTTCCACAGGTGATTTTGCCTAATTTTCACAAACTTCTCAACATTGCAACTTCCATTTTTGTTTCCTTTTTTTCTGTGATTTTCCTCTTCACAGAATCATTTGTTGATATATCTATTTCTAAATATGTAAAGCTTTTAATGTTTAAGTGGTCTAAAAATATTGTTAATTCGTCCTTTCTTTTCAGAGACTTGGAGACTACAATATTTTTATCATCACCAGAGGACCTGCAGTCATGTGTCGTGCTCATTAAAGAAATCTTCCCTTCTGGCTCATACGTTGACCCCAACCAGCTTCGTTTCCTCAAATCTCTTGGAGGTCCTGATTTTTATGTTCCACAGGTAACTATATTTCCAGAAGTGTTTTGTTAATAATAGGTAGACTGCACCTGCCATACATTAGTTTCTACTGCTGCCATTACTGCTTCTATCACCATTACTTCAATTATCTCTCACAAAGCAGTCAAGTTTTATTTATTCCTTGTTGACAAGTTATCACATATCAATTTAGACTTTACTATTTTATTCTCTTAAAAGGCGTTTTCTTTTCTTCTTTCATTTACTGTATTCATCTATTGTATCACGAGATCAGGTAGTTATTAGTGACTATTTTACTACTGTATTATAAAATAGGCTGAGAAATACATAAACATGGAAAGGAAAATTTAAAATTTTTTGCTTTGTCTAGGCAGGAAGGGGTAGAAACTGTGACAAGAAACCTTATCAGTATGGAGGCCTACCAGCCAATAAGAGACAGGCAGAGTGGCAAGGACTCAACCTGTATAGGGTGCCATTGGCCAGTCAGAGGTACTAGGGTGGGTAGCCTAGAGTCAGCCTGTATGGGGTGCCACTAGCCAGTTAGAGGCAGGCAGGGTAGTTTGGAGTCAGCTTGTATAGGTTGACATATAAGCTTTGCTTATGCAGTGGTACCTCGAGTTACGAGCTTAATTCGTTCCAGACAGCTATTCAAGTGCTGATACCGAAGGAATTTTTTCCCATAAGAAATAATGAAAATTAGATTAATCCATTTCAGACCCCAAAAATACATTTACAAAAGCACCTACAAAAATACACTTACATAATTGTTCGAGTTGGGAGCTGCTTGTAAGTAGAGGTACCACTGTGTGTCAACAATATGTTATATGCACTGATATTTACTTCGTAAATATCAGTGCAAAAAGACATCAATTTTCTGAGTGTAAAAAGGTATTTTCTGTGCTGGCCAAGAATAGGGCTAAGGAAAAGTAATGGCAATGAAATAGATTTTAAATATTATATTAGTTGTGTAATAATTCTCTTTTCTCTGAATATATGTTGTTGATAGTGGCTCATTAAGTTTGAATACCTTAGAATGTGTTATTGTTTTGAATAATAATTAAAATATTATTTAAAATTAATTTTGTGTTTTTTTTCTCTTATTTATATACATATCATAAATAAAACATACATACAGTGGACCCTCGGTTTTCGAACAGCTCCCAACTCGATCAATTATGTAAGTGTATTTTTGTAAGTGCTTTTGTAAGTGTATTTTTGGGGGTCTGAAACGACTAATTTAATTTACATTCGTCCTTATGGGAACAAATTCGTTCAGTAATGGCACTCGAACAGCATTCTGGAAAGAATTATCGACGAAAACCGAGGGTCCACTGTATGTATCATCCCTCAGTGTTTAAGATCAAGCTGTTGTTCTGTCCAGTCTTAACTGTTGAAAACTGAGAAGATAGAATAATGTCTTATAGACAGAAATTTGTGTATTTCAAAACTAATTATAGCAGAATATAATATTAATTTCTGAATATGTTCACACAACTATTCTCAGGAACTTTATATGAATAGTTGATGAATCTTTAAAACAGGTTATCAATGTTGAGACTCCAGAGCACCTGTCACCTCGAATTCTTACTTATTTTTATATGCTGCCAAGCCCATTCAGTGATGGGAGATGGGTGGTGAACATGACTGTCCCTATCCACCTCCGCTATCACAGGTAGGTATGGTGGAATGCAGCATAATTAGTGCAGTTCTGTGAATAAAATGGGAAGATATTGCAGAGAGCTTAATAAGTGCCAGTAAAATATAAGCAACACACACACACACTGGGAGACTTTTGTAAAACACCATAGATTGAGAAAAATCATGAGATCACATTTTTGTTACAGTATTACTAAGATTTGAAAGCTTGATTAGTCATTTCTCACCTTGGTGGGAAACTACTAATGTGGTAAAAAAAAAATGACTTAGCAAAAGCATACCATAGCTGTTACATTCTTTAGTTCACATACCTTGGTTGTGTCTGTGTATTTTACATGCACAGAGAATTGTCATGATTCCAGGGCTCGAAGTGGAGAGTCTTACCCATTAGAAGTGGCAGTAAGACTTCAACACCCGGCTGTGTTTCTCCAGTGTGAAGACATAGGAGGAGATGCATGCAGGCCTTTGGTCCACTTAGAGCCATGCCCTCCTAATGGCGTGCAGCAATGCGAGTGGCTTCCTGTACACACCTTCAGTGTAAGTTTCTGACCTGTTTTTAGCTTTCTGACTCTGTGTAGTGGCATCTCTCTCTCTCTTCCTTGGGCTAAACTCAAAAGGGTCCAGGATCACAACAGAAAAAGTCCTAGGCAGTCCTGTCTTGGTATTCCTGTATGGCATCTTTGAAGCATCATTCCTCTGTGCTCAAATTATTTTCCCTTTCCAGAATGCTTTCTCATCAGCATAGTTCCGTTACCTCTTCTTCCAGTATTATAGTTGTTTCTCACATTTGCAAACTGTTCCAGTTTTTATTGTTTATTAAAGAACAAAATATAAGTTATAAATATGGTGAAAGAATTCATGCACACAAATGATTCAAGAATTTATTTAAAATAAGTAATGGAAGACAAAGTCATGTTAAAATCATATATGTACTACATTGATTTGTTTGAAAAAAATTATGGTATGATGTAGAGTGAAAAAGAATAATCACTTAAGTGGTTGCTTGAATTGGTTTTATAATGAGTAAAGTATTGTTTATGGGTTTGTGTATAACAGGATGTTATTATAAAGGTTAAATGTTTAATTTATCATTGATTAGAATATGCCATGTATACTGTAACTGTTATATGTTTCATATTTCTATACTTTGACTATCAGTTGTGCTTCACTTATAAGTAAATACATGTACAGTAGTATTATGTTAAGTACTCATTAATTACAATGTTTTTTTTATAATAATTTTATTTTAATTTTTATTATAATGGGTAGATTCTTTCATTTGGTATTGTGTTGTTCAGACAAGTGAGGCAGTGCTGGGTGTGGTACCAGTGGGCAACACAGACCTGCTGGACACAGTGCTCCTCACCACCACCTGCATCACTGCTGGAGCAATGCTACTCATCCTTGCAACACTCAGGAAAAAATAAATCTAGACATAAGAAAAAATCAGGAAAAAATCAATCTAGACAGAAATATTGGAGGGTCTATAAAAAACATGAATGAAACTAAACTAGTCAAATTTCTAGACGAGTATGATAAGGCTGTTGCGTCTATTCATGGTTGTTACATCAAAAGCCAAATGACCCATGGATTTAGCGAATATAGTATGTACATAAATATAATATGAATACACTTTCTTGCATCACTGTAAATAAGACTTGTTTATTATGCATTTAGGCAATATATAAGTGACTTACAGTATATAATACAACAGTCTTTTGTCTGGATGTGAGTACAGTTTATAATAGCAGAACCTATAAAGAAATTTCTTGGATATTATGATATTAAAAGTGTTTGAAAACTGTAGACTTTGGGAACTTCAAATTAATTTGATCCATGATAACATATTTGGAAATTCTTGTGTGCATGCATGCGTGTGTATGTGACATGACATTAAGCTAAGTTTTATGATCTATAATTCAGTCCTCTGTGATCTTACATTAATGAACTTATATTAAGTTTAAGCAGTACTCCTTGACACTTGAATCTAGAGAAAACCTAATCTTGAATAATTAAATATCCAACAATATGAACATCAAAATGAATAGCAAAAACAATTGGTAGGAAAATAAAGGAAAAATTTCTAGGCTTAATCCAGGTGGATGGACTACAAAATAAAATTTAATGCTCATATCCAACACAATGCAATAGAAGTATCAAAAACTGTGGGCATACTCTTAAATGTCCACTATTATGTACCTATCTCAACTCTGTTTATACTGCACTTATTGATCCATATCATGTGATGTGTGTACTCGGATCAGCAACTACAACCACCTTAAACCAATCATCATACAACAAAAGGCAGCCATCAGAGTTATATGAAATGTTAGCTGTAGACAACATATACCACCTCGATTCAAAGCTTTAAATTTACTCCTCTTTAAGGGGGGCTCCTTGTCGTGGTAAAGAGGCTATCGGTCTGAGGAATTGGACCTCTTGGTCTTCTTCCTCAGACCGAACCTAATTACCCCCCAATCCCCCCTCCCTTTTCCCATCTTCCCCATCCTCCCTTTTCCCTTTCCTCCTCCTCCTCCTCCTCATCCTCATCCCTCCCTTATTTCCTTCCCAGTTTTGCCCTGGGAGCTTCTCTCCTCAGGCATTCTAGTTCCTAGGTAGGGGGAAGGGTATCGTAGTCCATCCCATTCCGTTGAGGTCCTTGGCGGTGGTGTAGTTTGCCGTGGAATCTGGATCGCCTGGGGATGTCCCGATCCTCTCCGGTCACCCGGGGGTGGCTTTGGGTATCTTTCGGGCGACGGGTGTATCTCTGGAGGCCACCTTCGGATTCCGGGGTGGTGGCCGAAGGCGGTATGCTTTGTGGCGGATATCCGGCCGCCCTCTCTTTTGTCCGCCGAGATGGCTCGGTGGATGTGAGGTTGCTATCCCGGATTGCTGGTTTACTGGCGTGAAGGGTAGGGTATGGCACGGGTTCCATGCAGCATCTGCACTACTTGCGGTGTTGAGGTCCTCTTGGACACGGAGGATTT
>WNWK01001506.1:272500-274553 GCA_009830355.1 Cherax destructor | reverse complement strand
GTGTGGGTGTTGACTGAGGTAACTGTGTGAGTGTTGACTGAGGTAACTGTGTGAGTGTTGACTGAGGTGACTGTGAGTGTGTTGACTGAGGTAACTGTGTGGGTGTTGACTGAGGTAACTGTGTGGGTGTTGACTGAGGTAACTGTGTGAGTGTTGACTGAGGTAACTGTATGAGTGTTGACTGAGGTGACTGTGTGAGTGTTGACTGAGGTAACTGTGTGGGTGTTGACTGAGGTAACTGTGTAGGTGTTGACTGAGGTAACTGTGTGGGTGTTGACTGAGGTAACTGTGTGAGTGTTGACTGAGGTAACTGTGTGGGTGTTGACTGAGGTAACTGTGTGAGTGTTGACTGAGGTAACTGTGTGGGTGTTGACTGAGGTAACTGTGTGAGTGTTGACTGAGGTAACTTTTTGAGTGTTGACTGAGGTAACTGTGTGAGTGTTGACTGAGGTAACTGTGAGGGTGTTGACTGAGGTGACTGTGTGAGTGTTGACTGAGGTAACTGTCTGAGTGTTGACTGAGGTAACTGTGTAGGTGTTGACTGAGGTGACTGTGTGAGTGTTGACTGAGGTGACTGTGTGGGTGTTGACTGAGGTAACTGTGTGGGTGTTGACTGAGGTGACTGTGTGAGTGTTGACTGAGGTAACTGTGTGGGTATTGACTGAGGTAACTGTATGAGTGTTGACTGAGGTGACTGTATGAGTGTTGACTGAGGTGACTGTGTGAGGGTTGACTGAGGTAACTGTGTGGGTGTTGACTGAGGTAACTGTGTAGGTGTTGACTGAGGTAACTGTATGGGTGTTGAGTGAGGTAACTGTGTGAGTGTTGACTGATGTGACTGTATGAGTGTTGACTGAGGTGACTGTGTGAGGGTTGACTGAGGTAACTGTGTGAGTGTTGACTGAGGTAACTGTGTGAGTGTTGACTGAGGTAACTGTATGAGTGTTGACTGAGGTAACTGTGTGGGTGTTGACTGAGGTAACTGTGTGAGTGTTGACTGAGGTAACTGTGTGAGTGTTGACTGAGGTAACTGTGTGAGTGTTGACTGAGGTAACTGTGTGAGTGTTGACTGAGGTAACTGTGTGAGTGTTGACTGAGGTAACTGTGTGGGTGTTGACTGAGGTAATCTTCACTGAGTAAGCCACTGAGTCTGGAGTCTGTTAGGTGCTGAGAATATGGTCTTCAGGTGAGAGGTAATTACCTGAGGTGAAGTTAATTAGCCTTGTCGGGTAATCATGTCAAATTACTTCCAGGAATTCCTCTTATAGTTGAGTATTATCAATTATCTCTTGATTATCTTCTCTTTCTGGTTCCCATTTTTTTCTTTCACTCTCTTCTACCTCCTTTTTCTGTTTTTTTCTTGTTTCTCTGTCTGTGTCTTTGCCTATCTGTTCGTGTGTCTTTCTGTCTCTGTCTGTCTCTCTCTCTCAGTGTATATACACCGAGAGATATATATCTTTCAGTGTATATCCCATGTATACATTTGTAAATTATGTCAACATTTTGTAGGTGATAGATATAGATAGATAGATAGATAGATATTGATATGCAGTCAGGTGACTCGCTCCAGCCACTGTGATTGGTCTCTTTCTTCCTGTAATGGTCTTCGTAACAATGGTGAAGGAGGTAGTTTACTTGTTAAACCACTCCCTCCCTCTCTCCCTCCCTCACTCCCTCTCTCACTCCCTCCCTCCCTCACTCCCTCCCTCACTCCCTCCCTCACTCCCTCCCTCCCTCACTCCCTTCATCATGATAGATGATAAATTCGGTAGTATTTATCACGATAAAGGTGCGATGTTTGACACTATTATAACTATTACGTACAACCAAGGACGTGCATTATTATCAAGGACATCACAACAAGGACAAGCTCACAACAAGGACAGGCTCACAACAAGGACAGGCTCACAACAAGGATAGGCTCACAACAAGGACAAGTTCTTAACAAGGACAATTTCACAACAAGGACAAGGTCACAAGGATAAGGTCACAATAAGAACAAGGTCGCAACAAGGACAAGGTCTCAAGGACAAGATCAGAACAAGGACAAGGT
>WNWK01001506.1:265000-270000 GCA_009830355.1 Cherax destructor | reverse complement strand
CACTACTGACACCATCACAACACTACTGACATCTTCACAACACTACTGACACCTTCACAACACTACTGACACCTTCACAACACTACTGACACCTTCACAACACTACTGACACCTTCACAACACTACTGACACCATCACAACACTTCTGACACCTTCACAACACTACTGACACCTTCACAACACTACTGACACCTTCACAACACTGCCAACATTCCTCCCAACACTGCCAACATACCTCCCAACACTGCCAACATTCCTCCCAACACTGCCAACATTCCTCCCACCAAGTTAACAGTATTACCTCAGATATTCTACCACAACTTACAACAAATATATGAAAACGTGTAAGATATTTTATTCCCTTTATGGATTTTTCTTCTGCCATTTTCCCCGCCACTCTACATAACCAAGTTCTTTTGATCTGCACTGCCTGATAGCAGGGGAAAAAAGACAGTCCGGTGGGGAGAAATGCCTTTTCTCGAGGGCACAGAGGAGAGGCGGGGAAAAAAGTGTATTGAAGATCATCAAACTGGTCTCAAAGAGGCATTTTTTTTCTCCCTGTCACCGAAAGGTTTTTCCCCTCTTTTTTCCCCCCACCAGCTTGACTGGTTAGAGACAGGGTAGGGATTAGCGGACCGAGGATCGAGCCCACAGCAGAAAATTTACATGGGAAAGGTTGTGTTGACACATGGTGGATACACTGAAGGAAGAAGAAGAAGAGCATCAACACTGTGAGAGACATCAACAGCAACACAATCATCAACACTGTGACACATCAACAGCAACACAACCATCAACACTGTGAGACATCAACAACAACACAATCATCAACACTGTGAGACATCAACAGCAACACAACCATCAACACTGTGAGACATCAACAGCAACACAATCATCAACACTGTGAGAGAAATGAACAGCAACACAATCATCAACACTGTGAGACATCAACAGCAACACAACCATCTACACTGTGAGACATCAACAGCAACACAATCATCAACACTGTGAGACATCAACAGCAACACAACCATCAACACTGTGAGACATCAACAGCAACACAACCATCAACACTGTGAGAGACATCAACAGCAACACAACCATCAACACTGTGAGAAGCTTGAACAGCAACACAACCATCAACACTGTGAGAAGTATCAACAGCAACACAACCATCAAGACTGAGAAGAATCAACAGCAACACAAGCAACACAGTGTTCGTGGTTATAAACTAAGCTAACACAAGAAACAACACCTGGAGGGAACTTTTAAAAAGTTCCTGGTAAGTTCCACGTATTGTGTGACACTAAAAGCTTTGTGTTTCATAAACTTAACCTAACTTAAGTGTAGCGACGGCAGGAGAATAGACGATCTATTGCTCTGTAACACTAGTAACAGTACGATAATAGAAGATATACATTGCTATTTTACAAAGCCCTTATTGCGAAGTATACACAGTGTATACCCTATTCTTGTATGGTGGTCCAAAGGTTACGTGTATTCGATAGACTTTAAACCCCATTAACCCAGAAACAAAATACAATTTGCATAGTATTTTTGGGGACTAATCTCCAGTCTGCTAGTTGTAGCACTGCAATATTAGATGACAGAGGACAACGATATGCTCTAGTTGACTGGAACCCTCTAGCAATAATCATAGACTTGATTAATAGTGCATTTCACCTGCACGGTGCTCCATCAACACTGAGAAACTCACACCTTCAATCCTTCATCAATTTGTGCCAGCAGGTGACCTCAGGACAAAATGATTTGCTCTGTCACCCTCGAAGTAATTTTGTATCTCCTCTCTCTCTCTCTCTCTCTCTCTCTCTCTCTCTCTCTCTCTCTCTCTCACTCACTCCTACGCATTAGACCTTAAGGTCATCAAATACACGCAATATACGCATTTAAATTACACTTAAGGGAGGCAGAGAGCTTTTTTTTGTATCGCGTACTTCATAAAGCTCCACCGTGGAAATAAATGGTATAAAATACCGACACAATGGAAAAATAAACACATAAGCAGTATAATGTGATCCTATATTGACAACGTTTCGCCCACACAGTGGGCTTTATCTAGTCACAGACAGATCTGTTTGTGACTTGATAAAGCCCACTGCGTGGGCGAAACGTAGTCAATAAAGGATCACATTATACTGCTTATGTGTTTATTTTTCTAAAGCTCCACCGTGGAGCATAAAGCATCACACTTTGAGCGAAACGTCGCGAAATAAAGTTTTTTTCCCTGCGATTAAGATTCTTTGAGTCAGGACTGGTGTTGTGTGGGACACACCCAACAGGTGTTTGGGACACACCCAACATGTTTGGGACACACCCAACATGTTTGGGACACACCCAACATGTTTGGGACACACCCAACATGTTTGGGATACACCCAACATGTTTGGGACACACCCAACAAATTTGGGACACACCCAACATGTTTGGGACACACCCAACATGTTTGGGACACACCCAACATGTTTGGGACACACCCAACATGTTTGGGACACACCCAACATGTTTGGGACACACCCAACATGTTTGGGACACACCCAACATGTTTGGGACACACCCAACATGTTTGGGACACACCCAACATATTTGGGACACACCCAACATGTTTAGAACACACCCAACAGGTGTTTGGGACACACCCAACATGTTTGGGACACACCCAACATGTTTGGGACACACCCAACAGGTGTTTCGCAGCGCTACAACAGGTGTAGACACGTAAGCCTCTGTTTGCACGTTTCTCTCAAATGTGACTTGTTAAAAAGTTAACCTGTGAGCGAAACGTGCCTGTGATGCCATATTTTCGACCTCCAGCCTTTGAAACCGTCGCCTGGTGTATATCCTGGAGCCATGTGTGTATACACTGAGAGCAGATTATTAAGTACCAAAATACTCTTAATTGCTAGAGATAAGGTGATATGTAGCATTAATGGCACTCTTCCAGTAGATAGGATTTAAACTTAATCATTACAGAGAGAATTAAAGTGTTCTGAGAGAGAGAGCATTGTAGATATGTTGTCTTAATGACCCCTCGTGTAGTAGATAGGATTTAAACTTAATCATTATAGGGAATTAAAGTGTTCTTGATTGAGAGAGTATTGTAGACATGTAGCCTTAATGACAATCTTGCAGTAGATAGGATTTAAACTTAACTGTTATAGAGAGTTAAAACATTCTTAATTGAAAAGGCATTGTAGACATGCAGCCTCAATGGCCCATCGTGTAGTAGACAGGATTTAAACCCAACAGAGCAAAGCCATCAAGAAGAACTTCGTCACCTCGACATCTTTCAATAAAGACTCAAACGATCCTCTTCTTTCCTTTCTCAAGAAGTTGAGAGATACTTCTTCCCTTAGGGCTCATAAAGGCTCTTCTTGCGGCCGTGTCTTCTTGAAAAATGAGCCCATTTGGGTAATTACACAGGCCTTTTTTAGGGCGATGATGATGACAGTTTGTCGGTGGATAATTGCGGTGTTTCCCAGGGTTAATTATGATGAATACGATGGCTATTGGAGACGTTTGTGGCTATTGTGATGGTAATGACGGGATGATTAGTAATTGTTATTATTATTATTATAATTATTAATATTATTATTATTATTATTATTAAAAATAATAATATTATTATTATTATTATTATTATTATTATTATTATTATTATTATTATTATATTAATATTATTGTTATTTATTATTATTATTATTATTATTATTATTATTATTATTATTTATATTAATATTATTTATTATTATTTATTATTGTTTATAACTATTATTATTATTATTATTATTATTATTATTATTATTATTATTATTATTATTATTATATTAATATTATTGTTATTATTATTTATACTATTGTTGTTATAACTATTATTATTATTATTATTATTAATTATTATTATTATTATTATTATTATTATTATTATTATTATTATTATTATTATTATTATATTAATATTATTGTTATTATTATTATTATTATTGCTATCACTATTGTTGTTATAACTTTTTTATTATTATTATTATTATTATTATTATTATTATTATTTATTATTATTATTTTATTATTATGTATTATTATTATTATTATTATTATTTTTATTTTATTATTATTATTATTATATTATTATTATAGTATAGCAGTATCTTTATTATTATAACTACTATTACTACTACTACCACCACCATTACTACTACCACTACTACTACTACTACCACTACTACTACTACCACCACTACTATTACTACTACTACTTACACCACTACAACTACTTTACTCCACTACTACTACCACTCTACTACTACTACTACTGACTACTACTACTACTACTCCACCACTATTACTACTACTACTACTAATAATATAATAATAATAACTACTACTTCTACTCTACTACTACTCTACTACTACCACTTACCTACCACCACTACTACTACTACTACCACTACTACTGACTACTACACCTACTACTACCTACTTACTACTACTACTACTACTACTACATACTACTCACTACTACTACTACTACTACACCTACTACTACTACCACTACTCACTACTACTACCTACTACTACCACTACTACTACTACTACTACACTACTCTACTACTCTACACTACTACTACCACTACTATCATATAATAAATAATAATAATTACCACTACTACTACTACTACTACTACTACTACTACTACCACTACTACTACTACTACTACTACTCTACTACACTACTACTACACTACTACCACTACTACTACTTACTACTACTCTACTACCTACTACTACTCTTACCACTACTACCACACTACTACTACTACTACTCTACTACTCACTACTACTACTACTACTCTACTACTACTACTACTCTACTCTCTATACTACCACACTACTACTACTACTACTACTCTACTACTACTCACTACTACTACTCACTACATACTCTACTACTATACTACTTACCACTACTACTCACTACTACT
>WNWK01001506.1:197500-262500 GCA_009830355.1 Cherax destructor | reverse complement strand
AGGGTGTGTAGAGGGAGAGTGTGTAGGGGAGAGTGTGTAGGGGAGAGTGTGTAGGGGAGGGTGTGTAGGGGGAGAGTGTGTAGGGGAGAGTGTGTAGAGGGAGAGTGTGTAGGGGAGAGTGTGTAGGGGGAGAGTGTGTAGGGGAGGGTGTGTAGAGGGAGAGTGTGTAGGGGAGAGTGTGTAGGGGGAGAGTGTGTAGGGGGAGAGTGTGTAGGGGAGAGTGTGAAGGGGGAGAATATGTAGGGGTAGTGTGTAAAGGGAAAGTGGTAGGGAAGACTGAAGATAAGTGGATGTAGAAGTAGGGAGAAGAGATAGAAGCAATTGAGGGAGAGAAAGAGTGAAAGGGAAAGAATGAGTTAAAGAGTAAGGGAGAGATGTAAGAAGGAAGGGAGGGAGGTAAGAAGGGAGGTAGGTAAAAAAGGAAGGGAAGGGGTAAGAAGGAAGGGAGGGAGGTAGGAAGGAAGGGAGTGAGGTCTCCACAGTCTTGCAACACTGGTCGCCACAGTCTTGCAACACTGTTCGCCACAGTCTTGCAACACTGTTCGCCACAGTCTTGTAACACTGGTCGCCACAGTCTTGCAACACTGGTCGCCACAGTCTTGTAACACTGGTCGCCACAGTCTTTCAACACTGTTCGCCACAGTCTTGCAACACTGGTCGTCACAGTCTTGTAACACTGGTCGCCACAGTCTTGCAACACTGTTCGCCACAGTCTTGCAACACTGGTCGCCACAGTCCTACAACACTGGTCGCCACAGTTTTGCAACATTGGTCGCCACAGTCCTGCAACACTGGTCGCCACAGTTATGCAACACTGGTCGCCACTGTTTTGCAACACTGGTAGCCACAGTCTTGCAACACTGGTTGTCACAGTACTGCAACACTGTTCGCCACAGTCTTGCAACACTGTTCGCCACAGTCTTGTAACACTGGTCGCCACAGTCTTGCAACACTGGTCGCCACAGTCTTGTAACACTGGTCGCCACAGTCTTGCAACACTGTTCGCCACAGTCTTGCAACACTGGTCGTCACAGTCTTGTAACACTGGTCACCACAGTCTTGCAACACTGTTCGCCACAGTCTTGCAACACTGGTCGCCACAGTCCTGCAACACTGGTCGCCACAGTTTTGCAACATTGGTCGCCACAGTCCTGCAACACTGGTCGCCACAGTTATGCAACACTGGTCGCCACTGTTTTGCAACACTGGTAGCCACAGTCTTGCAACACTGGTTGTCACAGTACTGCAACACTGGTCGTCACAGTCCTGCACCACTGGTCGCCACAGTCTTGCAACACTGGTCGCCACAGTCTTGCAACACTGGTCGCCACAGACTTGCAAAACTGGTCGCGACAGTCTTGAAACACTGGTCGCCACAGTATTGCAACACTGGTCGCCACAGTCTTGCAACACTGGTCGCCACAGTCTTGCAACACTGGTCGCCACAGTCTTGCAACACTGGTCGCCACATACAACACTGAAGGAACTCAATCAATATTTACGCTGCTCTTCTTTACCACAAACTGTCACTAACATTTTGTTTGTCGTTGCTCCTGGGGGACAAGACTAAGGACAGTGGGAGAAGGTGGGAGGTGGGACAGTGGGAGAGGTGGGAGGTGGGACAGTGGGAGAAGGTGGGAGGTGGACAGTGGGAGAAGGTGGAGGTGGGACAGTGGGAGAAGGTGGGAGGTGGGACAGTGGGAGAAGGTGGAGGTGGGACAGTGGGAGAAGGTGGGAGGTGGGACAGTGGGAGAAGGTGGGAGGTGGGACAGTGGAGAAGGTGGGAGGTGGGACAGTGAGAGAAGGTGGGAGGTGGGACAGTGGAGAAGGTGGGAGGTGGGACAGTGGGAGAAGGTGGGAGGTGGGACAGTGGGAGAAGGTGGGAGGTGGGACAGTGAGAGAAGGTGGGAGGTGGGACAGTGGGAGAAGGTGGGAGGTGGGACAGTGAGAGAAGGTGGGAGGTGGGACAGTGGGAGAAGGTGGGAGGTGGGACAGTGGGAGAAGGTGGGAGGTGGGACAATGGGAGAAGGTGGGAGGTGGGACAGTGGTGGAAGGTGGGAGGTGGGACAGTGGGAGAAGGTGGGAGGTGGGACAGTGGGAGAAGGTGGGAGGTGGGACAGTGGGAGAAGGTGGGAGGTGGGACAGTGAGAGAAGGTGGGAGGTGGACAGTGGGAGAAGGTGGGAGGTGGGACAGTGAGAGAAGGTGGGAGGTGGGACAGTGGGATAAGGTGGGAGGTGGGACAGTGGGAGAAGGTGGGAGGTGGGACAGTGAGAGAAGGTGGGAGGTGGGACAGTGAGAGAAGGTGGGAGGTGGGACAGTGGGAGAAGGTGGGAGGTGGGACAGAACAGTAAGAAAGGCAGGATACAGGAGAGAGAGAGAGAGATAGACAGCCGTGAGTGCAAAAATTATAGGGGAATAAGTCTGTTGAGTGTACCTGGTAAAGTGTATGGTAGTTATTATTGAAAGAATTAAGAGTAAGACAGAAAGCAGGATAGCAGATGAACAAGGGGGCTTTAGGAAAGGTAGGGGGTGTGTAGACCAAGTGTTTACAGTGAAACATATAGGTGAACAGTATTTGGATAAGGGTAAAGATGTTTTTGTGGCATTTATGGATTTGGAAAAGGCGTATGATAGGGTAGATAGGGGGGCAATGTGGCAGATGTTGCAGGTGTATGGAATAGGAGGAAGGTTACTGAAAGCAGTGAAGAGTTTTTATGAGGATAGTGAGGCTCAGGTTAGAGTGTGTAGGAGGGAAGGGGACTATTTCCCAGTAAAAGTGGGCCTTAGACAAGGATGTGTGATGTCACCGTGGTTGTTCAATATATTTATAGATGGGGTTGTAAGAGAAGTGAATGCGAGGGTCTTGGCAAGAGGTGTTGGGCTAAAAGATAAAGAAGCAAATACAAAGTGGGAGTTGTCACAGTTGCTTTTTGCTGATGACACTGTGCTTTTGGGAGATTCTGAAGAGAAGCTGCAGAGGTTGGTGGATGAATTTGGTAGGGTGTGTAAAAGAAGAAAATTGAAAGTGAATATAGGAAAGAGTAAGGTGATGAGGATAACAAAAGAATAGGTGACGAAAGATTGGATATCAGATTGGAGGAGAGAGTATGGAGGAGGTGAATGTATTCAGATATTTGGGAGTGGACATGTCGGCGGATGGGTCTATGAAGGATGAGGTGAATCATAGAATTGATGAGGGAAAAGGGTGAGTGGAGCACTTCGGAGTCTGTGGAGACAAAGAACCTTGTCCATGGAAGTAAAGAGGGAATGTATGAGAGTATAGTTATACCAACGCTCTTATATGGGTGTGAAGCATGGGTGATGAATGTTGCAACGAGGAGAAGGCTGGAGGCAGTGGAGATGTCATGTCTGAGGTCAATGTGTGGTGTGAATATAATGCAGAGAATTCGGAGTTTGGAAATTAGGAGGAGGTGCGGGATTACCAAAACGATTGTTCAGAGAGCTGAGGAGGGGTTGTTGAGGTGGTTTGGACATGTAGAGAGAATGGAACGAGACAGAGTGACTTCGAGAGTGTATAAATCTGTAGTGGAGGGAAGGCGGGGTAGGGGTCGGCCTAGGAAAGGTTGGAGGAGGGGTAAAGGAAGTTTTGTGTGCGAGGGCTTGGACTTCCAGCAAGCATGTGTGAGCGTATTTGATAGGAGTGAATGGAGGCATATGGTTTTTAATACTTGACGTGCTGTTGGAGTGTGAGCAAAGTAACATTTATGAAGGGATTCAGGAAACCGGCAGGCCGGACTTGAGTTCTGGAGATGGGAAGTACAGTGCCGGCACTCTGAAGGAGGGGTGTTAATGTTGCAGTTTTATAACTGTAGTGTAAAGCACCCTTCTGGCAAGACAGTGATGGAGTGAATGATGATGAAAGTTTTTCTTTTTCGGGCCACCCTGCCTTGGTGGGAATCGGCCGATGTGTTAATAAAATAAAAAAAATATATATATATATATATATATATATAGTATATGTCTGTTTCTCTCTCTATTTTTCTCTCTCCTCACACAGGTAAACTGCCAATTAGAGTTGTGAGCGGCTGTCTGTGACTGTTAGTTCGCTTGTTAGGAGCGGCTTGTTGACAGTGAGAGAGAGAGAGAGAGAGAGAGGAGAGAGAGAGAGAGAGAGAGAGAAGGGAGGGAGAGAGAGAGAGAGAAGGGAGGGAGAGAGATACTATCACCAAATTACACAAGATCGCTGATAACAAGCTATAATTTCTCACTCTCTTTAAAGTAAGCATATTTGTGGGTGAAGAGCTGTGTAGGCTCGAACTGCTGTACATTTATTGAAGACACAAGCATGCTATGTGCTGCTGGAGGGCCATTAAGGAAGTCATAACCCGTGGAGACCATAACACTAGTGTTAGTGAAACCTGGGTGGTAAATCCCGCAGACTTTCACAGCAGTAATTTGTGACTGTCAACTCTGGGTAGTAATTCCTGCAGACTTTCACAACTTCAATATTGTTCTACGTCGTAATTTCCATCAACCTTAGCAATGATAATGATTACGAATGATGATATAATGATGATAATTGCTCTCGTGTAATGAGCCTTCATGCCCATCCCGGTGGTGAGTTAATAGAGAAGCCAGCAACTGCAACATCAATCTTCCATCACGACGTTATTGCTCCTGCAACAGACGTCTGAAAGACAGATAATGGAGATAAAATAGAGATAGAATGGAGATACAATAGAGACATAATAAAGATTTATGGTAGTTAAAGATATCCATTCGTAATTTTTGATATCCATTCGTTATTTTTAATTCTCTCTTCCTTTAGAAAATTTGTGCCGATATTAGTAATGAAATTTGCTTGATGTTATTGTTATTATTATTATTAGTAGTAGTAGTAGTAGTAGTGGTAAGAGTAGTAGTAGAATTATAATTGTCATTATTATTTTTATTATTATCATTATTATTATTATTATTATTATTATTATTATTATTACTATTATTACTATTATTATTATTATTATTATTATTTTTATTATTATTATTATTATCATCATCATCATCATCATCATCATCATCATCATCATCATCATCATCATCATCATCATCATCATCATCATCATCATCATCATCATCATCATCATCATCATCATCATCATCATCATCATCATCATCATCATCATCATCATCATCATCATCATCATCATCATCATCATCATCATCATCATTATTATTATTATTATTATTATTATTAATATGAGGAAAATAGAAATATGTAAGCTGGTAGCAACAGGTGAGACCCTGGACCACTCAGATGAGGCCCTGGACCACTCAGGCGAGGCCCTGGACCACTCAGGTGAGACCCTGGACCACTCAGGTTGTTATCATGCTTATGGTTTTTGAAGCGAGGACCATCATGGGCCCCTAATGACGGTATATACAGGTAAAAATGGCCCTCAGCCTCAGGCCATTCTGTCATCCGCTAAAAGCCTTTCATATTGTGGACTTTAGAGCCTTGTAAAAGGTGCGTTGATCGAAGCTCTTAGTCTCACGCTTAACACACATACACACGCACACACACACGCACACACACACGATAAAGCTCTTGGAGCAGAGAGTGGACCTAGTAGCGACCAGCGAAGAGTAGGGGCCACGAGCTATGACTCGACCCCTGTAACCACAACTAGGTGAGTACAATTAGGTGCATTAAGAGAGAGCACACACACACACACAGCTAAGTACCTACAAAAGGTGGTACTTTCCATAAACTCCCTCTAGTTAACTCCATCCCTCCTCCCTCCCTCCCTCCCTCCCTCCCTCCCTCACTCCATCATCCTACATATTGCATCCGTCACTCTTACAGCCTGACATCTTGCATATTGAATATACCATTCTTACGACCTGAGGCTTCTTCGGACAGGAAAGGTGAGAGGGAGAGAGGGAGGAAGGAAGGAGGGAGGGAGTAGTCAATGGTCTTCAGTTGTTAAGTAAATGCCAAGTGTGACGTAGGTTGTATATATATATATATATATATATATATATATATATATATATATATATATATATATATATATATACAAAACAACTACGGGGAAGTTAAATGATAGCTGTAGGCCTTTCATGTTGCAGTCAACACATTTTCAGGAGCTTGCAAAGTTGAAGAAATGAGTAAGAAGTCTTGATACATTCGTTCGAGGGAACGACTCCAGCTAGAGTCTGTATTCTTAGAAATTTATACTCACCTAATTATTTTTGCAGAAGTCGAGTCAAAGCTCCTGGCCCCGCCCCTTCACTGGTCACCACTAGGCCTACTCTCTCCCTGCTCCATGTGTATTAATCACCATAATAGACCATTAGTGAATCAATGAAAAGAGCTTTATATATATTTTTTTCTAAAGTTAAGTTCTTTGTCCCAGAGAGTTACCAGCACCAGCCACCAGAGGCGCTGTAAGTAAACTCCTTAAATGGAACGACACTTTCCTTTGAACGTCTGTGTAATGTTATACTGATTGTTTGTGTGATTGTGTAATGGTTATAGTGATTGTTTGTGTGATTGTGTAATGGTTATAGTGATTAATTGTGTGTGTTTGTGTGTCTCGACTACTGAGGGACTGACTACCTCATACTACCTCTCCACTTGGTCTACTGAGGGACTGACTACCTCATACTACCTCTCCACTTGGTCTACTGAGGGACTGACTACCTCATACTACCTCTCCACTTGGTCTACTGAGGGACTGACTACCTCATACTACCTCTCCACTTGGTCTACTGAGGGACTGACTACCTCATACTACCTCTCCACTTGGTCTACTGAGGGACTGACTACCTCATACTACCTCTCCATTTCGTCTACAGTCACCAGGATTGTATTTCATCTCTGTATTAGACTGAAGAAGCCAGCCACGCAGGCGAAGACTTTCCACAATAAAGACACCCAGGTGTTACACATGTGTCTTATTCATCAATAAAAACACCCAGGTGTTACACACATGTGTCTTGTTCATCAATAAAAACACCCAGGTGTTACACACATGTGTCTTATTCATCAATAAAACACCCAGGTGTTACACACATGTGTCTTATTCATCAATAAAGGCACCCCCCAGGTGTTGCACATGTGTCTTAGTCATCAATAAAGGCACCCAGGTGTTGCACATGTGTCTTAGTCATCAATAACGGCACCCAGGTGTTGCACATGTGTCTTAGTCATCAATAAAGGCACCCAGGTGTTGCACATGTGTCTTAATCATCAATAAAGGCACCCAGGTGTTGCACATGTGTATTATTCATCAATAAAGGCACCCAGGTGTTGCACATGTGTCTTAATCATCAATAAAGGCACCCAGGTGTTGCACATGTGTCTTATTCATCAATAAAGGCACCCAGGTGTTGCACATATGTCTTATTCATCAATAAAGGCACCCAGGTGTTGCACATATGTCTTATTCATCAATAAAGGCACCCAGGTGTTGCACATGTGTCTTAATCATCAACGTGTCGCCATGGTGATCTATTAATGTGATGAATATCATCGTTTTTTTATTTACATTTCGCGTATCTGAGCCTTTGTGTTGAGTTAGAGCCTTTGTCCTGGTTGACCTTTGGAGCTCAGGTGACATTTTCTAAGGCAGCCTTTGACATTTGCTGTTGACCTTTGACATATCTAGTTAATCTTTGTACTTTGAAATGTTTCTTTAGAATTAACCTTTGGAGGTGATGTGTGAAGGAGTCCTTGAGATGTGTGAAGGAGTCCTTGAGATGTGTGAAGGAGTCCTTGAGATGTGTGAAGGAGTCCTTGAGATGTGTGAAGGAGTCCTTGAGATGTGTGAAGGAGTCCTTGAGATGTGTGAAGGAGTCCTTGAGATGTGAGAAGGAGTCCCTGAGATGTGAGAAGGAGTCCCTGAGATGTGTGAAGGAGTCCCTGAGATGTGTGAAGGCATCCTTGAGATGTGTGAAGGAGTCCCTGAGATGTGTGAAGGAGTCCTTGAGATGTGTGAAGGAGTCCCTGAGATGTGAGAAGGAGTCCCTGAGATGTGTGAAGGAGTCCCTGAGATGTGTGAAGGAGTCCCTGAGATGTGTGAAGGAGTCCCTGAGATGTGTGAAGGAGTCCCTGAGATGTGTGAAGGAGTCCTTGAGATGTGTGAAGGAGTCCTTGAGATGTGTGAAGGAGTCCTTGAGATGTGTGAAGGAGTCCTGAGATGTGTGAAGGAGTCCCTGAGATGTGAGAAGGAGTCCCTGAGATGTGTGAAGGAGTCCCTGAGATGTGTGAAGGAGTCCCTGAGATGTGTGAAGGAGTCCCTGAGATGTGTGAAGGAGTCCATGAGATGTGTGAAGGAGTCCCTGAGATGTGTGAAGGAGTCCCTGAGATGTGAGAAGGAGTCCCTGAGATGTGTGAAGGAGTCCTTGAGATGTGAGAAGGAGTCCCTGAGATGTGTGAAGGAGTCCTTGAGATGTGAGAAGGAGTCCTTCTAGGTTACTTCTTTCTCTGTTAGGTTAGGACATATTACAGTTGTCCTGTGTCCTGTGTGCTAGCAATGTGTCCTGAATGCTTGCAATGTATACTGTATGCTAGCACTGTATCCTGTATGCTAGCAATGTATCCTGTATGATAGCAATGTATCCTGTATGCTAGAAATGTATCCTGTATGCTAGCAAAGTGACCTGTATGCTAGCAATGTATCCTGTATGCTTGCAATGTATCCTGCATGCTAGCATTGTATCCTGTATGCTAACAATGTATCCTGTATGCTAGCAATGTATCCTGCATGCTAGAAATGTATCCTGTATGCTAGCACTATGTCCTGTGTGCTAGCAATGTGTCCTGTATGCTAGCAAAGTGTCCTGTATGCTAGCAAAGTGTCCTGTATGCTAGCAATGTGTCCTGTGTGCTAGCAATGTGTCCTGTGTGCTAGCAATGTGTCCTCCTTGCTATCATGTGTCTCTTCAATGTATCGTACAGTCAGACTTAAACACTCTGTGTATTGCTGACTGACTTAAGTACTGTCAGTGCTTCTGTCCAGACATACAACTTACAGTGCTTCTGTCCAGACATACAACTTACAGTGCTTCTGTCCAGACATACAACTTACAGTGCTTCTGTCCAGACACACAACTTACAGTGCTTCTGTCCAGACATACAACTTACAGTGCTTCTGTCCAGACATACAACTTACAGTGCTTCTGTCCAGACATACAACTTACAGTGCTTCTGTCCAGGCATACAACTTTCTTGACATACCTTCCTACGGCATACACATCTGTGTGTATGAGTGTATGCGTCTTATTCTTACCCACAATCCTTCATTTACCTCAAAAAAATCTGGGTATTTGAGAATTATATAAGAGAATATACAAGACGCAGGTGAAGGAGCGTAATTAGTCAGGAATGTTAGGTGATATTTACCTTAATTATGCTAATGAGGTTGTTGGTTGATGATGAAGGAAGTATTGGCTTGACACACGGTTGATACTCGGTTGATACACGGTTGATACACGGTTGATACTCGGTTGATACTCGGTTGATACACGGTTGATACTCGGTTGATACTCGGTTGATACACGGTTGATACACGGTTGATACTCGGTTGATACACGGTTGATACTCGGTTGATACACGGTTGACACACGGTTGATACACGGTTGATACTCGGTTGATACACAGTTGATACACGGTTGATACACGGTTGACACACGGTTGATACTCGGTTGATACACAGTTGATACACGGTTGATACACGGTTGATACTCGGTTGATACACGGTTGACACACGGTTGATACACGGTTGATACTCGGTTGATACACAGTTGATACACGGTTGATACACGGTTGACACACGGTTGATACACGGTTGATACTCGGTTGATACACGGTTGATACACGGTTGATACACGGTTGAACACGGTTGATACACGGTTGATACACGGTTGATACACGGTTGATACACGGTTGATACACGGTTGATACTACACGGTTGATACACGGTTGATACGGTTGATCGGTTGATACACGGTTGATACACGGTTGATACACGGTTGATACACGGTTGACACACGGTTGATACACGGTTGATACACGGTTGATACACGGTTGATACACGGTTGATACACGGTTGATACTCGGTTGATACACGGTTGATACACGGTTGATACACGGTTGATACACGGTTGATACACGGTTGATACACGGTTGATACACGGTTGATACACGGTTGATACACGGTTGATACTAAATAAATGTTTGATATGTTTTATTGCTAAATTCTGCACACACTTGGTTTGGTACTGTGGTGCTGTGGTACTGTGGTACTCTGGTACTGTGGTGCTGTGGTATTGTGGTACTGTATTACAGTGGTACTGTGGTGCTGTGGTACTGTGGTACTGTGGTGCTGTGGTACTGTGGTGCTGTGGTACTGTGGTACTGTGGTGCAGTGGTACTGTGGTGCTGTGGTACTGTGGTACTGTGGTGCTGTGGTACTGTGGTGCTGTGGTACTGTGGTACTGTGGTACTGTGGTGCAGTGGTACTGTGGTGCTGTGGTACTGTGGTACTGTTGTGTGCGTGGTACTGTGGTCTGTGGTACTGTGGTGCTGTGGTATGCTGTGGTACTGTGGTACTGTGGTGCAGTGGTACTGTGGTGCTGTGGTACTGTGGTAGCTGTGGTGCTGTACTGTGGTATGGTGCTGTACTGGTGCTGTGGTACTGTGGTACTGTGGTGCAGTGGTACTGTGGTGCTGTGGTACTGTGGTACTGTGTTGCAGTGGTACTGTGGTGCTGTGGTACTGTGGTGCTGTGGTACTGTGGTACTGTGGTGCAGTGGTACTGTGGTACTGTGGTACAGTGGTACTGTGTTGCAGTGGTACTGTGGTGCTGGTACTGTGGTGCAGTGGTACTGTGGTGCAGTGGTACTGTGGTGCTGTGGTACTGTGTGTGCAGTGGTACTGTGGTGCTGTGTTGAAGTGGTACTGTGGTGCTGTGGTACTGTGTTGCAGTGATACTGTGGTGCTGTTGGTACTGTGGTACTGTGTTGCAGTGGTACTGTGGTGCTGTGGTACTGTGTTGCAGTGGTACTGTGGTGCTGTGGCACTGTGGTACTGTGTTGCAGTGATACTGTGGTGCTGTGGTGCTGTGGTACTGTGTTGCAGTGGTACTGTGTTGCAGTGGTACTGTGGTACTGTGGTACTGTGGTACTGTGGTACTGTGTTGCAGTGGTACTGTGGTGCTGTGATGCTGTGGTACTGTGATACTGTGGTACTCACACACACACACATACATACACTCACACACACACACACACACACACACACACACACACACACTCTCACACACACACACACACACACACACACACACACACACACACACTAATCTCCTCACAAGAGATTAGTGCAGAAGCGGGAGGATCAGGCAGGTATAACAGGAAGGGCACTGCAATGGATCAGAGAATACCTGACAGGGAGGCAACAACGGGTCATGGTACGTGCTGAGGTATCACAGTGGGCGCCTGTGACGAGCGAAGTCCCTGTTCACAGATGATGTGAAATTAATGAGAAGAATTAAATCAGATGAGGATCAGGCAGGACTACAAAGAGACCTGGACAGCCTGGACACCTGGTCCAGCAACTGGCTACTCGAATTTAACCCCGCTAAATGCAAAGTCATGAAGATCGGGGAAGGGCAAAGAAGACCACAGACAGAGTATAGTCTAGGTGGCCAAAGACTGCAAACCTCGCTCAAGGAGAAAGATCTTGGGGTGAGTATAATACCAAGCACGTCTCCGGAAGCACACATCAACCAGATAACTGGTGCAGCATATGGGCTCCTGGCAAACCTGAGAATAGCGTTCCGATACCTCAGTAAGGAATCGTTCAAGACACTGTACACCGTGTACGTGAAGCCCATACTGGAGTATGCAGCACCAGTTTGGAACAAGACTAGTTCCAGAGCTAAGGGGAATGTCCTACGAAGAAAGGTTAAGGGAAATCGGCCTGACGGCACAGGAAGACAGGAGGGTTAGGGAAGACATGATAACGACATACAAAATACTGCGAGGAATAGATAAGGTGGACAGAGACAGGATGTTCCAGAGATGGGACACAGAAACAAAGGGTCACAATTGGAAGTTGAAGACTCAGATGATTCAAAGGGATGTTAGGAAGTATTTCTTCAGTCATAGAGTTGTCAGGAAGTGGAATAGTCTGGCAAGTGACGTAGTGGAGGCAGGAACCATACATAGCTTTAAGACGAGGTATGATAAAGCTCATGGAGCAGGGAGAGAAGGGACCTAGTAGCGATCAGTGAAGAGGCGGGGCCAGGAGCTGAGTCTCGACCCCTGCAACCACAAATAGGTGATTACACACTCACCACATACTCACTAACCCACATTCACCTTCATGCACTCTAATTACCATCAATAAGACTATAGAGGGGAATTTATTAGAGTAATTAACCACCCAGGGAGTCGAGGTAGTTAACTGTTAACAGTTAACAGTTAACTGTTACCTGTTAACTGTTATTTGTTAACTGTTAACTATTATCTGTTAACTGTTACCTGTTAACTGTTATCTGTTAACTGTTACCTGTTAACTGTTATCTGTTAACTGTTACATGTTAACTGTTATCTGTTAACTGTTATCTGTTAACTGTTACCTGTTAACTGTTATCTGTTAACTGTTACCTGGGTGCTTCACGTGTTTATATTCCTAGAGGTAAATGTATCCTGTTATCTCTTGCACCAGCTAGTTGTACCATCTGTTGTACCAGCTAGTTGTACCATCTGTTGTACCATCTAGTTGTACCAGCTAGTTGTATCATCTGTTGTACCATCTCTTGTACCAGATAGTTGTATCATCTGTTGTATCATCTGTTGTACCAGCTAGTTGTACCATCTGTTGTACCAGTTAGCTGTACCATCTGTTGCACCATCTGTTGTACCAGCTAGTTGTACCATCTGTTGTACCAGCTAGTCGTACAATCTGTTGTACCAGTTAGCTGTACCATTTGTTGTACCAGCTATTTTTACCATATGTTGTACCAGCTAGTTGTACCATCTGTTGTACCAGCTAGTTGTACCATCCATTATATCAGCCAGTTGCGCCATCTATTCAACCAAAGGGACAATGTTCATTGAGGTGAATGTGTTCGCGGACGCAGGATTAAGCCTACACTGATCTTTAAATGACCTAACTTTTACTATCAACTAGTAATAACTAGTAAATATATGGCCTGACTTCAGGGTTCTAACCCCAGGTCACTATACGCAATAAAAGTGGGTTCTAGAGTACGCGGAAGCAGTGTGTAGCCCTCACTCTCACACACACACACACACATAGAAATTCGAGAAACTGCAAAGGTTTGCAACCAGACTAATCTCTGAGTTGATGTGAGCTGTGAGGAGAGACGTGTGGGTGTATGTGGTTGGGAGAACCGTCGATCAGAGGGAGATATGACAAAGACATTAAAGATACTCTCACCACCCCTCCTTCCTTACCACTTCCCCTCTCTTATCCCCTTCTCTCCCTCTCACCCCTTTCATTTTTTACTTCCCCCTCTTCTCTTCTACCCAAACCACAATCTAGCGATTGAAAGTTGACATAAGGAATGAGTGAGAGTAAAGAAGAGACACAGAAGAGACACCGATAACCAAGAATGTGGAGAGAGAGAGAGAGAGAGAAGAGAGATACAATGCAACAAGAGAAGAAAGAATAAAAGACAAAAAAATAAAGGCGGAAGATAAAAGAAAAAACCTAAACCAATTTGTGCAATTGTTGGTATGAAAGGTCAAGTAAAAGAGAGAGAGAAAGAGAGAGAGAGAGAGAGAGTGAGAGGGGAGGAAGAACCTCTTTCACACCTTGATACATTCATCATTCACGCATGACTGAGTCGATCGAGATACAACTTTATGAAGGGTAAACACAAAAATTTATATCCTCCCAGGGCCTTATTGACAGCCTGGGGAGACGAGGGAAGAGTGGAGAGAGAGAGAGAGAGAGAGAGAGAGAGAGGGAGGGAGGGATGGGGGAGAGGGCTGAGATATGGGGAATGGTAGGTTAGATAGAACAAAACCTCAAAATAATACTACAGGATAATTTTATTTAGATTTTTTAAAAGTCATTGTTGATATTGAAGAGGTAACTTACTTATTTCTACGGTTTCTCTCTTTTCAGAATACTGCCCGTCGAGTAGGACCTTGATGTGGGGTCCAGGCTTCGTCTAAATCTTGAAGGAGGGTCACCTATCCTTGGCTAAGACTTGAAATAAAAAAGAAGTCGACCTTTCAAGACTTGAGAGCGTCCACCAGTCTTTCAAGACTTGAAGGAAGGCGTCCAGCAGCAATTCAAGAAGTTAGGAAGAGCGCCCAACCCTTCAAGACTTTAAGATGGGTGTCCATTCCTTGGCCAAGACTTGAAGGGTAGCCAGGCCTCCAAGACTTTACATGAGGCCCTCAAGCCATCCAGGACTTGAAGAACTTCCAGCCTTTGTCGTCGTTACACTGTCATTGACATATACTGACCTATACTACCTGGAAGTTTGACCCTACTTACCCACCCACATTGCCCACACACCTAGCTGCACACCCACCTGGTTGAATACCTACCTACCTCGCTGCCCACTCACACAGAGCCCACTAAACCCTCCCTACTGTCAGCAAACAGACTGTCACCGTAAGATTACTGACAGTCACTCGACCCCACCTTACATATCAACAGGAAGTGACCTAACCACAGCTTCTCTACCTACAGACTCTCCATACAACTGTATATCATACAACATACACTAATTTGTCCTCTGTATGATGCTCTTCGCATACAGTTGCCAACAGAATAATAGATCAAAATCAACACTTGCAACACTGGAAAGCAGTGTTGCGCAGCAACACTCACGATGAGCGTCAAATACACTGATTTTGTTTAGGTTTTAAACGATGTTTTTTTCCATTAGTAATTCTCTCTGCTGAGTTAATTCTCAGATATAAGTTATTTAATTTAGTGTTGACGACCAGATATTTGTACAGTCCTTGCAAGTGTTGACACTGCAAGGACAGGACATTCTCCATCCGTTAGATGCTCATCAAAATATTTCATTTGTAAAAATGTTTGTAGACAAACTAGATTTTGGTGTAAATACAGCTGCTGGCCATTCAGGGACGCACTGCTAAAAAAGCAGTGTCTAAAGGCACTTTAAGAAAGTGTACACTAACATCACCAGCAGATACACACACACACATGTTGACTTTGTAAAAAAAAAAAAAGCAGTGTAACCCTATACTAGAGGCCCTCAAAGAGACTTCGACACTCCTAGTATCGTTCAGTAAGACGTCTAAGCCTTTATTAGCGCCCAACAAAAACTTCGATTCTTCTAGTAACGTTCAATAAGTAATTCAACACCTTCCTTTTCTCCAGGTTGCAACCAGAGACCGTGGATAAGTTAACCCATATATACACCGCTAGTAGCCACTCTCACGTCTCTTCTTCAAAACATAAACAATACAACAACTGTAATAATAACCACAGCAGCTAACAGCTGAGACTGCCAGGGCGCAAGACCATAACTAACCCGACTGCAGAGTCCACGACGACAACAACACCCCGAACGTAGCAACCACGACAACAACAACACCCCGAACGTAGCAACCGCGACAACAATAACACCCCGAACGTAGCAACCACGACAACAACAACACCCCGAACGTAGCAACCACGACAACAACACATATGAACGTAGCAACCCCGACAACAACACATATGAACGTAGTAACCGCGACAACAACACATATGAACGTAGCAACCACGACAACAACACATATGAACGTAGCAACCACGACAACAACACATATGAACGTAGCAACCGCGACAACAACACATATGAACGTAGCAACCACGACAACAACACATATGAACGTAGCAACCGCGACAACAACACATACGAACACAGCACCTACGTCAACAACACCCACGAACGTCGTACCCACCACGACAAAAACACACACGAACGTCGTAGCCACCACGACAACAACACCCACGAACGTCGTAGCCACCACGACAAAAACACACACGAACGTCGTAGCCACCACGACAACAACACCCACGAACGTCGTAGCCACCACGACAAAAACACACACGAACGTCGTAGCCACCACGACAACAACACCCACGAACGTCGTAGCTACCACGACAGCAACACCCACGAACGTCGTAGCCACCACGACAACAACACCTACGAACGTCGTAGCCACCACGACAAAAAAACACACGAACGTCGTAGCCACCACGACAACAACACCCACGAACGTCGTAGCCACCACGACAACAACACCCACGAACGTCGTAGCCACCACGACAACAAGACCCACATCAACAACACCCACGTCGTCAACAACACCCACTACAACATCCACCTCAATCAGTTCCCCCGACAAGCCTCACCTCAAGCAGCCCCCAGCACACTCCACCACAATGTCTGGGCTAGCCAGTATCCGCCTGACATCCACAGAGAGTGACTCCACATCTCTCAGTGGGTACAGGAACTCCTCAACCTCCCAGGACTACATAGACTCAGACGTCACAATGTCCCCCCTCAGTCCCAAGAGTCCCAAGAGTCCCTTCAGCCCCAAGAGTCCCTTCAGCCCCAAGAGTCCCTTCAGTCCCAAGAGTCCCTGCAGTCCTCTTAGTCCAAGGACTCCAAGAGGCTCCAGACCCTGTTCTCCAGCAAGGTAATAACAATAATAATATACATAATATATATGTATATATATATATATATATATATATATATATATATATATATATATATATATATATATATATATATATATATATATATATATATATCCCAACAGAAGGAAGACAAAAGCAGAGAATAAGAAGACGCAGGAGTGAATAAAGAATAGAAGAAAAGACAGATAGAGAAAGTGGTCAGGCAGTCTGTCTGTCTGTCTCTCCCTCTCACTCTCTCTCACTCTCTCTCACTCACTCTCACTCTCACTCTCTCACTCTAGCAGTAACAATGTTCGCTATTAATAACTTCTTTCACCTTTATTGCATTTACAAGTGTTTATTGGTCTTCATATTGCCCTCCTGTCCTCCCTCCCTAACTCCTGCCCTCCCTCCATCCTTCTTGCCCTCCCTCCATCCTCTTGCCATCCCTCCATCCCTCCATCCCTCCTGCCCTCCCTCCTCCCTCCTGCCCTCCTGCCCTCCTGCCCTCCCTCCCTAACTCCTGCCCTCCCTCCATCCTTCTTGCCCTCCCTCCATCCCTCTTGCCCTCCCTCCATCCCTCCTGCCCTCCCTCCCTCCCTTCTGCCCTCCCTCCCTCCCTCTTGCCCTCCCTCCATCCCTCCTGCCCTCCCTCCATCCCTCCTGCCCTCCCTCCCTCCCTCCTGCCCTCCTGCCCTCCCTCCTGCTCTCCCTCCTGCCCTCCCTCCTCCCGCCTGCCCTCGCTCCCTCCCTCCCTCCCTCCCTCCTGCCCTCCTGCCCTCCATCCCTCCTGCCCTCCGTCCCTCCCTCCCTCCTGCCCTCCCTCCCTCCCTACTGCCCTCCCTTCCTCCTGCTTTCCTCCTTCCTCCCTCCTGCCCCCTCCCTCCCTCCTGCTCTACCTCCCTTCCTCCTGCCCTCCCTCCCTCCCTCCTGCCCTCCTGCCCTCCCTCCTGCCATCCCTCCTGCCCTCCCTCCCTCCTGCCCTCCCTCCCTCCCTCCCTCCTGCCCTCCCTCCCTCCCTCCTGCCCTCCCTCCCTCCCTCCTTCTCTCCCTCCCTCCCTCCTGCCCTCCCTCCCTCCCTCCTTCCTGCCCTCCCTCCCTCCCTGCTGCCCTCCCTCTCTCCTCCTGCCCTCCCTCCGGCCCTTTCTCCCTCCCTCCTGCCCTCCCTCCCTCCCTCCTGCCCTCCCTCCCCTCCTGCCCTCCTCCTCCTCCTTCTTCCCCTCCTCCCTCCTCTCCCTCTTCCTCCTCCCTCCTCTCCTGCCCTCCCTCCTCCCTCCTCCCTCCTCTGCCCTCCATCCCTCCCTCCTGCCCTCCCTCCCTCCCTCCCTCCTCCTCTCCCTGCCCTCCCTCCCTCCTCCTCCTCTCCTCTCCTCTCCCTCCCTCTCCTCCTGCCCTCCCTCCCTCCCTCCCTCCTCCCTCCTCTCCTCCCTCCTTCCCTCTCTCCTCCCTCCTGCCCTCTCCCTCCCTCCTGCCCTCTCCTCCTGCCCCCCTCGCCTCCACCCCCTCCTGACCCTCCCTCCACCTCCTCCTCCTCTACCTCCCTCCTGCCCCTCACCTCCTCCTCTCCCTCCACGCCCATCTCACCCCTACTGACTACTTTCCTCCTCCCCTTTAACCTCTCCTGACTGCCTTCCCTCCCGCCCAATAACCACCCACTGACTGATACTTTCCCTCACACGCCATATTAACCTCCCACTGGCTGACACTTCCCTCACACGCCCATATTAACCTCCCACTGACTGACACTTTCCCTCACGCCCATATTAACCTCCACTGACTGACCTTTCCCTCACCGCCCATATTAACCTCCCACTGACTGACATTTTCCCCTCACACGCCCATATTAACCTCCCACTGACTGACACTTCCCTCACACGCCCATATTAACCTCCCACTGACTGACACTTTCCCTCACACGCCCATATTAACCACCCACTGACTGACACTTTCCCTCACACGCCCATATTAACCTCCCACTGACTGACACTTCCCCTCACACGCCCATATTAACCACCCACTGACTGATACTTTCCCTCACACGACCATATTAACCTCCCACTGGCTGACACTTTCCCTCACACGCACATATTAACCTCCCACTGACTGACACTTTCCCTCACACGCCCATATTAACCTCCCACTGACTGACACTTTCCCCTCACACGCCCATATTAACCTCCCACTGACTGATACTTTTCCTCACACGCCCATATTAACCTCCCACTGACTGACACTTCCCTCACACGCCCATATTAACCCCCCACTGACTGACACTTCCCTCACACGCCCATATTAACCTCCCACTGACTGACACTTCCCTCACACGCCCATATTAACCTCCCTACTGACTGAACTTTTCCTCACACGCCCATATTAACCTCCACTGACTGACACTTTCCCTCACACGCCCATATTAACCTCCCACTACGATTACACTGTATCTTCCTCACACGCCCATATTAACCTCCACTGACTGACACTTTCCCTCACACGCCCATATTAACCTCCACTGACTGACATTTTCCTCACACGCCCATATTAACCTCCACTGACTGACACTTTCCCTCACACGCCCATATTAACCTCCCACTGACTGACACTTTCCTCACACGCCCATATTAACCTCCCACTGACTGACACTTTCCCTCACACGCCCATATTAACCTCCCACTGACTGACACTTTCCTCACACGCCATATTAACCTCCACTGACTGACATTCCTCACACGCCATATTAACCTCCACTGACTGACACTTTCCCTCACACGCCATATTAACTCCCACTGACTGCATTCCTCACGCCATATTAACCTCCACTGATGACACTTTCCTCACCGCCCATATACCTCCACTACTGACACTTCCCTCACACGCCCATATTAACCTCCCACTGACTGACACTTCCTCACACGCCCATATTAACCTCCCACTGACTGACACTTTCCCTCACACGCCCATATTAACCTCCCACTGACTGACCAACTCTCCTCTCACGCCCATATTAACTCCCACTGACTGACATTCCTCCACGCCCATATTAACCTCCCACTGACTGACACTTTCCCTCACACGCCATATTAACCTCCCACTGACTGACACTTTCCCTCACACGCCCATATTAACCTCCCACTGACTGACACTTTCCCTCCACGCCCATATTAACCTCCACTGACTGACACTTCCCTCACACGCCCATATTAACCTCCCACTGACTGACACTTCCCTCACACGCCCATATCCTCACTGATGACCTCCCACCTGTATCCCGTGACACTTTCCCTCACACGCCCATGTTAACCTCCCACTGACTGACACTTTCCCTCACACGCCCATATTAACCTCCCACTGACTGACACTTTCCTCACACGCCATATTAACCTCCCACTGACTGACACTTTCCCTCACGCCCATATTAACCTCCACTGACTGACACTTTCCCTCACACGCCCATATTAACCTCCCACTGACTGACACTTTCCCTCACACGCCCATATTAACCTCCCACTGACTGACACTTTCCCTCACACGCCCATATTAACCTCCCACTGACTGACACTTTCCCTCACACGCCCATATTAACCTCCCACTGACTGACACTTTCCCCTCATTAACTCTACTAAATTTCTCTTCTTACTCGCCACTTAATACTTAAGCCTCTTATTTCCCAGCGTATGTCTCGTATGAGGTGTCACTTGACGTACAAGTGTCGTATGACCCTTGACATATGTTATGACGCATAACAGATGACGCATGACATATGTTATGACACATGACAGAAGTTATGACACATGACAGATGTTATGACGCATGACAAACGTTATGACACATGACAGATGTTATGACACATGACAGATGTTATGACACATGACAGAGGTTATTACACATGACAGAGATTATGATACATGACAGAGCGCATGACACATGACAGATGTCATGGCACATGACAGAGGTTATGACACAAGTCAGAATGAATGAACTGACAAGTGAGTGAACACAGGCAAAACATCAAAGTTTCACTCTGTCATACCATGACATCTGTCATACCATGACATTTGTCACACTATGACAGAAGTCACCGTCAGCGAGACATCATTAAAATAATGCTGGTTTATCTGATATATTTCTGGGAAATTCTGAGACAAAATCTCTGACTTCATAAGGATGAAAATCAGGATAGATTACATTGAAGTTTTTCTCTCTTCACCAAGTAGACAGAAGACATCAATCTATCTCTCCACCAGCTGTCCTATCACTCCACCAGCTGTCTATCACTCCACCAGCTGTCTATCTCTCCACCAGCTGTCCTATCACTCCACCAGCTGTCTATCTCTCCACCAGCTGTCTATCACTCCACCAGCTGTCTATCTCTCCACCAGCTGTCTATCACTCCACCAGCTGTCTATCTCTCCACCAGCTGTCTATCACTCCACCAGCTGTCTATCTCTCCACCAGCTATCTATCTCCCTCTCCGACCTATACTGTTCTCCATAAAGCAGAATACAAGCTTAACAAATATAGACACTTGTCCCACAGGCAGCACTTGTCCCACAGGCAGCACTTGTCCCACAGGCAGCACTTGTCCCACAGGCAGCACTTGTCCCACAGGCAGCACTTGTCCCACAGGCAGCACTTGTCCCACAGGCAGCACTTGTCCCACAGGCAGCACTTGTCCCACAGGCAGCACTTGTCCCACAGGCAGCACTTGTCCCACAGGCAACACTTGTCCCACAGGCAGCACTTGTATTATGTATTCTTGTTACTCTTTCTTAATTGATATGTTGAAAGACGAATGAATATTAAGATGTGAAGTCAGTATCCCTTGAGAGAGAGAGAGAGAGTATTGACCAAGTGTCTCTCTCTTCTTAGCCCAGGTAGAGGAGGTAACCTGGCTTACCTGGCCTCGCGGAGGTCATCAAGGGACAGCGAGGCTGGGGATGTGGCCCCTCTCAGGTACACCAGGTTCAAGCAACGACGCAGGTCAAACTTCCTAGAACTGCCCAGTGAGTATACCCCACACCCCTGGACTCACAACAACACCTCTGGACTCACAACCACATCCCTGCACTCACAACCACACCCTGCACTCACAACCACATCCCTGCACTCACAACCACACTCCTGCACTCACATCCACACCCTGCACTCACAACCACATCCCTGCACTCACAACCACACTCCTGCACTCACATCCACACCCTGCACTCACAACCACATCCCTGCACTCACAACCACACTCCTGCACTACATCCACACCCTGCACTCACAACCACATCCGTGCACTCACAACCACACTCCTGCACTCACATCCACACCCTGCACTCACAACCACATCCCTGCACTCACAACCACCTCCTGCACTCACATCCACACCCTGCACTCAAAACCACATCCCTGCACTCACAACCCCACTCCTGCACTCACATCCACACCCTGCACTCACAACCACATCCCTGCACTCACAACCACACTCCTGCACTCACATCCACACCCTGCACTCACAACCACATCCCTGCACTCACAACCACACTCCTGCACTCACATCCACACCCTGCACTCACAACCACATCCCTGCACTCACAACCACACTCCTGCACTCACATCCACACCCTGCACTCACAACCACATCCCTGCACTCACAACCACACTCCTGCACTCACATCCACACCCTGCACTCACAATCACATCCCTGCACTCACAACCACACTCCTGCACTCACATCCACACCCTGCACTCACAACAACATCCCTGCACTCACAACCACACTCCTGCACTCACAACCACATCCCTGCACTCACAACCACACCCCTGCACTCACAACCATACTACGTCCACCACCACCACCAGTACCACTACCACCACCACCACCAGTACCACTACCACCACTACCACCAGTACCACTACCACCACCACCACCAGTATCACTACCACAACTACCACCACCACCAGTATCACTACCACAACTACCACTACCACCACCAGTATCACTACCACAACTACCACCACCACCACCAGTACCACTACCACCACTACCACCACTACCGCCACTACCACCAGTACCACTACCACCACCACCACCAGTATCACTACCACAACTACCACCACCACCAGTATCACTACCACAACTACCACCACCACCACCAGTATCACTACCACAACTACCACCACCACCACCAGTACCACTACCACCACTACCACCACTACCACCACCACCACCAGTACCACTACCACCACCACCAGTACCACTACCACCACCACCACCAGTACCACTACCACTACTACCACCACTACCACCATCATACAGCCGTCACACATACAACAAGAGACAGTTCACAACTGTTCGCTCCCACAGCTCAGTGTATATACACTGTGAGGTGCATATACACTGTGAGGTGAATATACACTGTGAGGTGTATATACACTGTGAGGTGTATATACACTGTGAGGTGTATATACACTGTGAGGTGTATATACACTGTGAGGTGTATATACACTGTGAGGTGTATATACACTGTGAGGTGTATATACACTGTGAGGTGTATATACACTGTGAGGTGTATATACACTGTGAGGTGTATATACACTGTGAGGTGTATATACACTGTGAGGTGTATATACACTGTGAGGTGTATATACACTGTGAGGTGTATATACACTGTGAGGTGTATATACACTGTGAGGTGTATATACACTGTGAGGTGTATATACACGTGAGGTGTATATACACTGTGAGGTGTATATACACTGTGAGGTATATACACGTGAGTGTATATACACTGTGAGGTGTATATACACTGTGAGGTGTATATACACTGAGTGATATGCACGTGAGGTGTATATACACGTGAGGTGTATATACACTGTGAGGTGTATATACACTGTGAGGTGTATATACACTGTGAGGTGTATATACACTGTGAGGTGTATATACACTGTGAGGTGTATATACACTGTGAGGTGAATATACACTGTGAGGTGTATATACACTGTGAGGTGTATATACACTGTGAGGTGTATATACACTGTGAGGTGTATATACACTGTGAGGTGTATATACACTGTGAGGTGATATACACTGTGAGGTGTAATAGTGAGTATATACACTGTGATGTGTATATACACTGAGTGATATACACTGTGAGTGTAATAACTGTGAGGTTATACACTGTGGGTGTTATACACGTGTTAACACTGTGTGAGGTGAATACACTTGAGTGATATACACTGTGAGGAATATCACTGTGAGGTGATATCACGTGGGGAATATACCTGTGAGTGAATATACACTGGGTGTAACTGTAGTGTATATACCTGTGAGGGAATATACACGGAGTGTATATACACTGTGAGGTGTATATACACGATTATACACTGTGGGTTATTATCGGATATATACACTGTGATGTGTATATAGTTTATTCTTGAGTGTATATAGTAATACATGAGGTGATATACATGGAGGTATACACTGGGAATACACTGTGTGAATATACACTGTGAGGTGAATATACACTGAGTGTTATACACTGAGTGTATATACTGAGTGATATACACTGTGAGGTGTATATGGAGTGTATATACACTGTGGTTTGAGTATATACACTGTGAGTGTATATACCGGTATATACATTAGGTATATAAGTGGTATATACACTGTGAGGTGTATATCTGAGAACTGTGGTGAATATACACTGGTGTATACACTGTAGTGAATATACATGGTGTTATACACTGTGAGTGTATAATGAGTGTATACACTGTGAGTGTATATACACTGTGATGTGTATATACACTGTGAGTGTATATACACTGTGAGGTGTATATACACTGTGAGGTGTATATACACTGTGAGGTGTATATACACTGTAAGGTGTATATACACTGTGAGGTGTATATACACTGAGGTGTATATACACTGTGAGGTGTATATACACTGTGAGGTGTATATACACTGTGAGGTGTATATACACTGTGAGGTGTATATACACAGTGAGGTGTATATACACTGTGAGGTGTATATACACTGTGAGGTGTATATACAATGTGAGGTGTATATACACAGTGAGGTGTATATACACTGTGAGGTGTATATACACTGTGAGGTGAATATACACTGTGAGGTGTATATACACAGTGAGGTGTATATACACTGTGAGGTGTATATACACTGTGAGGTGTATATACACTGTGAGGTGTATATACACTGTGAGGTGTATATACACTGTGAGGTTAATATACACTGTGAGGTGTATATACACAGTGAGGTGTATATACACTGTGAGTGTATATACACTGTGAGTGTATATACACTGTAGGTGTATATACACTGTGAGGTGAATATACACTGTGAGGTGTATATACACTGTGAGGTGAATATACACTGTGAGGTGTATATACACAGTGAGGTGTATATACACTGTGAGGTGTATATACACTGAGGTGTATATACACTGTGAGGTGTATATACACTGTGAGGTGTATATACACAGTGAGGTGTATATACACTGTGAGGTGTATATACACTGTGAGGTGTATATACACTGTGAGGTGTATATACACTGTGAGGTGTATATACACTGTGAGGGGAATATACACTGTGAGGTGTATATACACTGTGAGGTGAATATACACTGTGAGGTGAATATACACTGTGAGGTGTATATATACTGTGAGGTGTATATACACTGAGGTGTATATACACTGTGAGGTGTATATACACTGTGAGGTGTATATACACTGTGAGGTGAATATACACTGTGAAGTCAATATACACTGTGAGGTGATATACACTGTGAGGTGAATATACATGTGAGGTGAATATACACTTGAGTGTATATACACTGTGAGTGTATATACACTGTGAGGTGAATATACACTGTGAGGTGTATATACACTGTGAGTGTATATACACTGTGAGGCGTATATACACTGTGATGTGTATATACACTGTGAGGTGTATATACACTGTGAGGTGTATATACACTGTGATGTGTATATACACTGTGAGGTGTATATACACTGTGAGGTGTATATACACTGTGAGGTGTATATACACTGTGAGGTGAATATACACTGTGAGTGTATATACACTGTGAGGTGAATATACACTGTGAGGTGAATATACACTGTGAGGTGTATATACACTGTGAGGTGTATATACACTGTGAGGTGTATATACACTGTGAGGTGAATATACACTGTGAGGTGTATATACACTGTGAGGTGTATATACACTGTGAGGTGTATATACACTGTGAGGTGTATATACACTGTGAGGTGTATATACACTGTGAGGTGTATATACACTGTGAGGTGTATATACACTGTGAGTGTATATACACTGTGAGGTGTATATACACTGTGAGGTGTATATACACTGTGAGGTGTATATACACTGTGAGGTGTATATACACTGTGAGGTGTATATACACTGTGAGGTGTATATACACTGTGAGGTGTATATACACTGTGAGGTGTATATACACTGTGAGGTGTATATACATGGAGTGTATACACGTGAGGTATTGTATATACACTTGTGAGTAGGTGTATATACACTGTGAGTGATATACAGTGAGGTGTATATACACTGTGATGTGTATATACACTGTGAGGTGTATATACACTGTGAGGTGTATATACACTGTGAGGTGTATATACACTGTGAGGTGTATATACACTGTGAGGTGTATATACACTGTGAGGTGTATAACATGAGTGTATATACACTGTGAGGTGTATATACACTGTGAGGTGTATATACACTGTGAGGTGTATATACATATATATCACTGAGTGTATATACACTGTAGTGTATACACTGTGAGGTGTATATACACTGTGAGGTGTATATACACTGTGAGGTGTATATACACTGTGAGGTGTATATACAATGTGAGGTGTATATCTATAAATATACACCAAACAAAGATGCATGTCTCTTATTGAATATAAACTGAAATACGTATAACATTGTATCTCTCACTGTGTTGATACTGTGAGAGAGACAGAGATACTGTGAGAGAGAGAGATATACTGGTGAGAGAGACAGAGACAGAGATACTGAGAGAGAGACAGAGAGAGAGAGATACTGGTGAGAGAGAGAGAAAGAGATACTGGTCAGAGAGAGATACTGGTGGGAGAGAGAGAGATACTGGTGAGAGAGAGAGAGAGAGACTGTGAGAGAGACAGAGACAGAGAGATACTGAGAGAGAGAGAGAAAGAGATACTGGTCAGAGAGAGATACTGGTGGGAGAGAGAGAGAGAGAGATACTGGTGAAAGAGATACATATTAGTGACAGAGAGAGAGAGAGATACTGGTGAGAGAGAGGGATACTGGTGAGAGAGAGAGAGAGAGAGAGAGAGAAGAGAGATACTTTTGTGAGTGTAGGGAGCGTCTCACAGTCTCCTCCCTACCCAGGCTTCGAGCACTTCAGACCCAGGGTAAGCTCTCTCCCTGAGAAAGCTTACAATCCCAGGGACTCGGAAGAGCTGTACCGTCTCCGCTCCTTCTCCATCACCTCCAAGGGCGTCGTCAACAGAGGAGACTCCCTTATCTCCAAGAGATCTCGCTCCAACACCTCTGTCTGTTCTACTAACTCTAGGTGGGTGAGTTCCCTTGTAGGTGGGTGAGTTCCCTTGTAGGTGGGTGGTGTGTCAGTGGGTGTAGGTGGATGACTGGAGACTGTATGTTCCTCTGTCTCCTGCGATGACTGGAGACTGTATGTTCCACTGTCTCCTGGGATGACTGGAGACTGTATGTTCCTCTGTCTCCTGCGATGACTGGAGACTGTATGTTCCACTGTCTCCTGGGATGACTGGAGACTGTATGTTCCACTGTCTCCTGGGATGACTGGAGACTGTATGTCCCTCTGTCTCCTGGGATGACTGGAGACTGTATGTCCCTCTGTCTCCTGGGATGACTGGAGACTGTATGTTCCACTGTCTCCTGGGATGACTGGAGACTGTATGTCCCTCTGTCTCCTGGGATGACTGGAGACTGTATGTTCCACTGTCTCCTGGGATGACTGGAGACTGTATGTCCCTCTGTCTACTGTGATGACTGGAGACTGTATGTTCCACTGTCTCCTGGGATGACTGGAGACTGTATGTTTCTCTGTCTCCTGTGATGACTGGAGACTGTATGTTCCACTGTCTCCTGGGATGACTAGAGACTGTATGTTCCACTGTCTACTGGGATGACTGGAGACTGTATGTTCCACTGTCTCCTGGGATGACTAGAGACTGTATGTCCCTCTGTCTCCTGGGATGACTGGAGACTGTATGTTCCACTGTCTCCTGGGATGACTAGAGACTGTATGTCCCTCTGTCTCCTGGGATGACTGGAGACTGTATGTTCCACTGTCTCCTGGGATGACTGGAGACTGTATGTTCCACTGTCTCCTGGGATGACTGGAGACTGTATGTTCCACTGTCTCCTGTGATGACTGGAGACTGTATGTTCCACTGTCTCCTGGGATGACTAGAGACTGTATGTCCCTCTGTCTCCTGGGATGACTGGAGACTGTATGTTCCACTGTCTCCTGGGATGACTGGAGACTGTATGTTCCACTGTCTCCTGGGATGACTGGAGACTGTATGTTCCACTGTCTCCTGTGATGACTGGAGACTGTATGTTCCACTGTCTCCTGGGATGACTAGAGACTGTATGTCCCTCTGTCTCCTGGGATGACTGGAGACTGTATGTTCCACTGTCTCCTGGGATGACTGGACACTGTATGTTCCACTGTCTCCTGGGATGACTGGAGACTGTATGTTCCACTGTCTCCTGTGATGACTGGAGACTGTATGTTCCACTGTCTCCTGGGATGACTGGAGACTGTATGTCCCTCTGTCTCCTGGGATGACTGGAGACTGTATGTTCCACTGTCTCCTGGGATGACTGGAGACTGTATGTCCCTCTGTCTCCTGTGATGACTGGAGACTGTATGTTCCACTGTTTCCTGGGATGACTGGAGACTGTATGTTCCACTGTCTCCTGGGATGACTGGAGACTGTATGTCCCTCTGTCTCCTGGGATGACTAAAGACTGTATGTCCCTCTGTCTCCTGGGATGACTGGAGACTGTATGTCCCTCTGTCTCCTGGGATGATTGGAGACTGTATGTCCCTCTGTTTCCTGGGATGACTGGAGACTGTATGTCCCTCTGTCTCCTGGGATGACTGGAGACTGTATGTCCCTCTGTTTCATGGGATGACTGGAGACTGTATGTCCCTCTGTCTCCTGGGATGTCGTAATGTGTCTCAGTGCCTCCTAGGATTCCACGAGGCAGTGTTACTGTCACCTGTCCTGTCACGAGGCAGTATTACTGTCACCTGTGCTGTCACGAGGCAGTATTACTGTCACCTGTGTCACGAGGCAGTATTACTGTCACCTGTGCTGTCACGAGGCAGTATTACTGTCACCTATGCTGTCACGAGGCAGTATTACTGTCACCTATGCTGTCACGAGGCAGTAATACTGTCACCTGTGCTGTCACGAGGCAGTATTACTGTCACCTGTGCTGTCACGAGGCAGTATTACTGTCACCTGTGTCACGAGGCAGTATTACTGTCACCTGTGTCACGAGGCAGTATTACTGTCACCTGTGTCACGAGGCAGTATTACTGTCACCTGTGTCACGAGGCAGTGTTTACATTCATCTCCCCACCTTGATCCACTCTTAAATCTTCTGTACAAAACATAAAAATCTCTTAAACCAGTCATCTTCAGAAGTTTGTGTCCTGTTTACGTGGTAGCCACTGCAGCTACAACACTCGCTTAAAGAACAGAATTTTTGCAAAATTTTCTTGAGCCACAAAAAAAATCATAATTTAAAATCAAATTTACTATGTAAATTGCATTTTGGGAGGAGAAATTGAGCGAAAATTTAACTGAAAAAAGTCTGCCTCAGGTGACACTATTATTTATACAGTAAATTATAAATTTCTTTTAAGATAATGACCAGGCGATCACCAACAGAGACTGGGGAGCGAGTAGCAGACGGAGGTTCGAGCCTTCATTACGAAATTACCCGCAAATTCTTCCGGCTGCGTAAATTAGCCGCTGCAGCGCCACTGTCGTTGTTCGTGTCATTTAAAAGTGCCATTGTGAATAATATATAAGCTGTGGCACCTTTGGTGATGCTGCTTGCTCTCTTTACTTCACTAAAGATAAGAAAAGAGGAAGAGAGCTTGAGGTTTCCCCTTGAGAAAGTCTGTTATCACCGTCTCTCACCTCTTGAAAGTTCACCTTGAACATTATGTCACATGTACAACACCTGGGTAACTTTAGTGTTGAATCGTTTCGTCTACACAGTAGACTTCTTCAGTCAAATATAGAGGCAGCAGGTGTAGTAGGGAAATGAAGGCGATGTAATCAGTGCACCAACCTTGGAGAAAAAGTATTTGAGGTGGTCAGTCCCTCAGCCTGAAGAAGAGTTCAGCTCCATGGTCTGGAACAAGGTGGTCAGTCCCTCAGCCTGGAGAAGAGTTCAGCACCATGGTCTGGAACAAGGTGGTCAGTCCCTCAGCCTGGAGAAGAGTTCAGCACCATGGTCTGGAACAAGGTGGTCAGTCCCTCAGCCTGGAGAAGAGTTCAGCACCATGGTCTGGAACAAGGTGGTCAGTCCCTCAGCCTGGAGAAGAGTTCAGCACCATGGTCTGGAACAAGGTGGTCAGTCCCTCAGCCTGGAGAAGAGTTCAACACCATGGTCTGGAACAAGGTGGTCAGTCCCTCAGCCTGGAGAAGAGTTCAACACCATGGTCTGGAACAAGGTGGTCAGTCCCTCAGCCTGGAGAAGTGTTCAGCACCATGGTCTGGAACAAGGTGGTCAGTCCCTCAGCCTGGAGAAGTGTTCAGCACCATGGTCTGGAACAAGGTGGTCAGTCCCTCAGCCTGGAGAAGTGTTCAGTTCCATGGAGCTGAACTCTTAATCTTCACCTTGTCGGTATTTTATACGATTTTCGACAATTTCAGCGGGATTAGGGTTCTGTCACGTGTGTAAACACAGTGTTGAACAACTTTCAAGCTGTTGTGAGTGTCAGCTAACTACTCACTGCCTGGACCAGAACTTTTGCTGGCTGGACCACACCTATCACAGGCTGGACCACACCCATCACTGGCTGGACCACAACCATCACAAGCTGGACCACAACCATCACTGACTGGACCACAACCATCACAGGCTGGACCACAACCATCAAAGGCTGGACCACAACCATCACTGTCTGGACCACAACCATCAGTCTGGACCACAACCATCGGTCTGGACCACAACCATCACAGGCCTGACACAGAAGCAAATCTCAGCAGGAACATTTTCTCTGTAGAGCCACACTGAGGCTCTGAAAAAAGAAGGTACCATTACCTTGCACTCTAATGGTAATGATGAGCCTGGAACCCACAGACAGACCTTCTTCCACACTTACTCCAGGAGCCAAGAGGCTTTGATTCTATCGGGAGAAAGAACACTGGTGGAGCCCACTTCTACGACAGAACCTCCATATTTACTCCAAGAGACAAGAGGCTGCGATTCTACTAGGAGAAACAGCTAGTGGAACCCAATTCTCTAAGACAACTACCACATTCACTCCAGGAGACAAGAAGTGAAGATTCTATTGGGAGAACGTGATAAACACACCTCGCTGTGGGTGTGGTGAACTAAGTGTTGCACTTACACTGGATAGAACTAACTTCACATGTTCACTGGATGGTGTCCTGAAGGATAGGAAGGCTTGAGAGCTACACCTGGATGGTCGTACTTATGTCCAGTTCATCCAGTCTGCCTTTGAGTGCATGAACACGTACACTCTCAGTGATTAGTACTTACAAATTACTTGGGGATTGTTGCTTTGTCCCAGTGAATGGTGAGAGACTGTACGTGGGTTCACATTGGTGTACGTGGGTGCACATTGGTGTACATGGGTGTGCATGGGAAAGACAGATAGTAGAGGTTATTAGTAGTCCACACAATGGCTGTCTACTAAAAGGAGCACCCTGCTTCTATGTAGATTTAGGACTACCGTGTATTATCTAGGTGTGTGAGTCAATAACAGTGGTCCAGTGGTCCACCTGCTGGACCACACGGATAATGAGCCTGGTAAGTGAGGAAGATCTCAGAAGTGGTATCACGCATACATTTTAATCTTGCTTACGAGGAATATTACTGGTTTTAATTAAGGTGCGTAGAGAAAGAGAGAGAGAGAAGGAGAAAAAGCAACGATGGTAATGAGAATATAGCGAGAAGGAAGGAGGGGAAAGACAGTGAGAGGAGAGATAAATGAGACAAGTGGTAGAGAGAGAGAAGGTAGTGACTGTATTTAGCAGAGAATGAGAGGGAGAATTGATGTTTATGGCACCATAAAACAGGGTGCCACCATGGCAGCAGCAACAGCAGGGTGCCACCATGGCAGCAGCAACAGCAGGGTGCCACCATGGCAGCAGCAACAGCAGGGTGCCACCATGGCAGCAGCAACAGCAGGGTGCCACCATGGCAGCAGCAACAGCAGGTGCCACCATGGCAGCAGCAACAGCAGAGTGCCACCATGGCAGCAGCAACAGCAGAGTGCCACCATGGCAGCAGCAACAGCAGGGTGCCACCATGGCAGCAGCAACAGCAGGGTGGCACCATGGCAGCAGCAACAGCAGGGTGCCACCATGGCAGCAGCAACAGCAGGGTGCCACCATGGCAGCAGCAACAGCAGGTGACAGCGCACCATGGCAGCAGCAACAGCAGGGTGCCACCATGGCAGCAGCAACAACAGGGTGCCACCATGGCAGTAGCAACAGCAGAGTGCCACCATGGCAGCAGCAACAGCAGGGTGCAAATAGGTAGAGCAGGAGATAAAGAGGGTGAGATGTTTGACATTATATTGTGAAGCTTTTAGCGAGTCTTGCTTCTTACATTAGGAAGCAGAGGGAGAGGAGGAGGAGAGGAGAAGAAGGAGAGAAATATGAGGAGGAGGAGAAGTAGCAATAATACATCTGCTGTGATTCCTGGCCATGCTTCACATACAGGGGGTCGAACCACTTGCCACAATGTGAAGATCAGACTTCCTCGTTGGTTAATGGGGTTTCAAGTCTATCTACTACACGAGGGTCATTAAGACTGGTTGGTTGGTTAATGGGGTTTCAAGTCTATCTACTACACGAGGGTCATTAAGGCTGGTTGGTTGGTTAATGGGGTTTCAAATCTATCTATTACACGAGGGTCATTAAGGCTGGTTGGTTGGTTAATGGGGTTTCAAATCTATCTACTACACGAGGGTCATTAAGGCTGCATGTCACCTGGTCACCACCTGTCAAGAATACTTTAATACTTAATATTATCTTATTGGGACTAACTTAAACTCTCAGTGTATATATACTAAAATATATATACCTCTTCTCTTGTATATACACTCTTGTTATCAGGGAATACACATCAACAGATACCCTGATAACAGTGCATACACATCTAAAAATAGATACCAACAGATATACTTTCAGAATGTCAGTGTTTATGTTTATGAGTGTTTTATGCGTTTAAATGTTTGTGTTTTATGGGTTTAAATGTTTGTGTTTTATGGGTTTAAATGTTTGTGTTTTATGGGTATAAATGCTTGTGTTTTATGGGTTTAAATGCTTGTGTTTTATGGGTTTAAATGCTTGTGTTTTATGGGTTTAAATGTTTGTGTTTTATGGGTTTAAATGTTTGTGTTTAATGGGTTTAAATGTTTTTGTTTTATGGGTTTAAATGTTTGTGTTTAATGGGTTTAAATGTTTTTGTTTTATGGGTTTAAATGTTTGTGTTTAATGGGTTTAAATGCTTTTGTTTTATGGGTTTAAATGTTTGTGTTTAATGGGTTTAAATGCTTTTATTTAATGGGTTTAAATGTCTTTGTTTAATGGGTTTAAATGCTTTTGTTTAATGGGTTTAAATGCTTTTGTTTTATGGGTTTAAATGCTTGTGTCTTATGGGTTTAAATGTTTTTGTTATACAAGTTGTTATAAAGCAATGTTTCAGTGTTACAATAATGTTTTATGTGTGTATTTCGACGTTTTTTTTCCTACGACGTTTCCAACATTTTCAATGTTTGTAAGAGTAAATATAACTTATATTTCAGCATTGAACGTTTTACTGTTGTCTTTTGACTGTTTACTTGTACCTGTTTACTGTTTACTTGTACCTGTTGATTGCTTACTTGTACCTGTTGATTGTTTACTTGTACCTGTTGATTGTTTACTTGTACCTGTTGCCTGTTTACTTGTTTCTGTTGCCTGTTTACTTGTACCTGTTGATTGCTTACTTGTACCTGTTGATTGTTTACTTGTACCTGTTGATTGTTTACTTGTACCTGTTGATTGTTTACTTGTACCTGTTGATTGTTTACTTGTACCTGTTGATTGTTTACTTGTACCTGTTGATTGTTTACTTGTACCTGTTGATTGTTTACTTGTACCTGTTGATTGTTTACTTGTACCTGTTGATTGTTTACTTGTACCTGTTGATTGTTTACTTGTACCTGTTGATTGTTTACTTGTTCCTGTTGCCTGTTTACTTGTTTCTGTTGCCTGTTTTAAGATAGTCATGTATCCCCCTAAGATAGTCAGGTATCCCTCTAAAATGGTCGGGTATCCTCTTAAGACTCACATGTAGTTGTGTATCCCTCCAGGAGCCAGCAGTCGGTATCCCTCACCCCGGAGGGGGCACCGCCCCCCAGCCCAAGGTGGGACCTAGAACTCAAGTTCTGCAACGGCACTTTCCAAATGCACTTTCCAAAGGCACTTTCCAAACGAGCTTTCCAAAGGCACTATCCACATGCTGGAAGGCACTGCCCAAAGGCACTGTCCAAATGTTCACACGTGTACACTGCTCCGATGTACGGCACTAATTCACTTTTTAGATGTACTTACCATGTGACACTGTCCATGTGACACTGTCAATGTGACACTGTCCATGTGACACTGTCTATGTGCACTGTCCGTGTACACTGTTCTTAAGCATCACCACCATTACCACCATCATCACAATTACCACCACCACCACAACCACTACCACCACCACCACCACAACCACCACCATCACCACAATTACCACCACAACCTCCACCACCACAACCATCACCACCACCACAACCACCACTACCACCACAACTACCACCACCACCACAGCTACCACCACCACAACCACCACCACAACCACCACCACAACCACCATCACCATCACCACAACTACCACCACAACCACCACAACCATCACAACCACCCCCACAACCACCACCACAACCACCACCACAACCACCACCACTACAACCACCACAACCACCACCACAACCACCACCACAACCACCACCACTACAACCACCACAACTACCACCAGAACCACAACTACAACCCGCACTGGAGACAGAAAAGTTTATAACGACGTTTCGGTCCAACCACTACTACCACTACTACTACCAGCATTCCCTCCTCTCCTACATATAATGTCACCCTCCCTCTCTTCTCTCAGTGTTACTTGTAAATGGTGGAAGTGAGAGCGAAACGTCGCAGTAACTTCCTCTCCCCTGTATTTAAGTTATCAGTGGTATTTTAAAAAATAAAACCCAAGAATCTTGAAAGCTGAAACGTGTCTGCGTTCAGCTGTGAATGTGTTCAACAAGTCAGTAAGAGGGGTATTGAACCTCCTCCTGCATGTTGAACCTCTCCAGTGCCTCCAGGTTCAACCTCCGCTAACTTCTATAACACCTATATGTTGCACTCAACAACTTGATTTTTGTCTGTTTACTTCCAGGTCTTTTAATGCTTGATGTTGTTGATGGAGTGGATGTTGCTGCTGACAGCGTTGACAGTACTGACAGTGGTGCTGACAGTACTGACAGTGATGTTGACGGTACTGACAGTGATGTAGACAATACTGACAGTGGTGAAGACAATACTGACAGCAGTGTTGACGGTACTGACAGTGGTATTGACAATAGTGACAGTGGTGCTGACAGTACTGACAGTGGTGTAGACATTACTGTTTCTACGAGTGACACACGTAGCAAACAGGTACACAGATAGCAATTACCTTCAGAACCTGTCCTGTACGTGTTAACGAGGCTACCTGTACTAGTCAGGTTCCTCAGAGAGAACTTTAACAGTGTTCTTCCTGTTCTCTATACAGGCTGTCAGCTAGTAATTTGAGCGTCCACACGGTAACAAGCAGGTTAGTGCTTTGTGTGTGTGTGTGTGTGTTTATGTGTGTGTGTGTGTGTGTGTGTGTGTGTGTGTGTGTGTGTGTGTGGGTCAACCTGCCACTGACCCCATTCTCCCACACTCCCATCCATTTCCCATCCTAATCAATGTTCTCCCTGGCTTGACTGGCCAATCGTTTCGCTATATGAAGGGCAAAGGGACACGAAGTTTGCAGAGTTTCTCTCCCGGCGATGTTTCGGTCACTGAGGATGTTGTGGGAGAGGATAGGATGTATGTCACAGTGGTACAGGAATAGATGGGAGGGTCAGTAGTTAAATGAAGAAGAGACGTGGGTGTAAAGTGGCGTCACCAAGACGTCTGTACACGCCTTGTCCTACTTAGATACGTCACTAGGACGTCTTAAGACGCTCGTGATACTTAGAAAGGTCACTAAGACGTCTCAAGACGCCTCGTGATACTTAGGTCACTAGAACGTCTTAAGACGCCTCATGATACCTAGAAAGGTCACTAAGACGTCTCAAGACGCCTCGTGATACTTAGGTCACTAGAACGTCTTAAGACGCCTCATGATACCTAGAAAGGTCACTAAGACGTCTCAAGACGCCTCGTGATACTTAGGTCACTAGAACGTCTTAAGACGCCTCATGATACCTAGAAAGGTCACTAAGACGTCTCAAGACGCCTCGTGATACTTAGGTCACTAGAACGTCTTAAGACGCCTCATGATACCTAGAAAGGTCACTAAGACGTCTCAAGACGCCTCGTGATACTTAGGTCACTAGAACGTCTTAAGACGCCTCATGATACCTAGAAAGGTCACTAAGACGTCTCAAGACGCCTCGTGATACTTAGGTCACTAGAACGTCTTAAGACGCCTCATGATACCTAGAAAGGTCACTAAGACGTCTCAAGACGCCTCGTGATACTTAGGTCACTAGAACGTCGTAAGACGCCTCATGATACCTAGAAGGTCACTAAGACGTCTCAAGACGCCTCGTGATACTTAGGTCACTAGAACGTCTTAAGACGCCTCATGATACCTAGAAAGGTCACTAAGACGTCTCAAGACGCCTCGTGATACTTAGGTCACTAGAACGTCTTAAGACGCCTCATGATACCTAGAAAGGTCACTAAGACGTCTCAAGACGCCTCGTGATACTTAGGTCACTAGAACGTCTTAAGACGCCTCATGATACCTAGAAAGGTCACTAAGACGTCTCAAGACGCCTCGTGATACTTAGGTCACTAGAACGTCTTAAGACGCCTCATGATACCTAGAAAGGTCACTAAGACGTCTCAAGACGCCTCGTGATACTTAGGTCACTAGAACGTCTTAAGACGCCTCATGATACCTAGAAAGGTCACTAAGACGTCTCAAGACGCCTCGTGATACTTAGGTCACTAGAACGTCTTAAGACGCCTCATGATACCTAGAAAGGTCACTAAGACGTCTCAAGACGCCTCGTGATACTTAGGTCACTAGAACGTCTTAAGACGCCTCATGATACCTAGAAAGGTCACTAAGACGTCTCAAGACGCCTCGTGATACTTAGATACGTCACTTGGACGTATTAAGACGCCCACCATCGTCAGCACCCCGTGTACACCCACCATCATCAGCACCCCGTGTACACCCACCATCGTCAGTGCCCCGTGTACACCCACCATCGTCAGCACCCCGTGTACACCCACCATCATCAGCACCCCGTGTACACCCACCATCATCAGCACCCCGTGTACACCCACCATCGTCAGTGCCCCGTGTACACCTACCATCATCAGCACCCTGTGTACACCCACCATCGTCAGCACCCCGTGTACACCCACCATCGTCAGCACCCCGTGTACACCCACCATCATCAGCACCCCGTGTACACCCACCATCGTCAGTGCCCCGTGTACACCCACCATCGTCAGCACCCCGTGTACACCCACCATCATCAGCACCCCGTGTACACCCACCATCGTCAGTGCCCCGTGTACACCCACCATCGTCAGCACCCCGTGTACACCCACCATCATCAGCACCCCGCGTACACCCACCATCGTCAGCACCCCGTGTACACCCACCATCATCAGCACCCCGTGTACACCCACCATCATCAGCACCCCGTGTACACCCACCATCATCAGCACCCCGTGTACACCACCATCGTCAGCACCCGTGTACACCCACCATCGTCAGCCCCCGTGTACACCCACCATCGTCAGCACCCCGTGTACACCACCATCGTCAGTGCCCCGGTACACCCACCATCGTCAGCACCCCGTGTACACCCACCATCGTCAGCACCCCGTGTACACCCACCATCGTCAGCACCCCGCGTACACCCACCATCGTCAGCACCCCGTGTACACCCACCATCGTCAGCACCCCGTGTACACCCACCATCGTCAGCACCCCGTGTACACCCACCATCGTCAGTGCCCCGGTACACCCACCATCGTCAGCACCCGTGTACACCCACCATCGTCAGCACCCCGCGTACACCCACCATCGTCAGCACCCGCGTACACCCACCATCGTCAGCACCCCGTGTACACCACCATCGTCAGCACCCCGTGTACACCCACCATCGTCAGTGCCCCCGCGTACACCCACCATCGTCAGCACCCCGTGTACACCCACCATCGTCAGCACCCCGCGTACACCCACCATCGTCAGCACCCCGCGTACACCCACCATCGTCAGCACCCCGTGTACACCCACCATCGTCAGCACCCCGCGTACACCCACCATCGTCAGCACCCCGTGTACACCCACCATCGTCAGCACCCCGTGTACACCCACCATCGTCAGCACCCCGTGTACACCCACCATCATCAGCACCCCGTGTACACCCACCATCATCAGCACCCCGTGTACACCCACCATCATCAGCACCCCGTGTACACCCACCATCGTCAGCACCCCGTGTACACCCACCATCGTCAGTGCCCCGTGTACACCCACCATCGTCAGCACCCCGTGTACACCCACCATCGTCAGTGCCCCGGTACACCCACCATCGTCAGCACCCGCGTACACCCACCATCGTCAGCACCCCGCGTACACCCACCATCGTCAGCACCCCGCGTACACCCACCATCGTCAGCACCCCGTGTACCACCATCGTCAGCACCGGTCACCACCATCGTCAGCACCCCGTGTACACCCACCATCGTCAGCACCCCGTGTACACCCACCATCGTCAGCACCCCGTGTACACCCACCATCGTCAGCACCCCGTGTACACACACACATAATACAACACTCTAACAAGCGTCTACAAGATCCTGTATTCAAAGTGTTGCAAGTCCTAGAAAAACTAGACGTAACATTAACACCAAGATACTGGAACACAAGTGAGTCCAACACACAACACAACACTGCTGGTACCCAACACAAATATTAACACACATAAACACTGACAGCCTCCAGGCTATCAACAAATATAATAACTGAATAATAAGTTACTCTAGCAGCTGCAACTCAAACCAGCAACACATGTGAAGCAATCCAGAGTTTTGTCTCACTATCTCTCTCCTTATGTCTCTCACCTACAGAGTTTTGTCTCACTATCTCCCTCCCTCAGTCTCACCTACTTCCTTCATAAAAGATAACTGGTTGACCTCAGACGCCCACACTCACCTCGCCCAGCCTTCCTGTGTGCTGACTGCCTTAACTACCATAACTACCATAACAACCATAACTATGGAACATATGAGTGCACAGTGATTACCTCCTTATTCCTGACACCTCCCTCACCTCTGACACCACATTCACCCCTGACACCACCCTCACCCCTCACACCTCCCTCACCCCTGATACCTCCCTCACCTCTGACACCTCCCTCATCTGACACCTCCCTCACCCCTGACACCTCTCTCACCCCTGACACCTCTCTCAACCCTAACACCTCCCTCACCCCTAACACCTCCCTCACCCCTAACACCTCCCTCACCCCTAACACCTCCCTCACCCCTAACACCTCCCTCACCCCTAACACCTCCCTCACCCCTAACACCTCCCTCACCCCTAACACCTCCCTCACCCCTAACACCTCCCTCACCCATCATCCCTGACACCTTCCTCAGGTGTCAGCACTCAGTGTCAATACACCTATGACTTTATTCACCTGTCCGTGAACACCTGTCATTAGATGCCCATGTCCTTGTTAGGTGTTTCTGTTCTTGTTAGGTGCTCTTTATATTAATCAGGTACCCCTGATATTAATCATGTACCCCTGGAAGTAAACAGGTACCCTGGTAGTAATCAGGTACCCCTGATAGTAATCAGGTACCCCTGGTAATCAGCTACCCTGATAGTAATCAGGTATCCTGGTAGTAATCAGGTACCCTGGTAGTAATTAGTTACCCTGATAGTAATTAGGTACCCAGGTGCTACATCCGGCTGTCAGATTATTAACTAATTATGTTTCTTGGTCATTAAGCTGTCAAACTGACCGACAGTTTGACTGACAGTCACCAGCTGTCATGTTCAATTCCTCAGTGTCCCATCTGCGTCACCCACCAGCTGTTATACCAGCTGTCAGGGCTGTTATAACAGCTGTCAAGGCTGTGATAACAGTTGTCAAAGCTGTCACAGCTGTCAAGGCTGTGATGACAGCTGTCAAGACCGTCTTAAAGCTCCTCGCAGAAGTGTAAGAAGAGCTTTAACCAACCATAACGTAATATCTAAGACGTATTAACCAGCTCTCCCCCGTCTAACACCTCTAGTTACTTTTCCTAACAATTATCCCCCATATTGTTTAACCAAACATACCTGTAATGTACATATACTTGTCTAATATATGTCACATATATCTAGACATATATTAATGTGTGTGGCGATGTCTGTAGATGATCCCAAGTGTGTTATCAATTTCCATCGTCATTTTTGGTCATCAATTCCTGTTTTAAATGTGGTTTGATGGTCATTATCAATGTTACATCGTAACTCAGTGTGATGTATATGATGCTGCATCAACGTTATGGCCATCAGTTCCTCTTAAAAGGTAGATTGATGATCGCTATCAATGTTCCAGTGGTGCAGTGTTTACAATGGTCAGATGGGTCCAGGGACCTTTGTAAATGCTGCCATTTTATGTGTGGTTTATCACCCGTAGGACTGCTGAAGTGTTCCTTCTTTCTTAAATAAGTAGTGGTAGTAGTTGTTAGTAGTGGTAGTAGTAGTTGTTGTTGTTGTTAGTAGCAGTAGCAGTAGTAGTTGTTAGTAATAGTAGTACTGGCTATATGTGACTACCATTAACACTACCTGGCTGCAGCTGGCTATACCTTCTCTTTACCTGACTGTACCTGGATGTACCTGGCTGTACCTGGCTGTTCCTGGCTGCACCTGGATGTACCTGGCTTTACCTGGCTGTACCTGACTGTTCCTGGATGTACTTGGATGAACCTGACCGTTCCTGGCTGCTCCCCTGGCTGTTCCTGGCTGTACCTGACTCTACCTGGATATACCTGGCTATTTCTGGTTGTACCTGGCTGTTTCTGGCTCTACCTGGCTGCTGTACCTGGCTGCTGCATCTGACTGCTGTACCTGGCTGCTGACCTGGCTGTACCTGTGCTTCATTACAGGTGTGAGTGCAGTTTGCATGTGAGGGAGCTGGTGTTAGAGAGATCTCTCTCTATCCTCAGTATCAGGTAATCACACATTTATCGTTTATTTAAACTTAAAACACCATAAATACTTTAATAACAAAAACAATAAATTGGCATTTATGATTTCTAATAAATTGTTTGAAAATTATTAAATAATTTTTTTTAAATAAATAATTTACCATAAAAATTCCCGATAATTAAAAATAATAATTTCTCGTGTTTATAAATAATTTTAATTGAGGTATAACTGATATATTCTTTTGTTGTTTTTAATTTGGTCGAATTAAAATGCTTTTCATTGACGTTTGTATAGTGTTTTAATAGGTCGTCCCTCCCACAGGCCTTCAAGTCGTAGTGGCAGAAGTGGTGAGAGGTCGCCCTTCGAGGGGTCGTGTTGTGGGTCGTCGTACGTGTCGTCTGAGTCGTCCTTGGAGGTGGCTAAGTATAGGGTGAGTCCCTAAGGATGATGGTGTAGAATGGTAGTAGTAGTAGTAGCAGTAGTAGCAGTAGTAGTAGTAGTAGTAGTAGTAGTAGTAGCAGTAGTAGCAGTAGTAGTAGTAGTAGTAGTGAAATAACAATGACCATAGCAGTATTTAATAAACAATATTAAAGCTAATTCTTTTTTTTATTCCATATGCTTATGACGGTGGTGGTGCTGACGGTGGTGGTGCTGACGGTGGTGGTGCTGACGGTGATGGTGGTGACGCTTGTGGTGCTGACGGTGGTGATGCTGACGGTGGCGGTGTAGGTGGTGCTACTAGGGGAGACAGGAGTGGGCAAGTCCTCCCTGGTCAACCAGTTCATGACCTCAGAATACATCAATACTTACGACGCTTCTCTAGGTCAGTCCCTCACTCAGCGGGCCAGGAGCTGTGACTAGACCCCTCCCCTGTCCCTGCAGCCACAAATACCTGAGTACACACACACACACAACGTTGATTGTCTGTCACTCAAACATGTTTATCTGACCCAAAATATGTTACAAAAAGCGTTACATTGTTGTTACATTGTGACAGAGTGCAGTGTGTCTACTACTATCACTACTCTTGCTACTACTACTAGTAGTAGTAGTAGTACAAGAAGTAGGAAGGGTTAATTCACGTCTACTTTGTGTCTACAGATGATGAATTCGGAGAGAAGAGTGTGTCAGTTCTGTTAGACGGAGAGGAAAGTGAAGTCACCTTTATCGACCATCCAGCACATGAGATGTCTGTAAGTATGTCTATCTCTCTGTATGTATGTATGTGTGTATGTATGTGTGTATGTGTGTATGTATGTGTGTATCTCTGTGTGTATGTGCGTGTGTGCTCTTTTCATTTATATGAAGATTTCCGTCGGTTTTTTTTAAATTCTGCATTCATTAACCTCCTTCATTTACCTCATTTAGCAAAGTATTTCCTTCTCTCTCTCTCTCTCTCTCTCTCTCTCTCTCTCTCTCTCTCTCTCTCTCTCCTCTTCTCTTTCTCTTTTCTTTCTTATCCAATTTTCTTTCACTTCCCACTGTTATCAGGCGTAATGGGCAGTTCCTTCGTTCTCTGTTGTCCAGGGGCAATTAACAGGTGTGTAAAAGATGGGAAATTAACAGGTGTGTAAATAGCAATTAACAGGTGTGTGAGGGGTAATTAACATGTGTGTGTGTGAGGGGCAATTAACAGGTGTGTGACGAGCAATTAACAAGCGTGTGCAGGGAAATTAACGCAGGTGTTACAAAGTCACTCACCTGTGTTTCGTTAACACCTGCTCTCACCTTCCTCCTCGTTATCACCGACCAACGAGTTCTCACTTTCATGGTCTCTGATTCCATCACATTCTCTCATTTTTAACACTGTTTCCACCTCTCCATCTAACACTGTCTCAGAACCCCCACTAACACCTACCTCAACACAGGTCGAGAACTGTCTCTCAACATACGACCCTCACGCCTGTGTGGTCGTCTACTCCATCACCGAAAAAAGTTCCTTCAAGAAAGCGGAAGACACCTTAAGTTACCTCTGGAGAGAGAACTACACCAAAGACAAGGCAGTCATCCTCGTGGGCAACAAGGTCGACCTTGCCCGCTCAAGGATCGTGAATAACAATGGTGAATGAATCGGGTTCACTAAAACTTTTGCTTGAGGGGGAGATAAACACATGCAACACCTGCGTACCAAATAAAGATACCCAGGTGTTGCACATGTCTAATTCCTTCTATTGTTGGTCTTATGTACCAGGATTGTAAAGAGATATTAGGGTGGAATATAAGGTAGGAGAGTTTTCTCTTTATCTTCCCTGGTGTAAATATCTCTCTCTCACTGTCTCTCCAGAGGGAAAGTCTCTAGCCAGGAGTCACGAGACCAAGTTTATAGAAACATCAAGTGGGATCCAACACAATGTGGATGAATTGCTGGTGGGAATCGTCAAGCAGGTGAGACACCAGTACTGTTTCTTACTAATATATCTTATTAAGACGCCAGGGAACACTGTAATCTCAAGTCTCTCTTGTTAAGACGTCGAAGAACACCGTACTCCAGTTATCTCGTCTCTCATTGCTGTTGCAAAGATCGTGAAAAACTGAACGTAACTTCCCTAACACCATTTAATTAACATCTTGTTCTTATTTTGCTGTAGTTGGCCATAATAACTATTCAGCAAATCACAGTTACCTAAATCTTTCTCCCCACTTGTCCAGTGTCACTACACACGTTTATGGGGCATCACAAATATTTATTTAACCATATAAATATCCACGTAACTCCGTAATTTTATTTATAATGTCATAAATGTTGTAGGAGGCGCATGTTAAGGCTTTGCTGGTCTGAATATTGTTGTGGGTTTGGTCTTACAGGTACGTCTGCGTCTGGCCGCCCACCGGAAGCGTCTCAAGAAGATGTCCGCCTCGAAGACGTCTTTGAGTCTCCACTCAGCCAAGGAACTTCTCAACAAGATCTGTATCCTCGACAGCAAGTCTAAATCTTGTGAGAATCTCCACGTCTTGTAGAAGGATCCTGAAGGAGGTTCACAGTCTTGGACATTCACAAGTGTTCCACAGGAGCCTTCACGTCTTGTAGGAGGGCTCTGAAGCACACTAAGAAGTGCTCCTCCTGCTGCTTTCAGCTTCCTAAAAGTCGGAAGGATCTTCCACGTTTAGTAGGAAACACCGAACACGGAGATACATTGGCAAAACACTTAGAAAAAGACTTTAAAGGCCTCACCTAGCCCTCACCTAGGTCTCATCTAGGCTTCACCTAGGTCTCACCTAGGTCTCATCTAGGCTTCACCTAGGTCTCACCTAGGTCTCATCTAGGCTTCACCTAGGTCTCATCTAGGCTTCACCTAGGTCTCACCTAGGTCTCATCTAGGCCTCATCTAGGTCTCATCTAGGTCTCATCTAGGCCTCACCTAGGCCTCACCTAGGCCGTCGTCGGACCTTGAAGAACTCACTAATACGTTCCAGCTCCACTGAACTTCAAGAGAAAATTTAGTGTGAGAACTTCTGAGGTGGTTGTGTGAGAGGACTAAGGTCATCCATCACGTGGCTGTGTGAGAGGACTAAGGTCATCCATCACGTGGCTGTGTGAGAGGACTAAGTTCATCCATCACATGGTTGTGTGAGAGGACTAAGTTCATCCATCACGTGGCTGTGTGAGAGGACTAAGTTCATCCATCACGTGGTTGTGTGAGAGGACTAAGTTCATCCATCACGTGGCTGTGTGAGAGGACTAAGTTCATCCATCACGTGGTTGTGTGAGAGGACTAAGTTCATCCATCACGTGGTTGTGTGAGAGGACTAAGTTCATCCATCACGTGGTTGTGTGAGAGGACTAAGTTCATCCATCACGTGGCTGTGTGAGAGGACTAAGGTCATCCATCACGTGGCTGTGTGAGAGGACTAATGTCATCCATCCCGTGGTTATGTGAGAGGACTAAGGTCATCCATCACAAGCCACGGTGTTCATTCAACTGTCCATCACGTGTAAATTTGTTAGTTAACTTAGTTAAATGTAAGACTGTGACTCTGTGATGTGTCTACGAGGAGTGTGGGTGACCACCGTCAGGATGGATGACGTGTGGGTGACCACCGTCAGGATGGATGACGTGTGGGTGACCACCGTCAGGATGGATGACGTGTGGTCATCTCACCGTCAGGATGGATGACGTGTGGGTAACCACCGTCAGGATGGATGACGTGTGGGTGACCACCGTCAGGATGGATGACGTGTGGGTGACCACCGTCAGGATGGATGACGTGTGGGTGACCACCGTCAGGATGGATGACGTGTGGTCATCCACTCTGGATGGTTATATAACCAACTAACCTCTATAGGAAATGTATTGCTTTTATCTATGTCCTTCGAAGACATACTTAACAATGAGAGAACTGGAGTAGCACCTTGGAGGAGGAGAGAACTGGAGTAGCACCTTGGAGGAGGAGAGAACTGGAGTAGCACCTTGGAGGAGGAGAGAACTGGATTAGCACCTTGGAGGAGGAGAGAACTGGAGTAGCACCTTGGAGGAGGAGAGAACTGGAGTAGCACCTTGGAGGAGGAGAGAACTGGAGTAGCACCTTGGAGGAGGAGAGAACTGGAGTAGCACCTTGGAGGAGGAGAGAACTGGAGTAGCACCTTGGAGGAGGAGAGAACTGGAGTAGCACCTTAGAGGAGGAGAGAACAATTCACAACTAACCCACAATACCGTGGCTACAACAATTCACAACTAACCCACAATACCCTGGCAGCAACAATTCACAACTAACCCACAGTACCCTGGCAACAACAATTCACAACTAACCCACAATACCCTGGTAACAACAATTCACAACTAACCCACAATACCCTGGCAGCAACAATTCACAACTAATCCACAATACCCTGGCAGCAACAATTCACAACTAACCCACAATACCTTGGCAGCAACAACTCACAACTAACCCACAGTACCCTGGCAGCAACAATTCACAACTAACCCACAATACCCTGGCAGCAACAATTCACAACTAACCCACAGTACCCTGGCAACAACAACTCACTAGTAAGCCAGCCTAAGCCAGCCTTCGGAGAGGGTAAACATTAGACGACATTTCGATCCCTGCTGAGCCATTATCAAATCACAACTAAACCAGGACAGGTCGAAACGTCACGCACAGTTTTCTCTGTACATTAAGTGCAGGGCCAAACTCAAAACACTGTTTCTGCTTTCTGAAAGTAACGCATATAAAGGAACAAACAAAATAATATTTGTAATATAGTATCAAATATATCTTTAGGGAAATATTATATAGCATATATTATATATATATTCCCTTACAAGACGATAGTGGTGAAACCTGAGATGCTTTGTACGGTGTGAGTATATATGTCTGTATAGCTTGTATGGTATATATGTCTGTGGTCTTTGTGTGTCTGTTGCCTAAGACAGAGACTATCTTGTATATCCCTGCTGTGTATACCTGGTTATACCTTCGTGGGGTATACCAGTAGTCCTTTAAACGTATGTCTGACAGAGGTATACTCTGTTATACTCTAAGAGTATTACCGTTCTTCTCAAGTTAGTATACTTTCTCATACACCTCTCATACACCTCTCATACACCTCTCATACACCTCTCATACACCTCTCATACACCTCTCATACACCTCTCATACACCTCTCATACACCTACCATACACCTACCATACACCTCTCATTCACCTCTCATACACCTCTCATACACCTACCATACACCTCTCATGCACCTCTCATACACCTATCATACACCTCTCATACACCTACCATACACCTACCATACACCTGCCATACACCTACCATACACCTCTCATACACCTCTCATACACCTCTCATACACCTACCATACACCTCTCATACACCTACCATGCACCTCTCATACACCTACCATACACCTACCATACACCTACCATACACCTACCATACACCTATCATACACCTACCATACACCTACCATACACCTCTCATACACCTACCATGCACCTCTCATACACCTACCATACACCTACCATACACCTCTCATACACCTACCATACACCTCTCATACACCTACCATGCACCTCTCATACACCTACCATACACCTACCATACACCTACCATACACCTACCATACACCTACCATACACCTACCATACACCTACCATACACCTACCATACACCTACCAAACACCTACCATACACCTCTCATGCACCTCTCATGCACCTCTCATACACCTAACATACACCTCTCATACACCTACCATACACCTCTCATACATCTCTCATACACCTCTCATACACCTACCATACACCTACCATACACACCATACCTACCATACACCTACCATACACCTACCATACACCTACCATACACCTACCATACACCTACCATACACCTAATACACACCTACCATACACCTAATACACACCTACCATACACCTCTCATACACATCTCATACACCTACCATACACCTACCATACACCTACAATACACCTCTCATACACCACTCATACACCTCTCATACACCTACCATACACCTCTCATGCACCTCTCATACACCTCTCATACACCTACTATACACCTACCATACACCTCTCATACACCTACCATACACCTACCATACACCTACCATACACCTACCATACACCTCTCATACACCTCTCATACACCTCTCCTACACCTCTCATACACCTCTCATACACCTACCATACACCTACCATACACCTCTCATACACCTCTCATACACCTACCATACACCTCTCATACACCTCTCATACACCTCTCATACACCTTCCATACACCTACCACACACCTCTCATACACCTACCATACACCTCTCATACACCTCTCATACACCTCTCATACACCTACCATACACCTCTCATACACCTCTCATACACCTACCATACACCTACCATACACCTCTCATACACCTCTCATACACCTCTCATACACCTCTCATACACCTCTCATGCACCTCTCATACACCTCTCATACACCTACCATACACCTCTCATACACCTCTCATACACCTACCATACACCTCTCATACACCTCTCATACACCTCTCATACACCTTCCATACACCTACCATACACCTCTCATACACCTCTCATACACCTCTCATACACCTCTCATACACCTACCATACACCTCTCATGCACCTCTCATACACCTCTCATACACCTCTCATACACCTACCATACACCTACCATACACCTCTCATACACCTCTCATACACCTCTCATACACCTCTCATGCACCTCTCATACACCTCTCATACACCTCTCATGCACCTCTCATACACCTCTCATACACCTACCATACACCTACCATACACCTACCATACACCTCTCATACACCTCTCATACACCTCTCATACACCTCTCATGCACCTCTCATACACCTACCATACACCTACCATACACCTACCATACACCTACCATACACCTCTCATACACCTCTCATACACCTACCATACACCTCTCATGCACCTCTCATGCACCTCTCATACACCTCTCATACACCTCTCATACACCTCTCATACACCTACCATACACCTCTCATACACCTCTCATACACCTCTCATGCACCTCTCATACACCTACCATACACCTACCATACACCTACCATACACCTCTCATACACCTTCCATGCCAGAGACAATCTTCCTCACAAATATAAATCTTACCCAACGTTCAGTCTTCCTCTCGTTGCACAAATATTGCTCTTAACACCATATCTTCTCGTTATCAATACTGATCAAGATTCCAAAGATTCCAAACCCAATTTTCTACTTCGAACAACTGACTACGTGGGTTTGAAGTCGCCCAAGTAAGGCATTCTCGAGATAGCAGACACGTAACTTTCTCTCCCTTCTATACACAGTTCACAATGTTTTATATCCAGCTGACGTAATATACTGATCTTTTATAGCTTGAAAATCAATAAATATATCTTTCAAGGTCTTCTATACCAGAGTTTTATTAACCTTTAATATCGAGGATACTTACATTTTAAACCAAGACATCCAGTGGATTCGACCTCATGTTAGACAAGGTGGCACAAACACACACACACACCACTTCTTATTGATAATGCTAACACATACCTACTGCAAAATTTACTAGTAATAATAATAACAATAATAATAATAATAATAAAAATAATAATAATAATAATAATAATAATAATAATAATAATAATAATAATGATAATAATAATAATAATAATAATAATAATAATAATAATAATAATAATAATAATAATAATAATAATAATAATAATAACAATAATAATAATAATAATAATAATAATAATCATTACTTATGCGGGTGTTTAAAGTGTTTCAGTCACAAATTCTTGTGTTAGTCTGTTGTTGTAGTGTTGCAAGTGTTGCAGCATCATAACGATGGAATAAATTGGAACACATTGCCCTGCACTACGTAGGTGTGTTGCAATGATTGTTTCTCCAGGCTGAGTGAGGGGAATATTGCTGAGTGAGGGGAATATTGCTGAGTGAGGGGAATATTGCTGAGTGAGGGGAATATTGCTGAGTGAGGGGAATATTGCTGAGTGAGGGGAATATTGCTGAGTGAGGGGAATATTGCTGAGTGAGGGGAATATTGCTGAGTGAGGGGAATATTGCTGAGTGAGGGAATATTGCTGTGTAGGGGAATATTGCTGAGTGAGGGAATATTGCTGAGTGAGGAATATTGCTGTGAGAATATTGTGAGGGGAATATTGCTGAGTGAGGGGAATATTGCTCTGTGAGGGGAATATTGCTGAGGGAGGGGAATATTGCTGAGTGAAGGGAATATTGCTCTGTGAGGGGAATATTGCTGAGTGAGAGGAATATTGCTCTGTGAGGGGGAATATTGCTCTGTGAGGGAGTATGCTGAGTGAGAGGAATCACTGTCTACTCTGTAGGGAATATTGCCGGAGGAGAGAGCACGGTGGAGAGGGGAGAAGGGATACAGCATGTCTCCCATCTGATAATTCCAGAGAGAAGAAAGACCGGCATGTGGTAAGAGGTGAGATCAGGTTGAGGAATGTTCCCACATCTGCATTAACAAAGTTAACACACCTGCACTGTGGAAAGTCCTCTACTCTCTCTACAGTACCTCCTCTCTACCATGAACTCTCTCTCTCTCTCTCTCTCTCTCTCTCTCTCTCTCTCTCTCTCTCTCTCTCTCTCTCTCTCTCTCTCTCTCTCTCTCTCTCTCTCTCTCAGGTAATTCACCAGTTTAGCTAATTTGAGCAGCTCATTATCATATAAAGGGGAGATTGTCCCCTTAAGGTAATGGATGGATGGTGTAAGGGGAGAGCAAAGGGTGAAGGGTCGAGGGGATGTGTTTATACACCCGGTGGTGTATATCTGAGTGTATAAACACCAAGTGGTGTATATCTGAGTGTATATGCACCGAGTGGTGTACACACACACACACACACACACATAAATATATATATATATATATATATATATATATATATATATATATAATCTTACATAAAACATTGAGATATTGATTATTTTGGTGGTAATAAAACACAAGATTTTAATAGACTTTATTGATGTTGGAGCCACAGGTATAATAAAGGACAATTGTTTATTATATATATATATATATATATATATATATATATATATATATATATATTTTATATATATATATATATATAAACTTAGTAGGCAGTGATGGTGCTGGAAGTATCTCTAGATACTTTTATTTCTTGAAGAAAGTAATTTATATATAGATACGAGACTGGATTTTGACTCAAATGGCAGAGTGCAGGACACTGGTCACATATACACTGAGAAGTGCATATCTTGCAGTGTATATACAATGTTGACTGTATTGCTCTTCGTGTGTATACATTGACAGTTGTATCAGTATTTTAGGTATTAAAGTTTTCTTGACAGGTGGTGACCAGGTGACATGCAGTCTTAATGACCCTCGTGTAGTAGATAGACTTGAAACCCCATTAACCAACCAACCAGCCTTAATGACCCTCGTGTAGTAGATAGACTTTAAACCTCATTAACCAACCAACCTCGGCGACTGCGTCTACATCACCACAAGGGTCTTACAACTTATCCAGCAGCATAACATTTTGATCCTTAATGATGTCCCCAGGCTTGAGCCTATGTGATTCCACATGTAGGCATTGAAATTTTAGAAAAGTGGATGAATAGGCCTACAATGCAACACGCAGGGAAATATAACACACAGGGAGTAGGCCTAAGAGACGTCTCTTCGAAACCCGCTCGTTGATCTCATTGTTTATTAAGGAATACTTATATTATATATATATATATATATATATATATATATATATATATATATATATATAAATAAAGTGAGAGTTATTAGGGTAAATAAAGGTAAGAGAGGCAGGTAATGAACGGAGGAGAGATGCTAAATTAAGGGTGAAAATCTTTGAAATGAGCACACATACAGGAGCCTTAAGAAATTAATCATTGTGGAAGTGGACCAAAAACTTTTGCCAAAAAATTGAGGGATAAAGAGAAAGGTTGAGGAAATTTAAGGAAGGAAAGAAGGGAGGAAAGAAGGAAGGAAAGATGGAAGGAAGGGAGGAAGGAAGGAAGGAAGGAAGGAAGGCAAGAAGGAAGGAAGGCAAGAAGGAAGGAAGGCAAGAAGGAAGGAAGGAAGGAAGGAAGGAAGGCAAGAAGGAAGGAAGGAAGGAAGGCAAGAAGGAAGGAAGGAAGGATGGAAGGAAGGCAAGAAGGAAGGAAGGAAGGAAGGAAGGAAAGAAGGAAGGAAGGAAGGCAAGAAGGAAGGAAGGAAGGATGGAAGGAAGGCAAGAAGGAAGGAAGGAAGGCAAGAAGGAAGGAAGGAAGGAAGGAAGGAAGGCAAGAAGGAAGGAAGGAAGGCAAGAAGGAAGGAAGGAAGGAAGGAAGGCAAGAAGGAAGGAAGGAAGGAAGGAAGGCAAGAAGGAAGGAAGGAAGGCAGTCGTCGTCTTGAAGACACTTGCTGGTCTTATCTGAAAATTTAAGACAGAAATTTGTAAACTAAAATGCAAAATAAAGTTTTTAGTTCACTCAGAATAAATAAACATCTATCACAATATTTTAATAACAACAATAATAATAATTATTATTATTATTTTATTATTATTATTATTATTATTATTATTATTATTATTATTATTATTATTATCAATATTATTATTTTAATATTATTATTGTTATTATTATTATTATTATTATTATTATTATTATTATTATTATTATTATTATTATTATTATTATTATTATTAATGAAGAATGGAAAGTGTTGAGAAGAGCCGGTTAAGACGACCAATATCAGCAGTGTTCTTGAGGCCTCAACACACCTGATGTCTCGATGTGTTGAAGACTCTATGAAGAAGTAGCGGTGTCCTCGCGAGACCCTGGTCTCGCTGGGATCTCGTGTGAAGGAGACCAGATGTCCTCGTATATGTGGCCTCGCCGGTAGAAGTCTCGTCTGAACTTCCAACCAGGACGATGTGTTCTCTCCAGAGAGTGTAGGCTGCGATATATATATATATATATATATATATATATATATATATATATATATATATATATATATATATATATATATATATATATATATATATATATATATATGTTGGATTTAGTTATTGGAAAAGCATATTATAGGAATTATTGAGAGGAAAGCAGCTTTAGGATGAGGACAGAGCTGCAAGAGACTGGTGGAGTCCCTCGGCTCTGCTGGGGGGGAAGAGTTTATATACAGGTTTGTATACATGTAAATATTTACAGTGTGGAGGTACGAGGAGAGAAACAACACTCACGATGGTGTTAGTGGACCGGTGCCCCAGTCAGCGTACCGTTCTGGCGACCGTCGGGGAGGCTGACCGGTGCCCCAGTCAGCGTACCGTTCTGGCGACCGTCGGGGAGGCTGACCGGTGCCCCAGTCAGCGTACCGTTCTGGCGACCGTCGGGGTGGCTGCTTCCTTGCTGCCTGATGCTTTCTTCCTTCATCTTCCACCTGCATCTTTGTCTGTTCCTCATCGTTTATCTGCATCTTCGTCTTCACCTGATCTACAAAATGCATCTCCGTCTGCCTCTGATCACCAGTATGAGTCTGTCTCTGCCTCTGATCACCAGTATGAGTCTGTCTCTGCCTCTGATCACCAGTATGAGTCTGTCTCTGCCTCTGATCACCAGTATGAGTCTGTCTCTGCCTCTGATCACCAGTATGAGTCTGTCTCTGCCTCTGATCACCAGTATGAGTCTGTCTCTGCCTCTGATCACCAGTATGAGTCTGTCTCTGCCTCTGATCACCAGTATGAGTCTGTCTCTGCCTCTGATCACCAGTATGAGTCTGTCTCTGCCTCTGATCACCTGCATGCATATTCGCTTGCACGCGTTCCTCTATGTCGGATGATAAATGTGCTTCTTCGATTATGTCTCCAGGAATGTTTGTTTGTCGAGGTGCATTTGGGTTCCTCCTCTGAGTGATGTTCTTGCCAGGAGATGCTTCTGGTAAAGGTCTTGCAGTTACTTGGTGTGACTGTTGTTGAGAAGACGAACGCTTCCAGCTGGGAAAATCTTTCTGCTGTAACGATTCTCTCTGGTCGTAATGGTGGCCAGGAGACAGGTTGGTCAGCTGAGCTTGGTTAAGTTTCTTTAGTTTGTGTTTTGAGTAGTTACGAGCGTCTCTCTGGCCGTGTTCAGGCAGGCGTCGCCTTCGGAAAGAATAATTGCGTGGCTTGTTGTGTTTGTCTGAAGGCAGTGTGTTGACACTGTGTGTGTCAGAGTGTGAGGGTGCTAGAGTGAGTGTGTTGGTGCTGTGTGTGTGAGAGTGTGAGGGTGCTGGAGTGAGTGTGTTGACACTGTGTGTGTGAGAGTGTGAGGGTGCTAGAGTGAGTGTGTTGGTGCTGTGTGTGTGAGAGTGTGAGGGTGCTGGAGTGAGTGTGTTGACACTGTGTGTGTGAGAGTGTGAGGGTGCTGGAGTGAGTGTGTTGGTGCTGTGTGTGTGAGAGTGTGAGGGTGCTGGAGTGAGTATGTTGACACTGTGTGTGTGAGAGTGTAAGGGTGCTGGAGTGAGTGTGTTGGTGCTGTGTGTGTGAGAGTGTGAGGGTGCTGGAGTGAGTGTGTTGGTGCTGTGTGTGTGAGAGTGTGAGGGTGCTGGAGTGAGCGTGTTGGTGCTGTGTGTGTGAGGGCGTTGGGCCGCTGCAAGGGCCTCTTCTTGTGGTTGACTCACAGGTGTTGTTATGGTTGGCAAGGTTCCATCCTCACCCATTTCAATTTCCCCTGAAATCAACGAAAAGGAAACAGAACAATAATTGCAAGTGTGGAGAGGGAGAAAGAGGTAAAAAGGGAACAGGGAGAGGGAGGGAGGGAGAAGAGGGAAGAAGATACCAGGGAGATAATGAAGGGGAAATGAAATAGAAGGAGGAGAGAGTAGAAGGATAGATTGAGGAGGAGGACAGTGGACAATGCAAGAGAAGAGAGAAGAAGCAATGGGTACAAGGTTAGCAGAGAAGAAGGAATAAGGGGAGAGAAGATAAGAGGGTGGAAGAGGGAAGGAAGAAGGGTGAAAATGCAGACAAACTGAATCACAGATACACAACAAAGCGCCATTAACAGTTTTAGATACGACCAATTTAAGAGACGAGAGAGGGAGGTAGAGATAACCTGAGAAGAAAAGGCGAACTTTAAAACAAGAACAATAAAACAATATATTACATTATAAAAATTATTAAATGAGAAGGATAATTATTTATAAACGTATATAACAACACTAAGAACCAGAAATGATCTCAACAAACCCAGAATTCAAAAAGGACACTGAAAAAGACTTTCCGGTCCCTTCTGAACCATTATCAAGTAGCAATAAGGCCTTTTAATCCTCGTAAGGAAATATATTTTTTTCAGTCAGCAAACCAGAGGAAGACAATACGATTTTAAATATGAAAATGAGAAAAAACGATATTTGTCTTCAGCGTCATAGATGACCACAGCCTTTGTCTTCATGAGATGGTCCCAGTCACAGGTCCCAGCCACAGGTCTCAGCCACAAGTCCCAGCCACAGGTCCCAGCCACAGGTCCCAGCCACAGGTCCCAGACACAGGTCCCAGACACAGGTCACAGGTCTCAGCCACAGGTCCCAGCCACAGGTCCCAGCCACAGGTCCCAGCCACAGGTCCGTCACAGGTCCCAGACACAGGTCCCAGTCACAGGTCCCAGTCACAGGTCCCAGACACAGGTCCTAGTCACAGGTCCCAGCCACAGGTCCCAGTCACAGGTCCCAGCCACAGTTCCCAGTCACAGGTCCCAGCCACAGGTCCCAGTCACAGGTCCCAGCCACAGGTCCCAGTCACAGGTCCCAGCCACAGGTCCCAGTCACAGGTCCCAGCCACAGGTCCCAGCCACAAGTCCCAGTCACAGGTCCCAGCCACAGGTCCCAGCCACAGGTCCGTCACAGGTCCCAGACACAGGTCCCAGCCACAGGTCCCAGTTACAGGTCCCAGTCACAGGTCCCAGTCACAGGTCCCAGACACAGGTCCCAGACACAGGTCCCAGACACAGGTCCCAGTCACAGGTCCCAGCCACAGGTCCCAGCCACAAGTCCCAGTCACAGGTCCCAGCCACAGGTCCCAGCCACAGGTCCGTCACAGGTCCCAGACACAGGTCCCAGCCACAGGTCCCAGTTACAGGTCCCAGTCACAGGTCCCAGTCACAGGTCCCAGACACAGGTCCCAGACACAGGTCCCAGACACAGGTCCCAGTCACAGGTCCCAGCCACAGGTCCCAGTCACAGGTCCCAGCCACAGGTCCCAGTCACAGGTCCCAGCCACAGGTCCCAGTCACAGGTCCCAGCCACAGGTCCCAGTCACAGGTCCCAGCCACAGGTCCCAGTCACAGGTCCCAGCCACAGGTCCCAGCCACAAGTCCCAGTCACAGGTCCCAGCCACAGGTCCGTCACAGGTCCCAGACACAGGTCCCAGCCACAGGTCCCAGTCACAGGTCCCAGTCACAGGTCCCAGACACAGGTCCCAGACACAGGTCCCAGACACAGGTCCCAGTCACAGGTCCCAGCCACAGGTCCCAGTCACAGGTCCCAGCCACAGGTCCCAGTCACAGGTCCCAGCCACAGGTCCCAGTCACAGGTCCCAGCCACAGGTCCCAGTCACAGGTCCCAGCCACAGGTCCCAGTCACAGGTCCCAGCCACAGGTCCCAGCCACAAGTCCCAGTCACAGGTCCCAGCCACAGGTCCCAGCCACAGGTCCGTCACAGGTCCCAGACACAGGTCCCAGCCACAGGTCCCAGACACAGGTCCCAGCCACAGGTCCCAGACACAGGTCCCAGACACAGGTCCCATACACAGGTCCCAGCCACAGGTCCCAGTCACAGGTCCAGTCACAGGTCCCAGTCACAGGTCCCAGACACAGGTCCCAGACACAGGTCCCAGACACAGGTCCCAGTCACAGGTCCCAGCCACAGGTCCCAGTCACAGGTCCCAGCCACGGATCCCAGACACAGGTCCCAGCCACGGATCCCAGACACAGGTCCCAGCCACAGGTCCCAGCCACAGGTCCCAGCCACAGGTCTCAGCCACACAGATGCCTTGGTGACTAAGACACATGTGCGACACCTGGGAATCTTTACTTTTAGAGACGTTTCGCCCACCAGGACCTTTATTAATCTACTTCAGAGATATGAGAGAGGAAGCCAATGAGTGGGCAGACATGGAGCCTTGTGCAGTAGTAGCAGAGTGTGTCACATGTGGGCGAGGCCCACTAGTGGAACCACACGTAGTGGTGAAGGTTATTCTTATAGGATGCTCCAGTATAGGCCAACAGGCCTACAGTACTCCTCCACTCCTACCCACTAAATGGCTCTACTGTAAAGGCTCCTATATCATATTAGGCTGATGACTTCCCTGATGGGGAAGGATACTGGATCCAAGAAACTAGACCTATCCTACCATTCCATGGATCAAACCTTGTTACATTCCATTCTTTAGGATCTATGTGACCCATAAGGGTTTAGCGTTTCCCCCTGATTATAATAATATCAGCATGAGACTTACATGGGTAGGACTTGGGTGACGCTGGACTGGTGGTGTAATGGGGAGAGAGCCTCGTGGGTTTGTCTGCCTTCTGACCCTGGGTGATGCTGGGAATGGTGACCCTCGTAGAAGTGAGTGCTGTTTCTGTACTGGGTGAAGCCATGGTGATAAGTGTGGCTTCGGTAGCTGGTGTGGCACTAACAGTGGGTGTGACACTGACAGTGGGCGTGGTTCTGGCGCTGGTCGTAGTGCTGGTACTGGGCGGGGTACTGATTCTCATAGTGGTCTTGGCTCTGGTACTGGGTATTTTAATGGTTGTGACAGTGGTTGTGATACAGGTAGAGGTCCTGGGTGTAGTAGTGGTGGTGGGTGGTGAGTGGGCAGTGGTGGTGGGTGGTGAGTGGGCAGTGGTGGTGGGTGGTGAGTGGGCAGTGGTGGTGGGTGGTGAGTGGGCAGTGGTGGTGGGTGGTGAGTGGGCAGTGGTGGTGGGTGGTGAGTAGGCAGTGGTGGTGGGGGAGGGCAGTGGTGGTGGGTGGTGGGGAGTGGTGTGGTGGGCAGTGGTGGTGGGTGGTGAGTGGGCAGTGGTGGTGGGTGGTGAGTGGGCAGTGGTGGTGGGTGGTGAGTGGGTGGTGACGGACGACAATTGAGTGAAAAACACTGGTAGAATCCCCTCAGAAGTTTTATCTCTGTGTGTTCTGCAAAAATAAAAATAAAAGAGTATTGCCAGTGTTGACATCTCTGATGACATCTCTGATGACATCTCTGATGACATCTCTGATGACATCTCTGATGACATCTCTGCATCTCTGACATCTCTGATCATCTCTGATGACATCTCTGATGACATCTCTGATGACATCTCTGATGACATCTCTGATGACATCTCTGATGACATCTCTGATGACATCTCTGATGACATCTCTGATGACATCTCTGATGACATCTCTGATGACATCTCTGATGACATCTCTGATGACATCTCTGGATCAAAAAATATAATACAAAATTATCTTCCAAGAAACAGTTATCTCTGACCTTAAAAATAACGAGTTACCTTTTGTTGAGACTTGAACGAGGTCGCCCTTTAGAGGAGCCGCGTTTTCTTCCATATCTTCGCTTCTTATTTCTTCTCCATTGATCGTTAATCCTTCCGCCATCTCTCCTTTCCTCCTCCCTTCTTGGGATGCTAGTGTTCATCTCCCTCTCCTGAGATCCACCTTGGCCAGGAAGCTGTCTGTCTTCTCTCCATCTTCCTCTCTTTCTTTTTGACGTCTTTTTCTTCCTACTCAAAATCCGGTTTTCTTTCCTTTTATTTTTCCTCTTATGTTTCCGATGTGCTTTTCGCCTTCTGTTCTTCATATCTTTATCTAACTTCTCTTTTTCTGACTCAAGAGTTTCAACAACATCATTTATGCCTTTCCAAGCTCTTACTTTGCCCTGTTGACTCTTGAGGACGCTGTTGCTCTGTGTTTCCTTATTATTTAGATGATCAGGGACGCCAGGATCACGCCGTCCACTGCGTCCACATCTCTCTCTTTCTGCGCCTCCTACACAGGTCCTCCTGTGACCTGAGGGCGTCGGTGATGCCTCCCGCTCCTCGTATATTCCTTGCGATTTATAAACTCTTGTAAGATCCTTGGATGAGTAGCTGCCCTTATCAGCCTCCTCCAGGTGGGAGCCTCTGCCATCTTTTTCCAATGCCCCCGAAGACGTGTTATAAGAATCTTGCAGAGGAAGGGCTGTTGTTTTATCTTCAGTCATTTTCTGTGCTTCTGCTGATAGTCTGTCTGCTGTTAGGGATGCTGGTATCAACCTGTCTGCTGTTAGCAAATTGTGTATATCCTTGTATCCTGTAAGAGACGTCAAGAGAGTCATATTCTGCTGTATTACGGAACCAGATCTCTCACTTTGATTTCTGAAAGAATGCTTGGTGAGCGACCCGCCTTTGTGGCGAGTCTTCCTTGAGGGAAGATTGGCAGCAGTTTTGTGTACAGTGGGCGAGGCTGTGGTCACCATCCTCTCTCTGCTTCTTGATACTTGCTTCTTGGTTGCTCTGACACTGTTAAGTGATTGTAAACTTTTATTGTCTTGCCTCCATGTTGTGGCATTTTTTTCCTTACCTTGTGGCTTAGTAGTCTCATTGTTCTTGGAAGACCGAAAAGACGGTGATTTCTTCTTGGATCTGCGAGGTTTCGCCCTTTCGTGGATTTCATCGTGTTCCATAAGCGTGGTTTCCCTCGATGGCGGCTGTGAGTACCGTGTGGTGTTCGGCTTGCCGGGCTTAATTCTTTTCCCCTTAATTGGCTTGAGTATTTTTTTCTTCGTAGTCTCATTCTCCTCTGGGTGAGTTGTGAGCCAGTTCTTGGTGTCTGGAGGTGTTGTGAGCCAGTTCTTGGTGTCTGGAGGTGTTGTGGTGACACGGGTTCTGTTAGAGAACTTTCTGTAGGGGTGGTGAGGAGGTCTGAAGGATCGAGGACCCAGAGATGTGGTGATATTAGTGGATGAGGTGGAGGTTGTAGTCTCCACCTCCACCAGTAGCTCTGTACTGGTGGAGTTCGACGTCTCCTCCTCCTTCTCCTCGGCTATAAGAAATAATATCATTAAAACATTTCTTGCATCTACAAACAGGATTTTTTTTTCCATATTTTTTGCATAAATTATTATAGTTGCCATCACTTTTCCTATGCAAATGAGTTCCATAATATTAAAAATACAAGCAATTTAAGACAAAAAAATAATACTGTAACAATTAATAAACAAGAAATTAAAATTGATCATTTAGACTTGGTAATAACGACCAGATGAAGATTATCACTACTGTATTTACATACTGTTCTTGACCTCTGTGAGTCGTCCAGGACAAAGAACAAATGAAGGCTCGATCCACCATCCACTAAAACCCCAGACGGATAATCTTGGGTTGAGGTGGAGAAGACTTACCACACAGACCACAAGACTTTCTGCAGTAGTTATTCATGTAGTCCGGGTTGTTCTCACACTCTCCCAGCGACGTCCACTCTGCACAGCCGTAATTGGCGTCCCAGCACTTGTCTGGACACCCACGTCCAAGGTTGACGCATACAAATAATACATGAGTTACCTTTGTATTGCTTCAGATTTGTGTTTTATAGTGAGTTCTGAGTATATTTTATTATTATTATTATTATTATTATTATTATTATTATTATTATTATTATTATTATTATTATTATTATTATTATTATTATTATTATTATTATTATTAATTATCACAGTATTCACCACCAACACCACCTTTCAACGCCACAGTCACCACTACAATCATCATCTTCACCCACCAGCACTACAGTAATCACTATCATCTCACCACCATCACCACCACCACCATTCATCACCACCACCATTCATCACCACCACCATTCAGCACCACCATGATCAACAGCACTACAAGCAGCACCACCATTCAGCACCCAAGTCACCACAATCACCACCAGCACCACCACAAAGCACCAACACCACCTCCAGCACCACAATTAAGCACCCAAGTCACCAGCACCACAACCACCACCAGCACTACCAGCACCTACCAGTACCTACCACAGTAGCCACAAGACTGACGACAGTGAACGTTCATCCAGACACGGTTCTCGTGGCACTGGTGATGTTTGGCCCAGAACTGACAGTCTGAGTGCCCGTCTTCACAGTCTGTTGAGTAATCTGTTAAGAAATAACACATTAACCTCACAAGTCATGAAAAAAAAATATAATCCAAAAAAATGCTATTTGTTATTGCCTGTTCTCAATAACAAAAAAAATGTATATATATAATCGATATTGTGTCAAAGAACGTATTGTTGCATAGCAAAACCTGGGATTGAACCCGGGTCCGCTGCTTGTGAGACGAGCCCAGCTACGTGAAACATCTAATGCATAACAGAAGTTTGTTAGACAGGTGTCAACAGTTGTTAAACAGGTGTCAACATGTGTTAGACAGGTGTCAACAGTTGTTAAACAGGTGTCAACAGGTGTCAACATGTGTTAGACAGGTGTCAACATGTGTTAGACAGGTGCCAACACATGTGTTATACAGGTGTCAACAATTGTTAGACAGGTGCCAACACATGTGTTATACAGGTGTCAACAATTGTTAGACAAGTGTCAACACATGTTAGACAGGTGTCAACATGGAGGTGAAGGTTGGTAGACTCACCACACCTGAGACAGGACTCTCGGCAGTGCTCCAGCATCCACAGTGGGTTCTTGACACACTCATCGTTGACAGCCCAATACTCACACTCAGCATCCTCATCCACGCACTCATCTGCACAACCAACACCATCCTCACCATCAGTATTCATCATAGAATAATTATTATTATTAAAATCATAAGGGAAATGTTAAACCCTGGGAAATTACTTCTTAAAACTTAATGCGTAAATCGTAAATAAAATCAATATAGTTTAAACTTGTTAATTCGAATATTTACCCAAAAAACTATGTTAAACAATGTAAAATATTTAGGTAAAGAGTTATTATTAGTTGTAGGTTAAGCGCTAAACGCGTGTGGGTCACTGAGAACAAGGTAGAGTTGATAAATACTCTGGAGATTGTTAAGTCATTTATTATGTGATAAATTATAAGTCTGTGTTGGTTTATCAGCGCTGGGACCGTTGTAGGCTCGATCCTCCGGTCGCCAGTCACCAGAGAAACTCGTTACCTAATTATCCGTAAGGCTGAAGAGATTAGTGAGGACAGGTCGAGCCCGACACAGGTCGGGCCCGACACAGGTCGAGCCCGACACAGGTCGAGCCAGACACAGGTCGGGCCCGACACAGGTCGGTCTTTGAGTCATGGCAGACGAGTCCTTAATCTCAGAAGCCAGTGTTCTTACCACTGGTCCACTCCGGCCTCACAAGAGTCATCTAACTAGGTACAGTCATTAGCACACTTGCCTGTGAGTTCTAGAACTCACTTGGCATGGGATCGAATCCCAACCCGTTCGTGAAGTGTTTGCAATAGTGTTATTTAACGATTTGGTGAGTCACTGTACAGCACGACGTGGTTCTTCTGAGAATGAACCAGTGTCTGGACAGAACCTTGAAGCTAGTACTTGTCTCAGTCTTCATATATAAAACTTTAGTTCAACATTAACCAGAGTGTTGCATAAGAGGTCGTACCTGATAGTGACGAGGAGATACATACACAGGTCGTACCTGAGAGTGACGAGGAGATACATACACAGGTCGTACCTGAGAGTGACGAGGAGATACATACACAGGTCGTACCTGAGAGTGACGAGGAGATACATACACAGGTCGTACCTGAGAGTGACGAGGAGATACATACACAGGTCGTACCTGAGTGATGAGGGGATACATACACAGGTCGTACCTGAGAGTGACGAGGAGATACATACACAGGTCGTACCTGAGAGTGACGAGGAGATACATACACAGGTCGTACCTGAGAGTGACGAGGAGATACATACACAGGTCGTACCTGAGAGTGACGAGGAGTCATACACTCGGATAGGATACATACAGGTCGTACCTGAGAGTGATGAGGGGGATACATACACAGGTCGTACCTGAGAGTGACGATGGGGATACATACACAGGTCGTACCTGAGAGTGATGAGGGGATACATACACAGGTCGTGCCTGAGTGATGAGGGGATACATACACAGGTCGTACCTGAGAGTGACGAGGAGATACATACACAGGTCGTACCTGAGTAGTGACGAGGAGATACATACACAGGTCGTACCTGAGAGTGACGAGGAGATACATACACAGGTCGTACCTGAGAGTGACGAGGAGATACATACACAGGTCGTACCTGAGAGTGACGAGGAGATATATACACAGTCGTACTTGAAATGTGAAGGAGGTACATACACAGGTCGTACTTGAAGGTGAAGGAGATACCTACACAGTCGTACTTGAAGGTGAAGGAGGTACATACACAGGTCGTACTTGAAGGTGAAGGAGATACATACACAGGTCGTACTTGAAGGTGATGGAGGTACATAAACAGGTCGTACTTGAAGGTGAAGGAGATACCTACACAGTCGTACTTGAAGGGAAAAGAGGTACCAACACAGGTCGTACTTAAAGGTGAAGGAGATACATACACATGTCGTACTTGGAGATGAATTAGATACATACACAGGTCGTACTTGGAGGTGAATTAGATACATACACAGGTCGTACTTGAAGGTGAAGGTGGTCCTTGCTGTTCCCTGGAGAACCAAGGACATCTTGTGTTGCAGAGAAACGAAGTGTGGTGGGGTGTTGTGGTGGTACAGGTCGTACACCCTGGTCGTAGGTGCCTCGTAGGTGCCTCCCCCTGCCTCATTCACCACCAGGTAGGTGCTGTCCTCTTCCCCTGCCAGGTGAAGAGCCTCGACACTCACCTTGACGTGGCTTCCCCTGGGCGCCTGGCCAAATACGACACAAAACTGTATTCACAGGGAGGGGGAAGCGCTAAAACCGTAGGGAAGAGGGTGTAAGTGATCAGGTGGGGTCAGAAGGAGGGTACCTCCAAGTCCTTGAATCAAGAGCCCTTTACCAGCATCACGGCACTGTGCCTCCAAGGTTGAATAATATTCAATGTTACTCATCTGGTTTCTTCATTACTCATGTAGACTCACCATTACTCACCTGACACCTCCATTACTCACCTGACTCCTCCATTACTCACCTGACTCCTCCATTACTCACCTGACTCCTCCATTACTCACCTGACTTCTTCATTACTCATCTGACTCCTCCATTACTCATGTAGACTCACCATTACTCACCTGACACCTCCATTACTCATCTGACTTCTCCATTACTCACCTGACTCCTTCATTACTCATCTGACTCCTCCTTTACTCATGTAGACTCACCATTACTCACCTGACACCTCCATTACTCACCTGACTCCTCCATTACTCACCTGACTCCTCCATTACTCACCTGACTCCTCCATTACTCACCTGACTCCTCCATTACTCACCTGACTCCTCCATTACTCACCTGACTCCTCCATTACTCACCTGACTCCTCCATTACTCACCTGACTCCTCCATTACTCATGTAGACTCACCATTACTCACCTGACTCCTCCATTACTCATGTAGACTCACCATTACTCACCTGACTCCTCCTTTACTCATGTAGACTCACCATTACTCACCTGGATCCACCATTCACACTGAAGCATCTTGGATAAGCTAGGACCCACACTGACCCATCCTCGTGGGTCTGAACGATTCACTATAAGAATCTGAAACAAAATAATCAATATATACATTCTGTGAATATGTACAATATATATATATATATATATATATATATATATATATATATATATATATATATATATATATATATAATAAAATATATACTGTGAATATATACAATACAGTGACCTCTTTTATAAAGCTCTGCTATACGGTCCATTTTATTGTAAATGCTATTTTTTGTTTATATGGGACCACTAAACATGGGAGAGTCAGTGGGAGGAGTAGTGGAGGGGTCGGTCCATTGAAGCAGCCAGCCAGCGGAAGGCATCAGTCAGATAACCAAAA